>CM046876.1:64104024-64520871 GCA_025667525.1 Glebionis coronaria
TTTTCAGTCACTGTTGGGCCTGGATGTAGGCCCAACAAGGTAGCACACTTGTTTCCTATTTCAGTTTTTAAATATTCAGTTTTTATGTGATTTTTGATGAATTTTTGTGAACTGCTTGATTATGTGTTATACTTGCTAGATTAGGTCTTTCACTGATTAATATGCATGTTAGAAGTATTGATAATCAGTTTGAATGTGATTTGAATGCATTTGCTTTGTTAAATCATTTTTTGAAAAATTAAAGGAGTGTTTGGATTAGTTGTTTAATTGAGATTTGTGATAAGCATTTGGGTAAAAACCTGTCTAGATACACTTCTAGGGTGGTCAATAGGTTGTATGCTAGCTAAGGTTTCAGTTTGGTAGGTTATTAATCAAGTTTGCATGTAAAAAAATGGCCATATAGCATAAAATCAGTAAACTGCTTTTGTGCCTGATTTTCTTTGAATTTTGCCTTCAAATCTTGTTGATTATTAGATATTATGCTAAGATAGGTTTGTGGATCTGTTTAATGTGATTAAGTGAACTTATATGCAAATTGTTGGCATTTGAAAATCATTTTTTGTGTCAATTGCATCAGCAAACACTCTCAGACCCATACTAGCTTAATCAGTAACATTGTGAGATTGATTTACTTGATTCTTGTATTTGAGCTTGCTAGTTTTTGTGTTAATTGTGACTCCCTATACTCAACTGAGTATAGGGGTGCCATTTGTCCATAAAAAACATCATCAGAAACCAAGATCAAGCCCCTCTTGATCAGTCTTCACAAGTGAAGATACCACTTTATGCTCATGAGTTAAAATAGCAATCTGGGCACGTTTTTCCTTTTCTAGGGCTTAATTTGGATTGATTTGTTTTTGTTTTTGTGTTTTTATGATTAAAGTGTTATCAGTTTTGAGTTTTTAAAGTAAAAAAAAAAGTTTTCCAAAAAGGACTGGCCAGGACTCGAACCTGCGCCATCCTTCTCACAACACTCACAACTTACCAGCGTGCCCTTGGGTCTTTTACTGCTAAGTTCTCATTTCAATATCTGTTTAAGTAGTATTTGTTTTGTAGCTTATTTAATTAGCAGCTTATTATTAAGCTAATTCCAGCTTATTTACTTAGGATTTTTACAAGTTAGCATTTTTCCTTGGTTCTTATTAGGATTTAAGACTTTTTGGTTTAAAAAGATTATTTTTCCCGTAAGTAATTAATTTTTTAGGATTATTTTTAGTTTAAATTTTGAAAAGTAATTTAAAAATAGAAAAATGTATATTAAAAATCTGAAAAAATAGTTTTTAGGTTTTGATTTATATTTTTGAGGTTTACAGCCATTTAAGTTTTCAAAAAGTCTTATTTTTGATTTTATAGGATTTTAGGGTTTTTAACCAACTTTAAAATTTAATATAAAATTATTAAATAGGTTTTAGAAACTTTTAATTGCATTTTTGTCTTAGATACATTATTCTAGATTTTTGGTAATTTTTTAGAATTTTTTTATGAACTTTGAATTTTTTTGAATATTTGAATATTATTTTATTATTAACAACTGAAAGTTTGATTTTAAGTTTTTACATTTTTCCTATATTGTAGTCACTTAATTAGGAGTTTTGTCACTTTCCAAATATTTTTAGGACTTTTCAATTATTTTCTAGAATTAATTTAAGTTTTAATTGATTTTAATAGTTTTTAGGTGTTTAAAAATAGTTTTATTTGGTTTTAAAATTTTTAAAAAATACTTTTGAGCTTAATTAGGTCATTTTTGAGGTTTACAAACTTTAAAATCTTGTTTAGGGCTTTTTAATAATTAATTGTGATTTTTATGGCTTTAATTAGCATTAAAAAGTCATTATTTAATTAATTAAAAGGTTTTCGCAAGTTTGGATTTTTTGTAAACTCTTAGAATATTATTGTGGATTTTTAGAAATTTTTAGGAATTTTTAGGTTAAAATTTTAATTTTTGCACTATTTACGGTTTTGCGTGATCGCCTTTTTCGTCTTAGTTTAATCCGTCTTCGTAACCGTCTTTCTCTTCTAATCTCATTTCTTTCTTTCTTTTTCAATCTTATAATCACAAATCATTAATCAATTCCTAACACAACGCACTTGCCTCCTTGGGAAACGAACTTGGACTTATTTGGTCATTAGTGCTCGGTTTTCCTAAACCGACACTTAACGCTTACCACTACTTTGCCTCTCTTTTCCTAAAGGGTTGCAAAAAGCTACAATCATTTTTGGCGCTGCTGCCGGGGAGGCGTGTTGTGTTTTGATTTGAACATTGTTGTTTTTATATATAGCCATAATAGCTATTTGTATTAGTAGCACTCTACTAATACGTATTATCGGTTTTTCGTTTTTTGTGAAAACTATTACTATATTGTATACGTAGAACAATAATTTTACAAGTACTCCAAATACGTGAGAAATCACAACCTTGACTTGGGAGGTCATTACCCAATCATTGTATTCGAATCTCAAACCAAAGAAAAAGGCAAAAATAGATAAATACTTTCGTGAAGCTCGATTTTGAGAAATACAAACTATAAGGTGGGTATAAGGCGGTTGTATTTCACGACCTAAAGGAAAAAGGCTCTTAAGTGCTTCGCGCCGCCTCGTTTCCTCTGCTTGCTTGTGCGTATTTTGAGATTGAGAGCTAATCGAGGGTTTTGCCGCCCAAAGTATTACTAAGTATCATATATATTTTCTTGGTTTCTATTGATTAAACCCTCTTGAACGATTTGGTGTTCCACCATCGTTCTAAAGTCATCAAAGGCGTTCACTTCACGTGATCGTTTTCATTCCTTGAGGCTTCTTTAATCGAGAGATTTGATTAAGGAGGAGATTTGTTGATTTTTGTCTACCTAATACATTCCAAAAATCCAAAAAAAGTAAAAACAATCAAAAACCACAAAAAAAAAATTGAAAAAGTAAAAACACCAAAAAGAATCTTCTTTGCTCATCCCCTCGTTGTACGTGACGTTTATGCAAACTCGCTCTAAAGCAAGACGTGCTCGTAAACGAAGAAACAAATCAATCACTCCTTCTAGTGAGGAGTCTCCTATTGACGAACCCATCGTAGTGAAAGAAGCACCCATGGCTAATCGAACTATGATGGAGTTGCTTCAAGCACCCACCGAGGGTTATGGAGAAGCGATTGTGATTCCCGCTATCCTTGCGGAGAATTTTGAGGTTAAGACGGGTTTGTTGTCCATGATTCAAAACAACAAGTTTCGAGGTGACGAAAAGGACAACCCTCATAACCACATTCGCCAATTTAATCGTCTCACCGCCACTTGCAAGTTTAAGGACGTCTCTAACGACTCGATTAAGATGATGCTTTTTCCGTATTCCTTAGCGGGGCCCGCAAAAATTTGGTTAGAGAAAGAGCCACCCAATTCTATATTGACGTGGAAGGATCTCGTTTCAAAATTCGTGAACCAATTTTTTTCCGTCCTCTAAGACTACGCATTTGAAAAACGAGATTTCTAAATTTTCACAAGAGTATAATGAGAGTTTTTCAACGGCTTGGAATAGGTTTAAGGAAATGTTGCACGAATGTCCTCATCATGGTTTTTCCGACTTGCATCAAATTGACACGTTTTACAATGGCTTGAACGATCATGAGCGTGATTATCTTAATGCCGCCGCGGGTGGTAATTTTTTGTGTAAGACGGTCGAGGAAGCATTGTTAATCATTGAGAATAGGTCTAAGGTCTATAGTCCTCGTAGCACGTCGAGTGTTCGTAAGACTTCGTCTTCGCCTTCGCCTTCATTGTCACACACCGTTGATGCTTGCCAAATCGAGGCTAATTTGGAGAACAAGATTTTTGATAAGCTTAAGGGATTGTTAATTGAGTTTAAAGTTGGTGAACAACCCACTCCCGCTACGGCTAAAGCGGTTGAGGTTTCTTGTATGTATTGTGGTGGAGCTCACGATTACTCCGAGTGCATTACCAACAGTGGTAACACTTCGAGTGCCTTCGCGGCCGCGAGAACTTATAATCAAAACGGTCAAGTTCCTCGCACTAATCAATTGACTCCACCGGGTTTTACACCAAATCAAAATGCTAACAATTATCGAAACAATCAAGTTGGTTACCAAAGCAATCAAAGGAACAATTACAAGGGTAATAACAACTATGGGAATCAAGGAAGTAGTAGCCAATTGCAAAATCAAAACCAAAACCGTAATTTTCAAAACACAAGTCAAGGTCTTCAAAATGTTTACACTAAAGAACTTCCAATGGACTTTTTGAATTACGCCACGGCAAATGATAAGATTTTGGAAAACATTCAAGAGAAATGGGCTAATCAAGCTAGGGACACGGCTAAAAACACCAAGGAGTTAGCTAATTTTGTGAAGGAAAATCTTAACATGAGAAATGAGTTGAAAAATGATTTTGCTAATCAAATTAGAGGTCAAAACAATAAAATTGAACAAAGTCATGCTAGGCTTGAACAAAGAATTGACCAAAAAGCCGTTAGTCAAGATCTTAAGTTTAATAGTCAAGATGCTAAGCTTAATGCCATTTTGGAAGCCGACATGGGGAACAAAGCCTCTACTTCGGGTAGTTTGCCTAGTAACACCATTTCAAACCCGAAGGGAGAGATGAAAGTGATTACCACACGAAGTGGTAAGACACTTAAAGAACCGACTCCTCAACCAATTACTCCAACGGTGGAGGAAAATGAGGAAGAACCCGAGGTGGTGGTCGAAAAGGAGCATATCTCAAGCCCACAAAGTACCACTCATGCCACACCTACGGTCGACCCATTACCAACATTGGAACCCGAGATTCCAAAGGCTATGCCTATGCCCCAAACCACACCACCCTTGCCTTACCCATCGAGACTTAGGAAGGAGAAACGACAAGAGCGCGACAACTACCAATTTGAGATTTTTATGAAAATGTTTCGTAAGTTGCACTTTAACGTGAGTTTCGCCGATGCTTTGGTCATGATGCCTCGATTTCCCGCTAACTTTAAGAGTATGTTGAACAACAAGGAGAAATTGCATCAATTGTCTAGTTGTTCGTCGGTTTATCTTAATCGCATACCTCAAAAAGTCGGTGATCCCAGTAAATTTTTGATCCCTTGTGCAATTCAAGATATGGAAGAATGCTATGCCTTGGCCGATCTTGGTGCTAGCATTAACTTGATGCCACTTGAAATCTTCAAGTCGCTCAATCTTCCTAATCTTACTCCTTCACTAATGTCTATCGAGTTGGCCGACCATTCCACGATTCGTGCATGTGGTTTGGCGGAAGACGTTTTTGTGAAAGTGGGGAAGTTCTACTATCCCGTAGACTTTATCGTCGTTGATATCCCCACGGATCCTCAAGTTCCTCTTATTTTAGGTCGTTCGTTTTTAGATACGTCTATGGCTTTAATTGATGTGCATGCTAGAAAGATCACCTTACGTTTCAACGACGAGGAACTTGTTATAAACTCAACTCAAAATTCTCAACTTTCTCATGTCTATTCCGTTGCTACCATAAACCTCGTTGATATGATCGACGTGGTTTGCGAGGAATTTTCACAAGAAGTTTTAGGGTTTGGTGATGAAGAAACTAGTGGCAATCCCACTATGTTAGATCCAATTCTTGATAATTCGACACCAACCTTCACTCCATTTGAAGGTGGTGGTTTTACGTTGGAAGAATGCAATGTTCCACGTACTTGTGACGAAGACCTCGACAACGATGAGGACTTCTCGATTATCAAGGATTTTCTCAACGATTTCCCATTTCCTCCACCCGAGGAGGTTATGAGTATCGAGCCCAAATCTTCACTTGAGGAACCACCCATCCTCGAGTTGAAAGATTTACCTCCTCACCTCGAATATGTCTATTTGGAGGAGGACGACAAGTTGCCGATTATTATTGCGAAGGATCTTTCGAATGATGAAAAAACCACACTTGTCGATGTTCTAAAGGATCACAAAGGGGCGATTGCGTGGAAGTTATCTGACATTAAGGGAATCGATCCCAAGTTTTATACCCACAAAATTTTAATGGAGGAGGATTTCAAGCCCACAATCCAAAGTCAAAGGAGGGTGAACCCCGAAATTCACGACGTCATCAAAAAGGAGGTCCTCAAACTCCTTGACGCGGGAATGATTTACCCTATTTCCGGTAGCCCTTGGGTGAGTCCTATTCATTGTGTCCCTAAAAAGGGAGGGATGACCGTTGTGCCAAACGGTGCCAACGAGTTGATTCCCACTAGACTCATGACCGGATGGAGAGTGTGCATTGACTATCGAAAGTTGAATGAAGCCACTCGAAAAGACCATTTTCCCTTGCCCTTCATGGACCAAATGTTGGAGCGTCTTGCGGGAAACGATTTCTATTGCTTTTTAGATGGTTTTTCCGGTTACTTCCAAATTCCCATCGATCCTCGTGATCAAGAAAAAACTACGTTTACGTGTCCATATGGAACGTTTGCCTATCGTAGAATGCCATTCGGACTTTGTAATGCACCGGGAACCTTTCAAAGGTGCATGATGGCTATTTTTCATGATATGATCGAGAAGACGATGGATGTCTTCATGGATGACTTTTCCGTGTTTGGTAATTCGTTCACTTCGTGTTTGTCGAATCTAGAGAGAATGTTAAAACGTTGTGAGGAAACCAACCTTGTGCTCAATTGGGAAAAATGTCATTTTATGGTTAAGAGTGGAATCGTCTTAGGGCACAAGGTCTCGAAAGCGGGGATTGAGGTAGATCAAGCTAAAGTAGACGTCATCGCCAAATTACCTCATCCCAAAACCGTTAAGGGAGTTAGGAGTTTCCTAGGCCATGCGGGCTTTTATCGTCGATTCATCAAGGATTTTTCAAAGATTTCTCGACCCATTACACATCTTCTTGAAAAAGAGGCACGTTTTGTCTTTGACGAAGATTGTGTACGAGCCTTTGAAATCCTTAAGAGGAAACTTACCGAAGCTCCCATTCTTGTTGCTCCAAATTGGAACCTCCCCTTTGAGCTCATGTGTGATGCTAGTGATTATGCTATTGGGGCCGTTTTGGGGCAACGTCATGATAAGCACTTCTTGCCTATTCACTATGCTAGCAAGACGATGACCGAGGCTCAACTTAAATACACTACAACGGAAAAGGAGTTCCTTGCCGTGGTGTATGCATTTGAGAAATTCCGACCTTATCTCGTCTTGACGAAATGCATAGTGTATACGGACCATTCGGCTATTAAGTATCTCATGGCAAAGCAAGATGCTAAGCCTAGATTACTTCGTTGGATTCTCCTCCTTCAAGAATTTGATCACACCATCGTTGACAAAAAAGGAGCCGAGAATCTAGCGGCCGATCATCTTTCTCGTTTGGAAGATCCTCACCAAAATGTTTACGAGCCCAAGGAAATCACCGAAACATTTCCGCTCGAGACACTTGGCGTAGTGAATTCTAAGCTTGATCCTTCCACCCTATGGTTTGCGGACATTGCAAATTACCATGCGGGCAACTTCATCATTAAGGGTATGACGACTCAACAAAAACGAAAATTCTTTCGTGACGTCAAGTTCTACTTTTGGAACGACCCTTACTTGTTTCGAACTTGTGCGGATCAAATCATCCGACGTTGTGTATTTGGCACCGAAGCTTCTAACATCCTTAGAGCTTGCCATGAGGGACCCACGGGTGGTCACCACGGTGCTAATATCACGGCTAAGAAGGTGTTTGATGCCGGCTTCTTTTGGCCTACTATTTACCGATATGCACAAGATCTTGTGAAGTCATGTGATGCATGCCAACGACAAGGAAAAGCCTCACAAAAAGATGAAATGGCACAAAATATCATCCAAGTGTGTGAGATCTTTGACGTTTGGGGTATAGACTTTATGGGGCCGTTCCCATCATCTCGTGGTAATAAGTACATTCTCGTTGCGGTTGACTACCTTTCTAAGTGGGTGGAAGCTAAGGCTTTGCCCACCAATGATGCTCGTGTGGTAGTCAAGTTTTTGAAGCAATTGTTTTCTCGGTTTGGAACCCCTCGTGCTATCATAAGCGATCGTGGAACCCATTATTGTAACGACCAATTTGAAAGGGTTCTAAGGAAATATGGAATTACACATCGGCTTTCTACGGCTTATCACCCACAAACGAGTGGGCAAGTCGAGGTTTCGAACCGAGCGTTGAAGAGGATCTTGGAGAGATCCGTTGGGGAAAACCGACAAACTTGGTCAGATAAGTTGGACGATGCTTTATGGGCCTTTAGGACCGCTCATAAGACGCCCATTGGGTGCACTCCCTATAAGCTTGTGTATGGAAAGAATTGTCATTTGCCTATCGAGTTAGAACACAAGGCTTATTGGGCCCTAAAGCATTGTAATGATGATATGGAGACCGCGGGAAAACACCGGAAAATTCAATTGAATGAATTGGATGAATTAAGGGATATTGCTTATGAAAATTCATTGATTTACAAAGAAAAAACTAAAAAGTTGCATGATTCTAAAATAAAAAATCGGGTTTTAAACATTGGGGATCAAGTTTTGCTTTTTAATTCAAGATTAGAAATCTTTTCCGGTAAGTTGAAATCCCGTTGGTCCGGTCCATTCACCGTGACTCAAGTATTTCCATATGGGACCATCGAGCTAGCTCAAGATGATGGTCCTAACTTCAAGGTGAATGGACATAGGTTGAAGCACTACTTTGGCGGGGAAGTTCCATCCTTGAACTACCTCGACCAAGTCACCTTCCCCAATGATAATTAGTATTGAGGGGATCGAGTCGAGCTCATGACTCGGTAATCAAAAACGAGGTGCCTCGTGGGGGAGTCCCATGCTTATCCATGTACATATTATCGCTTTCTAATGTAGCTTACGTGTGGGGATTTGTGCCCTTCCAACCTTTGTTCCGTGGTTGTTTGTGAATTGTGAACTTTAGATGATCATGATCTTCACGATTGGAGCCTCTCGTGTTCGTTTTATGGGAGCACTCGATCGTTTGCTTAGGAGACATTTCTCAATATCCATGATATATCCTTTTGATGTTCTAACCTTAGGTTTTTAGCACACTTCATAAACGGCTATTAATTTATTGGTTACACCCTTTCCATGCTAGATTAGGCATTCGACTAGGTCTCTAGTATGGGGGTGTTTGCACCCCTAGACTCGAAACATTGAGGAAAATGTTTAACTTTAGTATGGGGGGTGAATAGATACTTGCCTTGCCAAACCTTCACGCTTTCCAAAGTTTATCTTTTTGTTTATCGTTTTTGTTGCAAAATAAGGCTAAAAATGGCCAAATTTTAAAAATTTTCTCATGTTTTATAAGTGTTTGAAGACACGAATGTAGATTTTCCGATGGCGAGAATAAGAGTAATTTTTGACTCGACCGTGCGTGTTGAGCACTTAGCTTTGATTCCTTAGCTACACATTAGGCTAAGTCTCTTAAATGAGGACGAGAAATGATAGAGTTAATTATAAGTTACTATGCTAAACGTAGAGTACTCGTATTCTTTCAAAAACTCATGTGTTCTCGTTGTTTGCTTATTCTCCCTTCGCTTGTAAATATTTTTTGCTTAATAAATATTGACTTAGCGGTTTAGTTAGGATTGTTGGGTTTCTAGTCTTTTCTAGTAGCTTCCGTGTAATTAAATTGGGAAGACATTAAGGTATCGCCAGCATCACGGTTTTGAAGTATTGGCACCCGAATAATCGAAAGCTTCACCCAATAATAAGATTTCAAGTGCTCACCTAAATCTAGCAGACAATTTGAAGCCCCACAAGGCCGAAAAATCTATGCAAAATTGAAAGTGAATCAAGCCTTAATCTTCGAAGCTTTAAAGATTCAAAATTCGCTTTAGCGTGAGGATATACGTCTTTGGCTAATAAAACCACCGATGAGGCGGATAATAAAAGGCAAGGCAAGACCGAAGTCATAATAAAAGCTTCATGGCGAAGTTGAATAAAAGATGGAGGTAAACCAAAGATAATAAGGCCCTTCCGTTAGGGGGCGTATAAAAGTCTTGGTAATAAGTCTCATGTTCAAAACCGTTATAAAACCGTGTTTATCGATTCTTCTTGTTAACTTAAGTTTTTAACATCGTTGTCTATTAGGAGGGGTTATTGATTTGATGGTCTTAGTTACACCGTTAGGACTCTATTTTTAGACCTAAATCTCTATTATCGCATAAGTTAAACAATGTATCCTCGTGAAACATTCAAGACAAAATAAAATATAAGAGATACAACTTAGGAATAATGGGAGGATAAGTACGTGATTAGGGCGTATGAGTAGTGTTAGCATTACTAACTTATAACGACAATGATCTCGTTGCACGCTTGGCATGGAATTGGAGTGAAAATCGAGGACGATGAAATTATTTCTAACGAAGCATTCACGTGTTCTTATTCTATGAACCTAAACGTCCCATTTTGCGATGAAAATCATACATTATGTCCAAAACGCAAGTAGTAGCAATAGTAGTAGTATAGCTAGTTTATCATTCAATAAAGTGAATAAAAATGAATTTTGGAGGTGCTATGATACTTTATTCTAGCATTGCGTGAGGGCACGGCAATGGTTTAGTATGGGGGAGTGATGAGACTGCTTTTATACATAGTCTCATCGTCTAAATAGGGCTTAAAATGCATTAAATATCATCAAAATACCCAAATATATGCTTGTGTTTGTTGCTTGTGTATTTTAGGTACGACTATTGAGAAAATGACAAAAGATCACAAGAATTAGTCAAAAACGAACACGGGAAACGAAGCCGCACGATGAACCAAGCCCTAATGAAGAATTTTCCAAGAAAGCCCTTGAAGATTTGAATAATTATGAAGAAGGGTCCTCCAATATGGAAGAATTGACACTTTATACCCTTGTATCTTCATAATTACAAGTTTGGTCCCTAAAGTTTGTCAAAATTACAAAAGGACCCTTAACTTTGAAGAATTGGCAAATTTAGTCCCTCAACAAAACTAAATTGTCAATATTGGTCCTCCAAAAAGTCAACAAACAAGTCAACACCTTGAAGTATGAAGACATGTCACTGAAAGCCCTTGAAGATTGCCAAAATTGCACTTTTAGTCCTTATTCAAAGTTTATAAAACCATTGTGCCAAAAATGACAACTGCCCAAAAGTTGTTATATGGAAAGAAGGCGTTGATAGCCATTTAAAACAAAGTGAAGACAAATGAAGACTTGAGGGGCCATTCCTGTCAAACAGACCAACTACTCCTAGCCAACCAAACTGCCATGTCACCCACCACCACCAATCACAATTCCCCACCTCACTCCCTCTCCCACGTCAACATTCCACCCACATTTTTTAAATATCAGAATTAATTAATCTAATTTCTTTTGATGGCAAACACGTTTTTTAAAACTTAATTAACCCAAAACAGACTGAAACACCCCTTAATCCCTGATAAACCCTAATAATCCCCAAGATGAACATCAGTTAAAACAAAGGGTTTTTTGTTAATACCCTCCAGATTACTAATTAAGGGTTTTGTCATCCCATCCCACACAAAACCCATGACCCCAACCAACCCATGTGACATCCCCAAGGGTCCCCTGCACCCGTCACTTTCCCCCAAACCCAATACCAGACAAAATGAATGGTTAGATGGAAGTACTTGGTCCCCAAGCTCATTTGAACGTCCTAGATCACTCAAACAACAGCTGGCCATCACTAGAGAACAAGAATCATCACATGGCATCATTTGACTGAAAAATTTAAAGTTCAAACCAAGGGCATTTCAGGGAAATCAAGAGCTAGGGTTTTCACATTCTAGATAGTTCTGTAGTCCACTATATAAGGATATATAGGTTTTCATTTATGCTTGTTCCTTGTTTTTTCTCCTTTTTCACAGCTTTGTAAATCCAGTTTTTAATGAATGAAAAATGGTTTAAGTGTTGTTGATGAGAAGCAAAGAACCCATTTATTTATATTGTTTGAAGTTTTGTTGAATTCTATTGTTGATTTACTTGTTTTAAAAGGTTTTCAGTCTTCCTAAGTTTTCAAAATTTTCAGTTAAGAAAAATCAGTTTTCTTAAATTACTGCTTTCTTTTTAAAAGCTTTAAGCTATAGGTTAACTTGTCAATAAGTTAATCCTATAGCCTAAGCTCTTGTACCAGTTAACTTTTATTCTTGGTTGTTTGTTTTGGCAGGTTCAAAACAAGGTCTTTCATCATCATCATTTTCATTTCAAACAGCCAAATAGTCTGCACAGACCCCAGTCTGTATGGAGGTGACTTTTCAGTCACTGTTGGGCCTCGATGTAGGCCCAACAAGGTAGCACACTTGTTTCCTATTTCAGTTTTTAAATATTCAGTTTTTATGTGATTTTTGATGAATTTTTGTGAACTGCTTGATTATGTGTTATACTTGCTAGATTAGGCCTTTCACTGATTAATATGCATGTTAGAAGTATTGATAATCAGTTTGAATGTGATTTGAATGCATTTGCTTTGTTAAATCATTTTCTGAAAAATTAAAGGAGTGTTTGGATTAGTTGTTTAATTGAGATTTGTGATAAGCATTTGGGTAAAAACCTGTCTAGATACACTTCTAGGGTGGTCAATAGGTTGTATGCTAGCTAAGGTTTCAGTTTGGTAGGTTATTAATCAAGTTTGCATGTAAAAAAATGGCCATATAGCATAAAATCAGTAAACTGCTTTTGTGCCTGATTTTCTTTGAATTTTTCCTTCAAATCTTGTTGATTATTAGATATTATGCTAAGATAGGTTTGTGGATCTGTTTAATGTGATTAAGTGAACTTATATGCAAATTGTTGGCATTTGAAAATCATTTTTTGTGTCAATTGCATCAGCAAACACTCTCAGACCCATACTAGCTTAATCAGTAACAGTGTGAGATTGATTTACTTGATTCTTGTATTTGAGCTTGCTAGTTTTTGTGTTAATTGTGACTCCCTATACTCAACTGAGTATAGGGGGGCCATTTGTCCATCAAAAACATCATCAGAAACCAAGATCAAGCCCCTCTTGATCAGTCTTCACAAGTGAAGATATCACTTTATGCTCATGAGTTAAAATAGCAATCTGGGCACGTTTTTCCTTTTCTAGGGCTTAATTTGGATTGATTTGTTTTTGTTTTTGTGTTTTTATGATTAAAGTGTTATCAGTTTTGAGTTTTTAAAGTAAAAAAAAAGTTTTTCAAAAAGGACTGGCCAGGACTCGAACCTGCGCCATCCTTCTCACAACACTCACAACTTACCAGCGTGCCCTTGGGTCTTTTACTGCTAAGTTCTCATTTCAATATCTATTTAAGTAGTATTTGTTTTGTAGCTTATTTAATTAGCAGCTTATTATTAAGCTAATTCCAGCTTATTTACTTAGGATTTTTACAAGTTAGCATTTTTCCTTGGTTCTTATTAGGATTTAAGACTTTTTGGTTTAAAAAGATTATTTTTCCCGTAAGTAATTAATGTTTTAGGATTATTTTTAGTTTAAATTTTGAAAAGTAATTTAAAAATAGAAAATGGTATATTAAAAATCTGAAAAAATAGTTTTTAGGTTTTGATCTATATTTTTGAGGTTTACAGCCATTTAAGTTTTCAAAAAGTCTTATTTTTGATTTTATAGGATTTTAGGGTTTTTAACCAACTTTAAAATTTAATATAAAATTATTAAATAGGTTTTAGAAAATTTTAATTGCATTTTTGTCTTAGTTACATTATTCTAGATTTTTGGTAATGTTTTAGAATTTTTTATGAACTTTGAATTTTTTTGAATATTTTAATATTATTTTATTATTAAAAATTGAAAGTTTGATTTTTTAAGTTTTTACATTTTTCCTATATTGTAGTCACTTAATTAGGAGTTTTGTCACTTTCCAAATGTTTTTATGACTTTTCAATTATTTTCTAGAATTAATTTAAGGTTTAATTGATTTTAATAGTTTTTAAGTGTTTAAAAATAGTTTTATTTGGTTTTAAAATTTTAAAAAACACTTTTTAGCTTAATTAGGTCATTTTTGAGGTTTACAAACTTTAAAATCTTGTTTAGGGCTTTTTAATAATTAATTGTGATTTTTAGGGTTTTAATTAGCATTAAAAGTCATTATTTAATTAATTAAAAGGTTTTAGCAAGTTTGGATTTTTTGTAAACTCTTAGAATATTATTGTGGATTTTTAGAAATTTTTAGGAATTTTTAGGTTAAAATTTTAATTTTTGCACTATTTACGGTTTTGCGTGATCGCCTTTTTCGTCTTAGTTTAATCCGTCTTCGTAACCGTCTTTCTCTTCTAATCTCATTTCTTTCTTTCTTTTTCTATCTTATAATCACAAATCATTAATCAATTCTTAACACAACGCACTTGCCTCCTTGGGAAACGAACTTGGACTTATTTGGTCATTAGTGCTCGGTTTTCCTAAACCGACACTTAACGCTTACCACTACTTTGCCTCACTTTTCCTAAAGGGTTGCAAAAAGCTACAATCAATGATTTAATATTTTCTCCCCCTTAAACGATGACCCGTTTTCTATTTAAAGAGCTGTAGTCATTGTTTAAAGAGTCAAATATTGATGAAAAGTTTTCCAATTAATATCTTGAAAAGATTGATTCGTGGTGGCAATAAGATTTCTCTTATTTAGACAAATTAATGCACTGAAACGTACACTAACTCGTGTTAGACCAAGTTGTAAAGTAAACTTGATCCCTTTGCATGATTTGGCTTGTAAATCATGCCCGAGAAAATTAATTCCCGTTGTGAGCCAACGTTTTCCAAGGAAATACGTGACTTTAATGCGAAAAACAGGTTACAGTCTGAAATAACTACAAGCCATAATGAGCATGTTTTAAAAATGTACAACTTTTATACGGACTCTATTTATGGCGCCATGTCATTATTGATCGACATTTCTAAAGCCGTAAATATTACCGTACTCAAAGACATGCCCGATTTTAAAAAAATGAAAAATATTTTTGGATTTTCTTGATTTTATAATTTTTATGGTTTTTCTAGGTTTAATATTTTTTATGGTTTTTCTTGGTTTTATATTTTTGTATTTTTCTTTTTGGGGTTTATATATATACGATAATATACATGATCACGAACAAAGGATACGCATGAATAGTTTACCACCACTATTCAGCTGATTCTTCTGCCAATTCTTTGAGAGTCGCTGGAGAGAATGATTTCATGCCAAGCTTGTCGATCAAAAACTCGATACGTCCTCGATCTAAGGCTTTGGTGAACATATCTGCCAGCTGATACTCAGTGGTGACAAAATACAGCTCGATCACTCCGTTCTCCACCTGCTCTTTAATGAAATGGTAGCGAATGTCTATGTGCTTTGCCCGGGAGTGTTGAACGTAGTTGCAGCAAAGGGCAATGGCGCTCTTGTTATAACAATACATCGGGATTTTGTTGAATCCCAAACCGTAGTCAGTTAGTTGTGATCTCATCCAAAGGACTTGAGCACAACAACCGGACATGGCGATGTATTCAGCCTCCGTGCTAGAAATTGCAGCGCTTTTCTGCCTTTTTGAAGACCAACTAATCAATCTGTCTCCAAGGAGTTGCACAGACCCAGAAGTGCTACGCCTCGTGTCTTGACACCCAGCATGATCAGCATCTGCGTATGATATTAAAGCAATAGAGGAATCTTTCGGATACCATAGACCACGATGAAGTGTTCCTTTGAGATACCGAAATATCCTTTTAACAACATGTAGGTGCTTTTCAGTAGGCCGAGCCTGATACCGGTCACACATGCATACGACAAATTGCAAATCAGGCCTGCTAGCAGTCAGATAGAGAAGGGTGCCGATCATCCCACGGTAGAGTTTCAGATCGACAATAATCCCATTCCTATCTTCATCTAACTTGGATTTCTCCACCATTGGAGTGTCCACGGGGTCACAATTTTCAAAGTTATATTTCTTTAAAGATTCTAGAGCATATTTGGATTGATTAATAAAGATGCCTCTGGGATTCTGAGAAATTTGTAATCCTAAGAAAAACGAAAATTTTCCCATCATTGACATCTGAAAGCGTGTGGACATTATCTTCTCAAAGCGTTTTGACAATTCTATGTTAGAGGCAGCAAATATTATATCATCAACATAAATTTATACCAGTATCATGTCGTTGTCCTCCTTGAGAGTGAATAGAGTGGGATCCACCTTGCCTTTGGAGAAGCCTTCCGAGATGAGACATGTTGAAAGGAGATCATACCACGCGCGTGGAGCTTGTTTCAACCCATAGAGAGCCTTCTTAAGCTTGTATACATGATTAGGAAACTCCGTGCTAACGAACCCATCCGGCTGACTAACATAGACTTCTTCCCTTAGTTCACCATTCAAAAATGTCGTCTTCACATCCATTTGATAGACGATCATGTTCATATGAGCAGCATACGCAAGGAATAGTCTAATAGCCTCCAATCTTGCAACAGGAGCAAAATATTCTTCGAAATCGATACCCAAGGCTTGTTTGTATCCTCTAGCAACCAATCTTGCCTTATTCTTCAAGACTCCACCCATCTCATCGAGTTTAACCTTATAAACCCACAACAAAGTAAGGATGTTAACCTTGTCAGGGAGAGGAACTAGTTCCCATACTTCAAGTCTTTGAAATTCATTTAGTTCCTCTTGCATGGCTTCAATCCAAGATGATTGAGTCATAGCATGTTGCCAGTTTTTAGGTTCAACTTCGGAGAGAAATGCATCAAAATAGCAATAGAGTGCACTCTCTTGTAATTGATGGCGTGTAGAGACTGGTCGATCGAGACTTCCAATGACATTCCTAATTGGGTGATCTTTTGTCCATTTGGTGGTGTGATTTTCAATCCGTGGTGGTCTGGAATGAACAATTGAAGGAGCTTCTTCTGAGGTAGACGCGGCTGAAGAGTTTTCAGGTATCGGTACACCAAAGAAAGGAAGCTCTTGTAGGTGAGCATATTCCAAATCGTGATCAATAGAGTCCTCTTCAACATCATTAGGCACAAGTAAGGGTGACGATTCAGGTGTAGTTTGAGAATCACTTGGTAGAGGTACATCCGGTTCAATGTTAATTGAAGATGCATTTGATAAAGCTTCATTAGCTTGAGCAACAACTTCAGGGATTGGAGCTATCACTACAGGTGCTGGAACTTCATCATTTAGGGGATCAACGAATTCATCAAACAACGATTGAAATAGTTTATCCCACTCGGGCCTTGTCGGTGGTAAAAATGATGTAGAAGTAGGATTATTGGGAACTAATCCGGAACTAATAGCACTGGTTCCCATCTCGTGAAGCGCGGGTTTAGAGCTGCGTTGCTCAGAAGCCATCGCTGTCAGCTCATCAAAATCTGCGTCCATAGTTTCTACTATCTTACAAATACGACGGTTGTAAATTCGGTATGCTTTCTTGGAGGGTGAGTAACCAATGAAAATACCTATATCGGCTTTCGGTTGAAGTTTGCCCAAGTTCTCACTATTAATGTTTGGATAACAAAGAGCACCAAACACATGAAAGAATGAAACATCGGGTTTACGATCATGTAGAAGCTCGTAAGGTGTTTTCCATGCCGTTTCCGCATGATAGAACGGTTTTGGGTGAAACATGCAGTAAATATAGCTTCTGCCCATAAGAATAATGGAGCGTTCGCATAAATCAACATAGTCCTAGCAGCTTCCATAAGCGTACGATTCCGTCTTTCAACGACACCGTTTTGTTGTGGAGTACGTGCAGCGGATGTTTCATGTGAAATACCAACTTCTTCATAGTAATCACGAAGAGTCTGGTTGACAAACTTTGTTCCATTATCTGTACGAATACGGTGGACAGTAGTATTTAAACGTACCTGAACAAATTTCAGAAAAGTGATGATAGCCTTCGGTGCTTCATCCTTTGTACGTAGAAATCTAACCCATGTAAACCTGGAGAAATCATCCACAATAACAAGAATGAATTTCTTACCGCTCACACTTTTGGTTCTCATTGGCCCACAAAGATCCATATGCAAAAGATGAAGTTTTTCTTGATTGGTGTCTTCAGCTTTGGACTTGTATGATTTCTTGGTGCTTTTCCCCCTTGAACACGTGGAACATAAATGGTCCTTGTGAAATTTGAGCTTTGGAAGACCACGAACTAATTCGTTTTTAGCCAAGTGATTAATAGCATCAAAGTTGAGATGAGATAAGTGGTCTTAGATGCTTTGGAGAGAAGACATACTGGAGAGGCGCCATCATGTCTTGTAGGGACAACGTATAAAGATTTGCACCACGAGATCCATTCAACAAGTCTTTTCCTTCCAAGTTGCGGATGAAACAAGTATGTTGTCGAAAAGCAACCTCAAGGTTGGAATCACAAAACTGTCCTACTGAAAATAAATTATGACCAAGACCTTCTACATAGTATACACTTGAAATCGTAACGTTTCCAATCTGATATTCACCATACCCCATTATCTTTGCAATATGATCATTACCGAATTTAACCGTTCCAAGAAACTTGCTGACGAAATTTCGGAGCATCGAGCGATCTCCGGTCATATGCTTTGAACAACCGGAGTCCAAATACCAGAGGATGATTTGGACCACCTGAAAATATCACCAGACGAGGACAATGTATAGGTTTCGGAATCTGAATGTTCCTTGTTATTAGCAGGTACAGATTTAATGATCTTAGATTTGCTAAGTTTAGGTTTCTTAGATTTCCTAGCCTTCTTCCTAGTTGGTGGTATAGATTCAAGTTGGCTTAAATCCTGAGGTATTTCTTCACTGATAGGCACTATAGTGGGGGCTGACCTAATTAAAGGGCGCGGTTTCCATACTTTAGTGCTAGTGTGCCTAACTAAAGGATGCTGAGACCTAACCTTAATGGATGCATTCCTAGTTAAAGGGCACATTTTTTCATCTAATGTAAAGGTCCTACCAGTGGGACGCCATTGCCATCCAACTTGGGTACGAGTTCTCCCAGTTGGTTTCCATTCAAGATCATTCCTAATAGCATTCATTTCATTCACATGATCAATAAGACACAAATCATGACGTTGGGAAAACATGCATTCATTACAATTCCAACATTTCAAATTAGAATTCACAAATGGTTTATGCTTCTGCACAGGCGCAGAGCTTTTAGTCTTAACATGATTCTTTTTATTTAAATCTGAACCGATATTCCTAGTATGAGCTTCTACTTTCTTCTTGATGGTACTACTAATGGAGGGCTTGATCTTATCTTTCTTGAGTGGCGATCCTTTAGCCTTAGTAGACTCTTTTAATCCTATAGAAGGCAAAGTGGGAACATTAGCAACAGATTTTAAAGGTGCCTTACTTGATGGTGCCAATGACGGTTTTGCTCCTGGGGTCTTATTAAATGGAGTTACAGCAATGGGTCGATTGGTGAGTAGTGCAAAACCCGGTTTACCTATGTATTGCAAATATGCTAAGCAATATTGAACTCGCTTAATATATTCATGAGCTGAATAATAGTGACTGCTTGAGGGATCTAACGCATACAAATCATCTAAAATATCCCTAAGAAGATCGACATGCTTAATTGAATTCCTCATATAATCATCGTAGGTAACCGGGTTTTTCTTATGGAGCGGGTTCTTATAAAGCACTATTGAATTGGTTGTTGGAGCACTAGAGGATGGTGCAGAGTTGGTAGCTAAGTTATTAACAACTTCTTGTCGGGTGAGAAGAAGTGTCTCCTTTAACTCGGCCAAAACCATGTTTTTGTCAATGAGCTGGATATTTAAGTCAGAGATTTCCTCACATTTTTGGTTCAATTGTTCAACATAAGATTGTTGCTGTGCCGCATTAAAAGCGAAGCGTTCTTCTAGTGAACCATAAAGTTTGGACATTCCCTGTCTTGCACGATCCATCTCCCCTAGAATAGACGAAAGTCTAATTTCTAAGTCCTGGTTTTTAGACTCTGCAGCCTCTAGTTCCAATTTGAGTGTTTCATTTGATGACACATCTCTCTTTAATCTCATAATCTCTTCCTCTAATGCCTTAACTATTGCAATCATCTTGTCACTCGTCTCAACACTGTTTTCACAACCATTTTTTATCAAAAGATCCTCATTTTGAGTTTGTTGTTTTAATTCTAAAGATATACAATGTTGTTCAAGTTGATTAAAGCGTTTTGAAAGTAAATTGTAAGAATCTTGAAGCTTTAAAAATTTAGCGTTAGATTCGTGACAAGAATGATTATCTACCTCATTTACAGTATCAGCAACATTTACAGAGAGATCACACACATCATCACATATATTCACAGCATCACATTTAATCATAGCGGATGTAAGCTCATTCGAATAATTAACATTCACAGTAGTAAGCACATCACACGAAATTACTTGGGACAAGAATCGGTCATATTCAGATAAAATCTTTTCCTTTTCAATTAATTGTAGTTCGTAAGCGGTGTCCATTTCATAAAACACCTTTTGAACTTCTGCAATTTCAAATTCAAGATTTTCCGAAAGAGATACAAAACTTCTTTTTAGACTTTCGACAAACGGATTAATCTCATTTTGAAACACCTCGTTCATGTGTTCGAAAGCCCATTCTCCGGCATTTAAGCCATTTGAAGTCGTACATTCCCGGATGACCTTGTCAAAACTAGCAAAGTATTGATTAATCTCTTGCAAGTTTAACCATACAGTGCTAACAGGTGGAAGATCCTTTGGAATTTCCTTAGGTCCTTCCATTTTGACAAGTGTAGGAAGTGTACTAGGGTTTTCTTCATTTAACATGTAGGTTGGTGCTGTGATGAGATCTTTGTCCATATGGAAGCGAATTCTAAAATCTGTTTTTGCAAGCTCCTGATTCATTTTAAAATAATCACAATCGGGATATTTTGCAAAGTTGTATGATCGATTCTCATCAACTAGATCCTTATTTGTGCGATCCTCGAAAATAACAATCGGGTCTAAGACCAATCCTAATTGGGTTGCATTATAAAGTCTTGGACTATGGATAAAAGCTTGTTTTGCATACCGTGGGTTAGGGGGAAGGCCTTTTTGACGCGATAAGTTAAACTCTCTAAACGATGCGTCAAATAAGTGCACTAGTTGAGAGGCAGCGTATTGTCTTAAAAGCAAATAATCTAGACTTCTAATCTTATTAGCCGCATTAATTTCCATTTCATTCTTTTTAGACTCGAGTAATTCAAAATACATTTGAAGTTTTTGAAAATTAGTGACCACTAACTCTTTTTCTTTAAGTTTGTTAGAAAGATCTGCTCTTAAGGTTTCAATTTCTTGCAAATGACCCATTTGTTTGTTTCGAAAATGATCATATTCGGGACTTGTTAGAACACTGGACGAAGGAACTAATTCTAAAGTTTGAACTTTTTCGTTGCACAAGGCAAGCTCATCAGACAAATTCTTATTCTTAGCTAAGGTTTCTAAGAGTGCAGCATTCATTTGGCTAAGTAATGTAGCAGGAACCATGACCAAATCTTGTTGAGCAGGAGTATGCGTATGCGAAATGGCTCCCGGTTGTGATTCACTCAAAGTCTGGGGACTCACATTGATATTACTATCATTGATTGTCTCCTCATTTGAAAGACTCACCACCGAAGACTCATTCGAATCAGCACTCTCTTGCACAACTTGATGTGGTTGAATACTAGTATCAGTGGTATTAGTAAGTACCTCAGATATTTTATCTGACCCAAAGCTAGAGAGAGTTGCCATGAGAGCTGCCTGAGCAGATTGAAGATCATCACAGTCTGAATCGTAAGCATCAAGATCATCTGCTTGGTATACTGCATTTTGTGTAGTGACAACGTCTTGTTCAGCAATCCCTGGATCAGCAAGAAATGCAAGCTCCTCTTCATCAAGTTCCCGTCCTTGTGCCTGAGCGTTCACCAGATAAATCTTCTCTGCAAACCATTGACCATCCCTTCTCCTCTTGGGTTTTTTGCAATCCCTGGACATGTGACCTTCTTCCTTACAGTTGTAGCATGTAATCATTCTCAACTTGCCTGTGGAATTAGCCCGTGGAGGAGTGTTGACCATTGGAGCAGGATTGACCGTGCGTGCATTGGTGGTTGATGTAGTGGGTCTCCCCTGATAAGGTTGAATAGGTTGAACCATTACCCTACCATTCTTAATAGTAGCTTGTTGGCGAGAATTGGATGAATTCCTCAACTGATTGTTAGTAGGAGCTGGTCCTCTAAATCCTCGTTTGCTTAATGTCCTTGTGAGATAAGCAGACATAGTGGCTAACACTTCAACTGGGTCAGTTCCTTGTTTGAATTCAGGAATGGGGACTTCATCATTATCACAATACATTGCTTGGTCTTGTTGAGCTGCATAAGCACTAGAAGGAATACTCATGTGGTCAGAGTAGCTTGATGGATATGCTGCATTTTCTTGATAAGAAGAATATGATGACTGAGCATAAGGTGCAATGCTTGCTGGTGAATATGGGTGAGGTTGTGAAGCATATTGTGATGCTTGTGGTTCTCTCTGAGACGAAGGTGCATTAAACCGATATTGTTGCTGATGTAAGGTGGGTGGTTGCGGTAGAATCGAATATTGGGGGAAGCTTGGAGTCATGTACGGTGATGGATGATAGGCTTGGTGTCCCATGATATAAGGAGTGTTGTTGTATGACAAGCTTGGTTGATTCGCCATCAAAGCTAAAGAATCAGGGTACATACCTCGAGGTGAACGGTGCATGATCACATGTTTCTCATGCTACTGAAGAAAAGCATAGAGTTGATCCAAATTGCACTTATGCAAATCCCTGATTAACTTAACATCGGTAATATACTCACCCCATTCAGCTTGAGGTAAAGTATTCAAAAACTTGGTGTTAACCTGGAAAGGAGCAATCACGAGATTGTATACATTCAGATCATTCCTGAGAGTAGTGAATCTGAAGTAGTAGTCGTGAAGCGTTTCCCCTGGGCTGTACGTGAATCTATCAAACAGATCATACAAATGACATTCCATTTCCTGTTTAGTAAGAGACGTACCTTGTAGCAACACCTTTAGACGTTCCCATAAATCCTTTGCAACCGTATATTGACTTACCATTCGATAGATGTCACGTGGAAGAGCTTGGAGAATGGTTTGAAGAGCCTTTTCGTCTGCATCGGCAACAAGTTGTTGAGCTAGTGTAAGTTCTTCAAACTCCCGTGGTCGAGTCACATTGTTAACCACGATGGTACCATAATCAAGTGGACCATTTAGAATTGACTTGACCATAAGCCTCCCATATGTCGGTTTTCCCTTAATGTATGACATCATACGGCCTTGCCATGCTTCAAAGACTTCTTTAATGAGCATTGGAGGGCGATTATCCGTTCCCGTAATGACGGAAATATCCGTAAGTGATGTCATTTGAGGCATTAATGAATTCGGATTCATTTTGTTTCACTTTAAAGAGACAAAGATTATCGGTTGATCGAGCAGTAAAGTAAAGTTGTGAGTTGTGTTGAGTTTTTGTGTAAGAGACCAAGATTAAATCCTCTAAAAAATCGTCGAAAAAATAAGTAAAAATATCCCTTGGTTCGGAACAATTGTTGATTCGGAAGATTTGATTCGGAACTCCTTGATCCGGAACTTTTGGTTCGGAAGATTTGATTCGGAACTTTCCTTGATCCGGAACTTTTGGTTCGGAAGAACTGATTCGGAACTTTCCTTGATCCGGAACTTTTGGTTCGGAAGATTTGATTCAGAACTTTCCTTGATCCGGAACTTTTGGTTCAGAAGAACTGATTCGGAACTTTCCTTGATCCGGAACTTTTGGTTCGGAAGATTTGATTCGGAACTTTCCTTGATCCGGAACTTTTGGTTCGGAAGATTTGATTCGGAACTTTCCTTGATCCAGAACTTTTTGATCCGGAACTTTTGGTTCGGAACTTTTTGATCCAGAACTTTTGGTTCGGAAATTTTTGATCCGGAACTTTACTGGGAAAAAAATCTGGTTCGTGTAACAGTCGACTAGATATATGAAGAATAAACCCAGATTTTTACCAAATTACCTAAAAAGTTTTGTGATTTCTACTAAAATAAGTAAAACCCAATACTTATCTACTAATCTCAATCAACAAAATCACCAAAAACTTCAAGAATCAAGATAGATCTTCTTAAAGAACACTAATACAATCAAAAACTAAATAACAACACAAATCATTACCTTAAATCACCCCATGGCTCTTGATACCAATTGAAGAATATTGATAATCTTATGAATCAATGAAGTGGGTTGAAGATTTCTATAGAGAGAAACTAGTGAGAGAAAGTGAGAGAGAAATATGTGTTTTTCATTAAAGTGGTAAAAGGGAAAATCAACAACCAACCCCTTTCCATGGTGGAAAGGGGTATTTATATCCAAGCCACTAATGGGCTTGGGCCGACCCATGACAAGCCCATGGGTCGGTTTCTTACTTAACTAAATAAGTAATCATTAACTACGAGCTATTACAACATTAATAATATTGTGGAGTGACCGATACTTCTAATATACGTTAAAAACGTATTTCTAACACTTTGAGTCTTTTATCACTTTGAGTCTTTGAGTCTCCTAAACTCTTCTTGAAAATCTTCTCTTCTCCTTTTCAAAATCCTCAAAGTCTCTTTCGAAAATGGTCAAGAAATGTTTTGACATTGTTAATTCAATCTAAAAACGTTTTTCATAGATTCTTGCTATTAATCTCGAGCTTACACAATTCATATGTATGATTCTCTCAAACATAGCAAGAACAAGATAGAATCATGGAGGATCATTGTGTCATGACTTAAGGTCTTGTCTTACACACCTCCTACATCGATTTTTAAAATCCATGTATTTTGGTCAATCCCTATTTGGTGAGTTAGTATGTGTTCTCTTTGTCTATCTTTGCTTTTAAGCATATCCCTATGATAAGTTAGACTAGAAAAATAAGATTTGCTGAAAAATAAGATTTGCTGAAAAATCTTCCTTCACCACCAAAACTCAATCACTGTAGGCGGTTCCATATATGAACTGCGGTCCCTTATTAATAAGGAACCACCGGAAGCAATAAGGAACCGCGTATAGTGCTTCCTTTTTTCGGGTATTTCTAAAATTCCAAATTTGTTCCAACATTTTTGAGAATCTTTGCTTCAACCCTTTGACCACCCCAAAAATACCTTGAGCCTTTCCTATTAAACCATAAGAATTTTACCTTACTTCACATCCCAAAATGTCTTACTCTCCTAATGAAAGCCTTGGTTCTCCTCCATTCTCCCCAATTGCTTTCAATCCCAACTCACCTAAGAACACTTTCAATCAAAATTCACCCAAGAACACTCTTAATCACATCTCTCCTACCAAGAATGTTGATTGTGGAACATCTTTTCTTCCACCACCACCCTTTAGTGTTCTTCCTCCTTCTCATGATAATGTCATGCACCATGGGACATATTGTCATTGTTGTCAATATCAACATCTTGCTATGGCACACATCTATGAGGAGTTGAGCTACATCAAGAGTCTCTTAATCAATCCTCCTCTGCACTTTGATTATGAGATCTCCACCAAGCCACCACCACCACATTCCGCCACTACCTTGTCTTTCATATAAGCATTGGTTGCTTATCCACAAGACACCTTATTCAAGCAAATCTTAGAATTCTAGATTAACTAGGATTAGATTTATGCTTTTGACTTGTTTCCTCTTTCATACATCTTTGTATGACTCTTTTTTTATTTTATATGACTTCACTTGGATCTTAGCCTTTATGTTTTCTTCTCGTTTTAAAATTTTTTTTGTGACCTATAGCTATCTCTTGTTGGTTGTCTCTTTTGTTCAACTAACCCTTCTATGTAGCTTGTCACCATATCTCGATTCCTCGGTGCCCCAAGCAAGGGGAGTCTTTGCAAAGTCCGTCTCTTCAACACCGACTTGTGCAATCTTTTTGCTTCGACAAAGGGGGAGAAATGAATAAACTCGTCTTCGAAAAATCTTGTTTTGTGTGATTGAGTTTATGTATTGTCGGAATCAAAAAGGGGGAGATTGTTAATGCAATAATGCCTAAAAACGTTACTTGCATTTTTCGGTCTCACTTAGTTTTGATTACGACAATATGTAAAAACAAGCATTTACGAAAACAACGAAAAACGAATTATTGGTTCAAGTATTTTTCATTTTACCCATTTTCACTTAAGGTATGAATAAACAAGTATTAACCTTAATCAAGTGATCAAGTGATTTAATCTTTTCTTAAAACTCACTTTTTATTAAGTGTGACAAGTTTTTAATTAAACTTTCTTTTTAAGAAAATGTTTTATTAAATTAAATATCTGAAAATTTGAAAATGGCATATTCCCTTTTGATTTGGAATATCCTTTCTGGATCTTTTTATAATCAGATATGGCCTCCACCACTAAAGGACAAAAAGGGAGCGGAGTCTAGTCCGGCGGTTCCTTAGCGCCTAGGCGGTTCCTTATCGATAAGGTACCGCTGGCTAAGATAAGGAACCGCGGGCAGATATAGCCGTTGGCCCTTTGTCCTATAAATAGTGGACCTTTCTTAGATTTTCAATCCACCTCTTTTGCACACAAATTTCCAGATTCAAACATACTTCTTAAATCACTCAAATTCTTGATCATTTGATTGATTACTACTTGTTTAGAAGTGAATCTATCTCATCCATCCCTTTCTCTTCAAGTGCAAAGAGAAGAACACTATCATTGTGAAGTGTTGAGTCCACCACCAAAGATCCTTTGAAGATCAAATTTTATACATTTGTTGTTGTGTAATAGTTGTGAAGATCCAAGTACTTGTGTCTATTTGGAAGTTGTGTATGTACTAAGTATAGTTGTGTAGATTGGTCCTAGCTACGATTAGGGCTCGACTTTTAGCTTAGAGTCGGAAATTGGTTAAGCGACATGTACGGTTTTCTCCACCATAAGGAGCTTGTTTTGTAGTGAACTCTCGAGTAAGGAGTACTCGAGGAGTGGAGTAGGAACGAGGAGTGAGCTTCGTTGCCGAACCACTATAAATCCTTGGTGTTTGGTTTGATCTTTCTTTACCCTTAACTCTTTACATTCTTTATTCTTTGTGCATATATATTAGTTAGTATTAGTTTTAAATTACACTATCATTGTTCATATTATGCATAAGAAGATTTCACTTATTTCCTTAAGTCTAAGTTTTTGAGAAAAATGATTTTTTGAAAATCATCATTTAACAAGTAAATATAAGAACCCCCCTTCTGGTTTCTACAGATAACTTTTGTCTCCTTTTTCTTTTCCTTTAAGCAACCGCCCAAACGGGTAAAAAAATACCGTTGGTTTGACTTTTTGACATTGGTTTGACTTTTTGACTTTGAAGGAAGAGTTGTATGCTAATTCTCCAAGTGCGAATTTTAACACAAACGATACAATTTCTAGGACACGCGATTGACAGTTAAGGTATTCACATGAACCCCGAGAAGATTGAGGCATTTGATGGATTGGGCAGCTCCCACTACTCCTAGTGAAATACGCCAATTCCTTGGACTCACCAGTTATTACCGAAGGTTTATCGAAGGGTTTTCGAAAATTGTCAAACCTATGAATGAATTGACGTAGAAAAACAAGAAGTTTGATTGAGGATAAGTGATAATTCGTTTTATAGTATATCGTTTTTCTCTCGAATCTAAACGAATTGATTTCCGGTTTTACAATTCAAGACTTAATTGTTTTTGGTTTAAGTTCGTAATTGTGGTATCTATTTTACTAACACAAAGCAAGCAAAAAGGGTAAAAATAGCTATATACGTATACTATTATGCTAAGTACAATTATCAAAGCAAAAAGTACAATTAACAAGCAAAATGTAACTATACTAACTAAAAATAATAAACAGCCAAAGAATAGGGACTGTAAATAAAATTGTAACAAACTTGTAACTATTAAAACTAAAATTGAACAAAATAACAACCTACATGTATTAGAACTGAAAATACAACAAACTTTAACCAATTCCTAACAAATTACAAACTAACAGAAAGTTTACGGACCAAAGTGCAAATACTCTACAACTTTTCCCAAAAACGGGCTTAAAGAAAGATTAAGCTCGTTTAAGCTTATTAATGAACCAATTAAGCTCGGATAACTTGCAAAAGACTTATAATACGACTTTACCTAGCCGAAATTAAAATGAGCTTATGAAATAAGATAAATCTCTCAAACATAATTTTCACTAAGCTCAAAAAGTTGAAACAGCTTATTCACTTAAGCACATGACTTGAAATCTTTAGAAAATGGTTATCAACTAAGAAAATTTATGGAATATTGATCAGAATTGAAGATGATTATCCGAGTAAGCTAGAATCACTAAGTTGACCAAAAAATGGCTTATTTGACTAAGTTTACTTTTTGAATTTCTGTAAAAACTTATCTGATGACTTATTTGGCTTATAGAAGTAATTTTGAACAACTTTTGTTAAAGGATTAAGGCTAGAACAACAGTTTAAGCTAATTTGACTTATGACAAAAAAAACTGATAGAAAATAGTCCAACAGTGCTACTTTTAAGCTAATTAGTAGATTATTGAATAAGCTATAGGAAAACTTATTAACTAGAAATTAAAGCTTGATAGTATAGGCTATCTAGAATAACAAATTTCAACTCCTAAAACTCACAAATGAAGAAACTAAGATGATCTGAATATAGCTGTTTAGGATGTTTTAACACATTTTAGTCTAAAAGCAAATTCACCTTTTTTATCCGTTTGACTTTACAAACGACTTTTGTGTGACTAATTTAAGCTGGTTTTAAGCAACAAATTGAGATGACATAAAGTGCAAAACAACAACTTAACCAAAACTTCCACAAATGAGCAATCCAAATAGTAGTTAAGCTAAGATTATGAAAAACTAACAAAGGAATTGAGAGATCTAGTTAAAGCTGAGCTAAAATAGTTAAAATCAACAAATTTAGATCAAATGAAAACTAAATCAAGTAATATTCAAATAATTTGCATAACAGTCACAACTCATAGTATCAAAGTCCTAAACTAATACTGAAAAATAAATTGTTGATTGACCTGGTTCTTCCAAGCCTGTCCTTTGGTGATGAAAGCTCAAAAAACTAACCACAATCATTTACTTAACCACAATCAACACTAAAAACAACAACAATCACTTGAATTCAAAGGATGAATTCAAATGATCAATTTTCCCAACAAAAGCTTCAATCAACAAGAAACTACACCATAGGATGAATCAACAGCATCTAGAGCTTATACACAAGCTCAAGATCAATAATGGAGCACAAAATCATCAAGAGAAACAATAGAGATGCTATGAAGAAGACGATGAACAGTAACTTGCTATTTATTGAATTTCAATGGCAGAAGTACAACTTTAGAGAGTTGAGTGTTACAAAAGCTATTCTAGATACAAGCTATATTTAATCTGTAACTAAAGGTAGTTACAGAATTAACTACTCCTAAAACGGTTATGGAAAAAGAACTACTCTGAACTATGTGTAATCATTGGGTATTTATAGGAGTGAAGGAGGAGTGTGGAGTGTGATTGGGGAAAGATAAAGTGACAGCATGCCAGTAATGACAGTCAATCATCCAATAAAAAGATACCAAATCGGATTAGGGTTTAGTGAGATTGGGGTTTTGGGATTTAGGCAACAGTAGTACAATTGACCTGTATCATTGGCTTCGTCTTGACGAGTGAAGGATTATATAGTTCATAACAATTACACAAAAACCCTAAATGAGATCAAAGCACACATAGCGGAAGCGATTTAACAAGATCATAATAATAACACAATTATTATTAATCGAATTAGGGTTACATACCTTTACGCTAAAGCAAATCCATAAGATGAAGAACGAATCACCAATTCAGGTTTATAACGTACACCACCAAGATATAGTATAAAGTAAGACTATATTACGATCTTGTACACACGTAATACAACGAGCTAACCGTGATTCTAGCACCTGTAAACCGAGCTTCTATGTCTAGTAGAAAATCAACCCAACAACCCTATAGAGGGGCTAGGAATTGATTAATAGCTAAATCAAAAAACCAAACACAACCCTTAGGGGTGTTGGTGTTGCGATCGCAAGAGAGGGGAGGCGAAGAGAGATTGTGGTTAAGATTTTTGAAGGCTAAGGGGTCCTTATATAGGCCTAATCAACTTGTAGTCCAAGGAAACGTAAATAAGGCAAGTTTTCTTTCTCCCTTCCCCTTGGTGTAGCCGACGGTCGAAACACCCCAAAGGGGTGTTCCAGAACCTTTTGATCGTCTTTATTTTTATCCCACTTTCTATATATACTATAACGCTCATTAATACTTAACTCTTAATTATTTAACGGTCGTTAAATTTATATCTGGTATAATTTAATAAACGTAATAAATATATTTATTAAATAAATTAATAAATATAATGAATACATTTATTAAATAAATTAAGTCTTTACGTATTGTGTGCAGTCCTGTAATCTCGAGTTCGATCCTATCATACGACTATTAAATATAAGTCCATAAACTTTCAGCTCCCACTTGGACATATTTCGAATATCGTGATTACATTGACTAACGTCTACTTACACTAGCAATGTCACTAGTACAACTCGAGTAAGGTCTACTGGATAAAACCTTTTAATGATTCATCATTATTATTATCCTTTTATTTCTAATACAATGTTAATAAGGATATGGATCTCAGTCATTCCTTTCACTAACCATTTTGTTTCTCGTTCACAGATTCAACAAGATTACCAAAACAAATTTGGGTGTGGCCACACAATCATCTTACTAATCCCACGAGGGGCCCAGCTGTATTAAACTCCAAAACGAAATTGGAGGAAATAAATTCCATATTAACTCATAACTTATGAATTTTGCAACACTTCTGAAAATAATCCTTATAGAAACAAGTTACATTTAGCGTTAGATAATTCCACAGAGATGCACTAGATTCAGAACAGTTTCCTGGTATCTCAAGTCTAAGGATAACTATTTATGATTTACTTGATGACAAAGATCCACAAAGTAAAATCATATAGTTGGGATAAGTCCAATATTCGATTCATCGAATATCATCCAAAATCAATCAATATAATTTCAAGTATACTCTATCGCTATTTTGATTTGTCCTAATTTAATAATATTCCCATATTATTAATCGACAACGGACTTTAGCGTAACAATTTATTCATGGATTAAAACATGTAAAATAGGATACAAAATTAAGTAATAAGAATAAACAAAACTCAATCTTTATTTTATTTAATAATAATGTCTTAACATCCTTTATCTAAATACTAATCACAGATTTATTGCATGAGTTCGCTAACTAGTTGCAGCCCAATAGCCTTGGCATGCTTAACTACCTTTGGTCTAGGAAAAGCCTTAGTAAAAGGATCAGCTACGTTATCATCTGTGTGAACTTTTATTAATTTGATTTCACGAGCTTTAACTTGTTCTCGGACGTAGTGATGTCTACATTTAAAGTGTTTGGTGCCTTTCATGACTCAAGAATCATTGGCGAATATTATTGCAGTAAAATTGTCGCAATATATATCAATTGGTTCTTTTATTAAAGGCATCACTCCAAGATCTCCAATAAACTTCCTGATCCAAACAGCTTCCATTACAGCTTCTGAAGCAGCCATGTACTCAAATCGAGTAGCATGCATTGCAATAGTTGTCTGTTTCTTGCTCTTCCAGTCAACTGCTCCTCCATTGATAACAAACACGTAACCCGTCTGAGACTTCGTATCATCTTTATCACATTGCCAATACGCATTACAGAAACATGTCAAATTCAGTTCTGTTTCTGGTTTCCCTACAAATACCAAAACATATCTTTCATACTCCTTAAATACTTTAGAATATGTTTAAAAGTAGTCCAGTAGAGCTTCCTTGGATTCTGTTGGTATCTACTGACCAAGTTCTGAGCAAACACCACATCAGGCCTTGTGCATCTTACATCATACATAATAGATCCTACAGCCGAAGCGTAAGGCATCTTCTGCATGCATGCCTCCTCTTCAGGAGTTGATGCATCCATCTCATGACTCAGATTGTGCTTAACTTCTACAGGTTGGAAACCTTTCTTAGAATTATGCATATTATACTTCTTCAATATCTTATCTATATAAGCATCTTGACTTAGACCAATTAACTGTCTTTCCTATCCCAGTAGATCTTAATTCCCAGAATGTATGCAACTTTTCCTAAATCCTTCATAGAAAAACATTTACCAAGATAATCCTTAACAACTTTAAGTCTTGGAATGTTACTTCCCATGATTAGTATGTCATCAACATATAGGACTAGAAATACTGCATCCCTCCCACTAACTTTGCGATATACACATGGCTCATCACGATTTTGAATAAATCCAAACTTTTTGATTTCTTCATCAAATCGTTTATTCCATTGACATGATGCTTGCTTCAAACCATAAATAGATCTTTGAAGTTTGCACACGTGTTTTGGATTCTTAGGATCAACATACCCTTCCGGTTGTTGCATATAGATGTCTTCATCTAAGCAATCATTCAAGAAGGCAATTTTAACATCCATTTGCCATATCTCATAGTCATAGTATGTTGCTATAGCTATGAGAATCCTAATAGTTCTTAAGTCTGCTACAATAGAAAAAGTCTCCTCGTAGCCTACGCTTAAAAAATTTGAGTTAAACCTTTAGCTACTAAACGAGCCCTATAGGATTGTATTCTACCGTCCATGTAAGTTTTATTCTTGTATATCCACTTATGTCTCACTACTTTAGCATTTGGTGGTGGATCTACAAGAATCCAAACATCATTTAGTTTCGTGGATTTCATTTCCTCATCCATAGCAACCATCCACTTATCCCTTTTAGGATCAAGCATGGCGGATTTATAAACAGCAGGTTCTCCAAGATCCCCTACTTCATCATCATCCTCTATATTAAGACATATATTGCTATTTGCGTTTTTAATCCTTTCGGATCTACGCAGATGAACTAATTCCGGTGGAACCGCCAAACTTTCTAGTTCTACATGAATTACATCGCTAGTGTTTTTAGAAGGTAATGTATCTATATGACTCTCTTCAAGATCATAATTTCTCCCACTGAATTCTTGATTTACAAGATCACATTCAACGAAGTCCCCATACCTAGCAACAATCACTTTGTTCTCAGGTGGATAATAAAAGTAGTAACCTATAGTTTCCTTAGGGTATACTACAAAGATACATTTCACAGATCGTTGTTGGAGTTTGTCACCCGAGTCACGTTTCACATAGGCCTCACAACCCCAGACCTTTAAATAAGACAAATATGGCTTCTTGCCATGCCATATTTCATATGGTGTCTTATTCACATTCTTTGTGGGAAACATATTTAAAATGCGAACAACAGATTCTAAAGTATAATCCCAAAAGGATAAAGGTAAAGTTTTAAGATTAAACATAGATCGCACCATATCTAATAATGTACGATTTCTCCTTTCAGATACACCATTTTGGAGTATAGGGAGAAGTAAGATGCTAAACAATTCCATTCTCACTTAGATAATCTATAGACTCTTGACTTAAATATTCACCACCTCTATCAGAACGAAGAGCTTTAATTTTCTTTCCTAGTTGCAATTCTACGTCTGCTTTAAACACTTTGAATGTTTCAAATACCTCATGTTTATGCTTAAGTAAATAAACATAACCATAACAGCTATAATCATCCGTAAATGTTAAGAATTAGCTAGCACCTCTCCTTGACAAATGTCTAAGTGGTCCACACACATCAGTATGTATTAAACCAAGTAGATCATTAGCTCTTTCAATATTGCTATTAAAATGTTTCTTGGTCATATTTCCAGAGATACAAGACTCACATTTATCAAATGATTCATCATTGATATTTTCCAAAATACCTTCACGTTGAAGCTTTTGTATACGAGTCTTTCCAATATGGGCAAGTCTACAATGCCAAAGATAAGAAGAGTTATTGTCAAACTTTCTCTTCTTATTCATGCTAAATACAGAACTATATTATACTTGGATTCATTTTCATGCATGTCTATTTAAACACACCATTCACAGAAATTGCATTAAAATAGAAAATACCATCTTTCCAAACAGAAATTCCATTATAATCAATAGTGTGAATGAATCCATTATTTAACAAACAAAAAGGAAATAACACCCCTAACAATTTTAGGTGCATAATGACAATCATTAAAAATCAGTACTAAACCCGAAGGTAAAACTAAATTAAATGTTCATATAGCTTCAACCTTACTTGTGCGCCATTGCCCACTTGCAGAAATTGTTCCCCATAGGATAGTTTCCTTTCCATATTAAATCCCTGTAGCGTATTACAAATGTTAATACCAAATCCCGTATCATATACCCAAGAATTTAATTTGTATGTCAAATTGAATAATTCAATCATAAATAAAGTACCTGAAGTTGTCGCGCTCTGCTTAGACTTCTTCTTTATTTCTCGCAACTCTTCGAGGTAAAGAGGAAAGTTCCTCTTCCAGTGACCACTTGCCTTGCAATGGTGACAAGTCTCATCCTTCTGAGATTGATTCTTCTTGACAAAGTTCTGCTTAGGTTTCGAATAAGTCGCAACTTGCTTGACCTTATCACCCTTGCCTTTGCCTTTCTTCTTTTTTGCTTGCGGTTTTGGCTTACTCACTATACCCTTTTGTATTGCTAATACAGGAGGAGTAGAATTAGATGCCTTGTCCTTTATCTCATTTTCATAGTCAATGAGCATTGCATGCAAATCATTAATTGTCTTCTACGTGCAATGCATATTATAGTTTCTAACAAAATCATTGAAGTCCTTGTTAAGGTACTCATTGATCAAGTTGATAGCCATATTATGATCATAGGGTTGTCCTAGTACAATGAGCTGTTCCATATAACCCCTCATCTCCATGTAATGGGCACTAACAGACTTTCCAAAAGTTTGTTTGCAGGTATGCAAAGCATCTACTAAGTCGTAGATCTCCACAGCTTGCGACTTCTCGAACATAGCCTTGAGTTCATCAAGCATATGCTTAGGCGAAAATAGCTCATACTTCTTTTGAAGCGGAGGGGACATTTTCCCTAACATTAACCAAGCCACCTCCGAGTGCTTCTTAACATTAACAACGTGTTCAAGCCTTTGCGCTTCAGAAGCTCCTTCAGCAAGATCCTCTGGATAAGGAGTGGTCAAGATATCAATAGTACCCGCTACTCTCAAGACAATTCTTAGTGAGTGGTACCAATCATTGAAAATTGGGCCAGTCAGTTTAGGACAATCAAATAAGGTTTTGAACGCGGAACTTATAGTGTTATTGTCGGGTTGAGCCATTTCTTTAGAAATAAGTTCAAATATTAGTATTTTCGATAATAAAATACTTCCAAGAAAATAAAATTACCCAGGTATATAAACCGTAGTATTTTCCTTGAATCCTAGAACTATATTGACATTGATTCATTACATCAGTTGATCTGCTAGTAATGAATGTACTCAACATAGCGACTTGTCTAACAATTCAATTGACAAACAATTTTCAATTTCTAGTTTATTTAATGGATTTACATTGCCAAAAAACGTTTTGCATTGTAAAAATGTTTCATCCCTTCTGAATGCCTTAAGTTTCCAGATCTCACTGAGTAACTTAATTAAGTGTTCGTCAATTAGGAGCATTCGACTTAAATTTTTAAGGGTATAACTTTGATGTCAAAATCAATGTATGGAGAAGCATGCATACAACTCTATAGCATAAGTTTAATAAACCATTTAGTAAACTTTTCACGAGACTAAATTTCTACATAAATTATATTGAGGTATTGGTTTCACCAATCAAATAATTTACCCACAACTATTCACAACATACATATGGCTAAAACACAAAGCAATAACCTTATTCATTATGATTTGGATGTAAATTTGTGGTAAATCCACCTTAAGGTATAATTCAAATAATAATTGTAGGTAATTTCAATTTGACGCACATGCGAGCCGGGAATTTGGTCAGCGACTAATGACTTAACACCTCATTCCTTAACCAGGTACATGACCAGCGGTGCGTTATACCCGCTTTATAGTTTGTCAAAAGGAGTAGGCCGTTAGATTATTATTTGAAATTCACCAATCAACGTAATCTTATGTTATTTAGATCTCAAACAAATTTTAATTTTAATATGATTTAGTCCATATTTGTTTTTCTTAAAAAAAACTTGTTTTCAATAATTCATACAATTTTTAATATAAACAAGTAAAAAGACTAAATCATAAACACATAACAACAATTTATATGTGCGATAAGTAAATCAAATAGCCACATGCAAACGATTTATTCGATAACCTTTAAATTTAGGTTTTTATATTCATATAAAGTTTTCCCTGATTTAAGATTTATTGAATCAAATAAAGCAAGTAGCACATAAAATCATATAAACATACGATTTTACGATCCATGAAAAACATGCACGTTAATCATGGATCCACCCTCAAATCTTAGCAATAAAATCTCTTCGGATCGTAACATTTAATTTACATGACATAACAATTAATCATGCAGTTTAATCTAAAATTATCCAACATGTAATTTAGGGTTTCAAAAACAATTTCTTTTTTCTTTATAAAATTCGGTCAAAACCCTAATCTTAAAAAACAAAACCCTAATTTTTAGGAAAACCTAAAAAACATGTAGTTTTAACTCAAAACAATTATTAGTTAAAAAACTTTAGATTTTCGATAATTATAACATGTTAAAACGGCTCTCGATGCCACTAAAGGATTATATAGTTCATAACAATTACACAAAAACCCTAAACAAGATCAAAGCACACATAGCGGAAGCGATTTAACAAGATCATAATAATAACACTATTATAATTAATCGAATTAGGGTTACATACCTTTACGCTAAAGCGAATCCGCAAGATGAAGAACGAATCACCAATTCGAGTTTATAACGTGCACCACCAAGATATAGTCTAAAGTAAGACTATATTACGATCTTGTACACACGTAATACAACGAGCTAATCGTGATTCTAGCATGTGTAAACCGAGCTTCTACGTCTAGTAGAAAAATCAACCCAACAACCCTAGAGAGGGGCTAGGACTTGATTAATAGCTAAATCGAAAAACCGAACACAACCCTTAGGGGTGTTGGTGTTGCGATCGCAAGAGAGGGGAGGAGAAGAGAGATTGTGGTTAATATTTATGAAGGCTAAGGGGTCCTTATATAGGCTTAATCAACTAGTAGTCCAAGGAAACGTAAATAAGGCAAGTTTTCTTTCTCCCTTCCCCTTGGTGTAGCCGACGGTCGAAACACCCCAAAGGGGTGTTCTGCAACCTTCCGATCTTCTTTCTTTTTATCCCACTTTCTATATATACTATAACGACCGTTAATACTTAACTCTTAATTATTTAACGGTCGTTAAAGATATATCTATTTTGTGCAATCCCGTAATCTCGAGTTTGATCCTATCACATGACTATTAAATATAAGTCCATAAACTTTCAACGAGTAGATGAAATTTCGCGTTGAAGGTTTATTATTAATCGTCCTAAAATGTCCACAATTTGTTGATGAAGGATATGGTTTTGATTTGTTTATAAGTCTTTGATATATTAGTCTCATCATGAATATTTTGACCCAACCCGAATTTGCTTATTCAAGCCTACTCTAGCTACTATCGTTAACCATGCAAATTGTTAACTCAATTTATTAGACTAAGCTTTCACAAGTCTCATTATTTGAGATTTTAAACTACTAATAATAAGAAATGATAGAGTTGTGAGTAAGTGTAAAGGGCTTTGATAAAGTTCATATGAAGTATTTGTGGCTATTTTACTCCCATCATAATCCTTTTTATTATGTTCTCACAAATAAATGCTAACAAATAATCAAGTACGATTTTTAATCTCTTATACATTTTTGACTAAGTATTTGTAATTAATATATGTACATGTTGGAGTTTTGAGTTGGCCATGTTTTACATGTCAGGTTTATATCGTGTTTAATAAGTGGCGTGAGAGTTAATTTATGAAATTATTAAATAAGTCCGAAAAGACAATGTTTTGCTCAAATAAGTCCAAATGGACAAAGTGATGTGTAAGGTTCTTATTATGTTCCAATAATACCCTACAAGGTTGCGTGAGCATGATATTAACTTTTTTAATCCAATATTGTCCTACAAGGCTGCGGGATTGAGAAACCAAAGTCGTAATAAAACATTTCAAAATAATGTGTGAGTTGTTTATTACGTGTGTAACCACTTATTAAGCTAAAATCTAAACTTAGTGTGTAAAAGGTTATCACTTGAAACTCTAATGTGGACTTGTATTGATTATGGGTGGTTTCTCAAGTAATGGATGATCGACTAACTATTGTTTAAAACCATGCTTCCTTATTTTCAAACTTAAATAAATATGAAATAAAAACAAATTTTCCCAAAAACAATTTGCCTTAATAAAAAGTCAAGATACAAATAAGAACGGGAATAAATAGTTAAACACAAATAATTCTTATGGATGAGTCAAAGCAATTTTACTTATGAATGACAATGATCTCATTTTTAAGCTTGGTATATGGAAATTGAAACTTGAGGGTGATAAATATTCATGGTACCAAAAGCCCTAATCTAAGTCATTGATTTCTTTACAAGTTTCTTCCATCAAACAATTTTAAGTGTAAATAAATAAGTGAAGTATAGAAACATGTATACCAATAAAATAAAAGTTTCAAAAAATAAATGATAGTGTAGAATAGTGTAGAAAATAATAAAATGACCAAGATAGATTAATTATGAGAAAAATGTGAAATAAAGATTTGAAACATAATATTTCAATAGTAAAGTGTAGGGTAATTTGATAAGTGTAAAAACACTTATCTTATATAACCTTTAAACACTAAAAACACAGCCAAATATAACAATTTCTAGTTAATAATATCATAATTACGCGAGGTTTGTTTATTTGAGCTTGTGTAAGCAAAGTAGATGCATTTGGAACAATTACGAGCTTTTACAGTCAAAATTTGAAGAATCTAGATACAAGACTGAAGAAAAGACAAAAGCTTGTTCAAAGGTCATATTTTCCAACTTCACAAAGATCAAGGGTTCACTTTGCAATTCTTATAAAGATCAAGTCAATAAGTGATAAAGTTTAAGAATTAAAGGACTTAAGTTGTTGATTGCTAAAGATGAAAGACTTAATCTATCTATATTCTAAAGTTATAAAGACCATGGCTGAATTTACATTTGTTGAAAGATAAGTTCAAGGGGAAAAACTGCCAAGTATACAAAGTTATTATTACTTCAATTATGTGGACCAGTCATATACAAGATGCAAGTATCACACGGATCAAAGAAACAACCAATCATATTTCCCCAATAAGATAACGATTCGTGTGGCTATTTTCACCCAATTACAACAAAGACACGTCATCAATTTCTTCAACACAAATTCAAGAACGAACGAGGACGATTCAAGAGATGATCAAAACATGAAAAGTGATCTTTACAAGCCTACGAACACATCCCTTACATTTAATTTCACTCAATCTCACTATCCAAAAAAAACCCAATTCTTGCAAATTGGGATGAACCCTAATTTGTCAGGTGTCATCTTCCTATTGGCCGCACCATGTCACCACACTCCTCTCAGACAATAAATAATTTATTATATCTTCACTTGCAAATCATTAGAGTATTTTGTAGTTAGGAGTAGTGTAGATTTAATTGTCACGCAGTGTTCTTTAAAATTATATTTTTTCAAGATTGTTAAATCAGTTTTTAGTGAGTGACAAATTTGTTAAATCTGTTATAACTGTTCTTTCGTTAATAAAAGATTTCAATTTTCAGTCAAGTGCTACTGTTGGGAATTATTTTGTATTATGTAGCAAGTACCGTTGGTAGTGTACTAAGTACCGCTAGTGTAAGCAAGTATTGTTAGTGTGTGACGCGATACATGCAAGTACTATTAGACTTATTGTTACGTACTGCTAGTTTGATAAGGATAGATATATCTTAGGTAAAGATATGTTATAGTTTTAATAGGAGTATATCGTGTGTGATATACGTATCCTAATAGAATATTCTAGAGTTCCTTACACTATAAAATGAACATAGGGTCGTTTAGTTTATTTTACTTTAACATAGTTTTATCGATTAATAGAGAATCAATAGTTAGTAAGTCTTTGTTCTTCTTGGCTTTGATAAGTTAGATTCCGCATAACTTATCTCTGTTTAGTAAGAGTCTCTCTCGTGCTTTAGTTTGATTACAAGCTAACGTACAATCCTTAATAGGCTTAAGATCTATTCATTGGGATCAACAAGTGGCATTAGAGCTTGTTTTGAAACTCTAAATAAGAAGAACTCACCCAAACCAATAATCTCTCTCTCTCAACAAAACAAACCTCACCATGTCTGTTCATGGAGAAAAAACTCCAAATCTAGGTGACATTTCGAATGTGGTGGATCATGTTCAGCAAGTAGTGTCAGTTGGAGCAGAAGCTGAAGCTGAACCAAAAGTCCAAGCTCCTACATCTGTTCCACACACTCTCTCTGTTGTTAAACTTCCAATCCTCAAAACAGACAATTATGAAACATGGGCCATGCAGATGGAACACTTTTTGAATCATACATATCATACTCTGCGGGATGTCATTAAAAATAGGAACAATTTAGTTAAAGTTACCTATTTAGTTGATGGTATTGTACAAGTTTTGCCTCTAAAAACCAATATAGAGATCCAAGCTAGCATAAGGGATAGAAAGGCCACGACTACTTTAGCCATGGCACTTTTAGAATATGTCTTACCTAGTTTTCATCACTTCAAAGATGCGAAAGCCATGTGGGATGCAATTAAGCTTAGATTTATAGGAGACAAAAAATCTAAAATATGAAGAAGACTGTGTTGAAGCAAGAGTTTGATAGCTTTGCAATTCCTACCTCAGAAGGGATTCACAAAGGCTATGGAAGATGTTAGAAATACGGTTTTACGTATATTAGAAGTATCGGTCATTCCACAATATTATTTATGTTGTAATAGCTCGTAGTTAATGTTACTTATTAAGTTAAGTAAGAAACCGACCCATGGGCTTGTCATGGGTTGGCCCAAGCCCAATATAGGCCTTGGATATAAATACCCCTTTCCACCATGGAAAGGGGTTGGTTGTTGACATTCTACATTTTTTCATTTAATAAAAACACATAGTTTCTCTCTCACTTTCTCTCTCTAGTTTCTCTCTCTAGAAATCATCAACCCACTTCATAGATTCATAGGTTATCAATATCATACAATTGGTATCAAGAGCTATGGGGTGATTTAAGGTAATGATTTGTGTTGTTATCTAGTTTTTGATTGTATTAGTGTTCTTTAAGAAGATCCATCTTGATTCTTGGAGTTTTTGGTGATTTTGTGATTGGGATTAGTAGATAAGTATTAGTTTTTACTTATTTTAGTTGAAATCACAAAACTTTTTGGGTAACTTGGTAAAAAATCTGGGTTTTTTCTTCATATTTTTGATCGACTGTTACTCGAACAAAGTTTCTGTTTCCCAGTAAAGTTCCGGATCAAAAAGTTCCGGATCAACAGAAGTTCCGGATCAAAGGAAAGTTCCGGATCAAAGGAAAGTTTCGGATCAAGGGAAAGTTCCGGATCAAGGGAAAGTTCCGGATCAAGGGAAAGTTCCGGATCAAAGGAAAGTTCCGGATCAAGGGAAAGTTCTGGATCAAGGGAAAGTTCCGGATCAAGAAAAGTTCCGAGTCAGTGCTTCCGAACCAAAAGTTCCGGATCAAGAAAAGTTCCGGATCAGTTCTTCCGAATCAAAAGTTCCGGATCAAGGAAAGTTCCGGATCAAATCTTCCGAACCAAAAGTTCCGGATCAAGGAATTCCAAGCCAAAATCTTCCGAATCAACACTTCCGATTCAACAAAAGTTCTGAACCAAGGGATATTTTTACTTGTTTTTTCGACGATTGTTTTAGAGGATTTAATCTTGGTTTCTTACAACAAAAACTCAACACAACTCACAAACTTTACTTCACTGCTCGATCAACCGATAATCTTTGTCTCTTTGAAGTGATCAAAATGAATCCGAATTCATTGATGCCTCAAATGACATCCCTTACGGATATTTCCGTCATTACGGGAACGGATAATCGCCCTCCAATGCTCATCAAAGAAGTTTTTGAAGCATGGCAAGGCCGTATGATGTCTTACATTAAGGGAAAACCGACATATGGGAGGCTTATGGTCAAGTCAATTCTAAATGGTCCACTTGACTATGGTACCATCGTGGTTAACAATGTGACTCGACCACGAGAATTTGAAGAACTTACACCAGCTCAACAACTTGTTGTAGATGCAGAAGAAAAGGCTCTTCAAACCATTCTCCAAGCTCTTCCACATGACATCTATCGGATGGTAAGTCAGTATACGGTTGCAAAGGACTTATGGGAACGTCTAAAGGTGTTGCTACAAGGTACGTCTCTGACTAAACAGAAAAGGGAATGTCAGTTGTATGATCTATTTGATAGATTCACGTACAGCCCAGGGGAAACGCTTCACGACTATTACTTCAGATTCACCACTCTCATGAATGATCTAAATGTATACAATCTCGTGATTGCTCCATTCCAGGTTAACACCAAGTTTTTGAATACTTTACCTCAAGCTGAATGGGGTGAGTACATTACCGATGTTAAGTTAACCAGGGATTTGCATAAGTGCAATTTGGATCAACTCTATGCTTTTCTTCAGCAGCATGAGAAACACGTGATCATGCACCGTTCACCTCGAGGTATGTACCCTGATTCTTTAGCTTTGATGGCGAATCAACCAAGCTTGTCACACAACAACACTCCTTATATCTTGGGACACCAAGCCTATCATCCATCACCTTACATGACACCAAGCTTCCCCCAATATTCGATTCTACCGCAACCACCCACCTCACATCAGCAACAATATCGGTTTAATGCACCTTCACCACAATATGCTTCACAACCTCACCCAGCAAGCATTGCACCTTATGCTCAGTCTTCATATTCTTCTTATCAAGAGAATGTAGCATATCCATCAAGCTACCCTGATCACATGAGTATTCCTTCTAGTGCTTATGCAGCTCAACAAGACCAAGTAATGTATTGTGATGATGATGAAGTCCCCATTCCTGAATTCAAACAAGGAACTGACCCAGTTGAAGTGTTAGCCACTATGTCTGCTTATCTCACAAGGACATTAAGCAAACGAGGATTTAGAGGACCAGCTCCTACTAACAATCAGCTGAGGAATTCATCCAATTCTCGCCAACAAGCTACTATTGAGAATGGCAGGGTAATGGTTCAACCTATTCAACCTTATCAAGGGAGACCTACTACATCAACCACCAATGCACGCACGGTCAATCCTGCTCCAATGGTCAACACTCCTCCACGGGCTAATTCCACAGGCAAGTTGAGAATGATTACATGCTACAACTGTAAGGAAGAAGGTCACATGTCCAGGGATTGCAAAAAACCCAAGAGGAGAAGGGATGGTCAACGGTTTGTAGAGAAGATTTATCTGGTGAACGCTCAGGCACAAGGAAGGGAACTTGATGAAGAGGAGCTTGCATTTCTTGCTTATCCAGGGATTGGTGAACAAGACGTTGTCACTACACAGAATGCAGCATACCAAGCAGATGATCTTGATGCTTATGATTCAGACTGTGATGATCTTCAATCTGCTCAGGCAGCTCTCATGGCAACTCTCTCTAGCTATGGGTCAGATAAAATATCTGAGGTACTTAATAATACCACTGATACTAGTATTCAACCACATCAAGTTGTGCAAGAGAGTGCTGATTCGAATGAGTCTTCGGTGGTGAGTCTTTCAAGTGAGGAGACAATCAATGATAGTAATATCAATGTGAGTCCCCAGACTTTGAGTGAAACACAACCGGGAGTCATTTCGCATACGCATACTCCTGCTCAACAAGATTTGGTCATGGTTCCTGCTACATTACTTAGCCAAATGAATGTTGCACTCTTAGAAACCCTAGCTAAGAATAAGAATTTATCTGATGAGCTTGCATTATGCAACGAGAAAGTTCAAACTTTGGAATTAGTTCCTTCGTCTAGTGTTCTAACAAATCCCGAATATGATCATTTTCGAAACAAACAAATGGGTCATTTGCAAGAAATTGAAACCTTAAGAGCAGATCTTTCTAACGAACTTCGAGAAAAAGAATTAGTGGTCACTAATTTTCAAAAACTTCAAACGGATTTTGAGTTACTCGAGTCTAAAAAGAATGAAATGGAAATTAATGCAGCTAATAAGATTAGAAGTCTAGATTATTTGCTTTTAAGACAATACGCTGCCTCTCAACTAGTACACTTATTTGATGCATCATTCAGAGAGTTTAACTTATCGCGTCAAAAAGGCCTTCCCCCTAACCCGCGGTATGCAAAACAAGCGTTTATCCATAGTCCTAGACTTTATAATGCAACCCAATTAGGATTGGTCTTAGACCCGATTGTTATTTTCGAGGATTGCACTAATAAGGATCTAGTTGATGAGAATCGGTCATACAACTCTGCAAAATATCCCGATTGTGATTATTTTAAAATGAATCAGGAGCTTGCAAAAACGGATTTTAGAATTCGCTTCCATATGGACAAAGATCTCATCACAGCACCAACCTACATGTTAAATGAAGAAAACCCTAGTACACTTCCTACACTTGTCAAAATGGAAGGACCTAAGGATATTCCAAAGGATCTTCCACCTGTTAGCACTGTATGGTTAAACTTGCAAGAGATTAATCAATACTTTGCTAGTTTTGACAAGGTCATCCGGGAATGTACGACTTCAAATGGCTTAAATGCCGGAGAATGGGCTTTCGAACACATGAACGAGGTGTTTCAAAATGAGATCAATCCGTTTGTCGAAAGTCTAAAAAGAAGTTTTGCATCTCTTTCGGAAAATCTTGAATTTGAAATTGCAGAAGTTCAAAAAGTGTTTTATGAAATGGACACCGCTTACGAACTACAATTAATTGAAAAGGAAAAGATTTTATCCGAATATGACCGATTCTTGTCACAAGTAATTTCGTGTGATGTGCTTACTACTGTGAATGTTAATTATTCGAATGAGCTTACATCCGCTATGTTTAAATGTGATGCTGTGAATATATGTGATGATGTGTGTGATCTCTCTGTAAATGTTGCTGATACTGTAAATGAGGTAGATAATCATTCTTGTCACGAATCTAATGCTGAATTTTTAAAGCTACAAGATTCTTACAATTTACTTTCAAACGCTTTAATCAAATTGAACACCATTGTATATCTTTAGAATTAAAACAACAAACTCAAACTGAGGATCTTTTGATAACAAATGGTTGTGAAAACGGTGTTGAGACGAGTGACAAGATGATTGCAATAGTTAAGGCATTAGAGGAAGAGATTATGAGATTAAAGAGAGATGTGTCATCAAATGAAACACTAAAATTGGAACTAGAGGCTGCAGAGTATAAAAACCAGGACTTAGAAATTATACTTTCGTCTATTCTAGGGGAGATGGATCGTGCAAGACAGGGAATGTCCAAACTTTATGGTTCACTAGAAGAACGCTTCGCTTTTAATGCGGCACAGCAACAATCTTATGTTGAACAACTGAACCAAAAATGTGAGGAAATCTCTCACTTAAACATCCTGATCATTGATAAAAACATGGTTTTGGCCGAGTTAAAGGAGACACTTCTTCTCACCCGACAAGAAGCTGTTAATAACTTAGCTACCAACTCTGCAGCGTCCTCTAGTGCTCCAACAACCAAGTCAGTAGTGCTTTATAAGAACCCGCTCCATAAGAACAAACCGGTTACCTACGATGATTATATGAGGAATGCAATTAAGCATGTCGAGCTTCTTAGGGAGATTTTAGATGATTTATATGCGTTAGATCCCTCAAGCAGTGACTATTATTCAGCTCATGAATATATTAAGCGAGTTCAATATTGCTTAGCATATTTGCAATACATAGGTAAACCAGGTTCTGCACTACTCACTAATCGACCCATTGCTGTAACGCCATTCAATAAGACCCCAGGAGCAAAACCGTCATTGGCACCATCAAGTAAGGCACCTTTAAAATCTGTTGCTAATGTTCCCACTTTGCCTTCTATAGGAGTAAAAGAGTCTACTAAGGCTAAAGGATCGCCACTCAAGAAAGATAAGATCAAGCCCTCCACTAGTAGTACCAACAAGAAGAAAGTAGAAGCTCACCATAGGAATGTTATGTCAGATTTAAATAAAAAGAATCATGTTGCTAAGACTAAAAGCTTTGCGCCTGTGCAGAAGCCTAAACCATTTGTGAATTCTAATTTAAATTGTTGGAATTGTAATGAGTGCATGTTTTCCCAACGTCATGATTTGTGTCTTATTGATCATGTGAATGAAATGAATGCCATTAGGAATAATCTTGAATGGAAACCAACTGGGAGAACTCGTACCCAAGTTGGATGGCAATGGCGTCCCACTGGTAGGACCTTTACATTGGATGGAAAAATGTGCCCTTTAACTAGGAATGCATCCATTGAGGTTAGGTCTGAGCGTCCTTTAGTTAGGCACACTAGCACTAAAGTATGGAAACAGCGCCCTTTAATTAGGTCAGCCCCCACTATAGTGCCTATCAGTGAAGAAATACCTCAGGATTTAAGCCAACTAGAATCTACACCACCAACTAGGAAGAAGAAGGCTAGGAAATCTAAGAAACCTAAAGTTAGCAAATCTAAGATTATTAAATCTATACCTGCTAATAACAAGGAATATTTAGATTCCGATACCTCTACATTGTCCTCGTCTGGTGATATTTTTAGGTGGTCCAAATCATCCTCTGGTATTTGGACTCCGGTTGTTCAAAGCATATGACCGGAGATCGCTCGATGCTCTGAAATTTCGTCAGCAAGTTTCTTGGAACGGTTAAATTCGGTAATGATCATATTGCAAAGATAATGGGGTATGGTAAATATCAGATTGGAAACGTTACGATTTCAAGGGTATACTATGTAGAAGGTCTTGGTCATAATTTATTTTCAGTAGGACAGTTTTGTGATTCCAACCTAGAGGTTGCTTTTCGACAACATACTTGTTTCATCCACAACTTGGAAGGAAAAGACTTGTTGAAGGGATCTCGTGGTGCAAATCTTTATACGTTGTCCCTACAAGACATGATGGCCGCTTCTCCAGTATGTCTTCTCTCCAAAGCATCTAAGACCAAGTCATGGTTATGGCATCGCAGATTATCTCATTTCAACTTTGATGCTATTAATTATTTGGCTAAAAACGAATTAGTTCGTGGTCTTCCAAAGCTCAAATTTCACAAGGACCATTTATGTTCCGCGTGTTCAAGGGGGAAAAGCACCAAAAAATCATACAAGTCCAAAGCTGAAGACACCAATCAAGAAAAACTTCATCTTTTGCATATGGATCTTTGTGGGCCAATGAGAACTGAAAGTGTGAGCGGTAAGAAATTCATTCTTGTTATTGTGGATGATTTCTCCAGGTTTACATGGGTTAGATTTCTACGTACAAAGGATGAAGCACCAAAGGCTATCATCACTTTTCTGAAGTTCGTTCAGGTACGTTTAAATATTACTGTCCGCCGTATTCGTACAGATAATGGACCAGAGTTCGTCAACCAGACTCTTCGTGATTACTATGAAGAAGTTGGTATTTCACATGAAACATCCGCTGCACGTACTCCACAACAAAACGGTGTCGTTGAAAGACGGAATCGTACGCTTATGGAAGCTGCTAGGACTATGCTAATTTATGCGAACACTCCATTATTCTTGTGGGCAGAAGCTGTATCTACTGCATGTTTCACCCAAAACCGCTCTATCATTCGGAAACACCATGGAAAAACACCTTACGAGCTTCTACATGATCGTAAACCCAATGTTTCATTCTTTCATGTGTTTGGTGCTCTTTGTTATCCAAACATTAATAGTGAGAATTTGGGCAAACTTCAACCGAAAGCCGATATAGGTATTTTCATTGGTTACTCACCCTCCAAGAAAGCATACCGAATTTACAACCGTCGTCTTGGTAAGATAGTAGAAACTATGGACGCAGATTTCAATGAGCTGACAGCGATGGCTTCTGAGCAACGCAGCTCTGAACCCGCGCTTCACGAGATGGGAACCGGTGCTATTAGTTCCGGATTAGTTCCTAATAATCCTACTTCTACATCATTTTTACCACCTACAAGGCCCGAGTGGGATAAACTATTTCAACCGTTGTTTGATGAATACTTTGATCCCCCAAATGATGAAGTTCCAGCACCCGTAGTGATAGCTCCAATCCCTGAAGTTGTTGCTCCAGCTAATGAAGCTTTATCAAATGCATCTTCAATTAACATTGAACCGGATGCACCTCTACCAAGTGATTCTCAAACTACACCTGAATCGTCACCCCTACTTGTGCCTAATGATGTGGAAGAGGATTCTAGTGATCACGATTTGGAATATGCTCACTTAAAAGAGCTTCCTTTCTTTGGTATACCGATACCTGAAAAACCTTCAGCCGCGTCTACCTCAGAAGAAGCTCCTTCAATTGTTCACTCTAGACCACCACGGATTGAAAATCATAGCACCAAATGGACAAAAGATCACCCAATTAGGAATGTCATTGGAAGTCTCGATCGACCAGTCTCTACACGCCATCAATTACAAGAGAGTGCACTCTATTGCTACTTTGATGCATTTCTCTCCGAAGTTGAACCTAAAAACTGGCAACATGCTATGACTCAATCATCTTGGATTGAAGCCATGCAAGAGGAACTAAATGAATTTCAACGACTTGAAGTATGGGAATTAGTTCCTCTCTCTGACAAGGTTAACATCCTTACTTTGTTGTGGGTTTATAAGGTAAAACTCGATGAGATGGGTGGAGTATTGAAAAATAAGGCTAGATTGGTTGCTAGAGGATACAAACAAGCCTTGGGTATCGACTTTGAAGAATCTTTTGCTCCTGTTGCAAGATTGGAGGCTATTAGACTATTCCTTGCGTATGCTGCTTATATGAACATGATCGTCTATCAAATGGATGGGAAGACGGCATTTTTGAATGGTGAACTAAGGGAAGAAGTCTATGTTAGTCAGCCGGATGGGTTCGTTAGCACGGAGTTTCCTAATCACGTGTACAAGCTTAAGAAGGCTCTCTATGGGTTGAAACAAGCTCCACGCGTGTGGTATGATCTCCTTTCAACATATCTCATCTCAGAAGGCTTCTCCAAAGGTAAGGTGGACCCCACTCTATTCACTCTCAAGGAGGACAACAACATGATACTGGTACAAATTTATGTTGATGATATAATATTTGCTGCCTCTAACATAGAATTGTCAAAACTCTTTGAGAAGATAATGTCCACACGCTTTCAGATGTCAATGATGGGAAAATTTTCATTTTTCTTAGGATTACAAATTTCTAAGAATCCCAGAGGCATCTTTATTAATCAATCCAAATATGCTCTAGAATCTTTAAAGAAATATAACTTTGAAAATTGTGACCCCTGGACACTCCAATGGTGGAGAAATCCAAGTTAGATGAAGATAGGAATGGGACTATTGTCGATCCAAAACTTTACCGTGGGATGATCGGCACCCTTCTATATCTGACTACTAGCAGGCCTGATTTGCAATTTGCCGTATGCATGTGTGCCCGGTATCAGGCTCGGCCTACCGAAAAGTACCTACATGTTGTTAAAAGGATCTTTCGGTATCTCAAAGGAACACTTCATCGTGGTCTATGGTATCCAAAATATTCCTCCATTGCTTTAATATCATACGCAGATGCCGATCATGCTGGGTGTCAAGACACGAGGCGTAGCACTTCTGGATCTGTGCAACTCCTTGGAGACAGATAGATTAGTTGGTCTTCAAAAAGGCAGAAAAGCGCTGCAATTTCTAGCACGGAGGCTGAATACATCGACATGTCCGGTTGTTGTGCTCAAGTCCTTTGGATGAGATCACAATTAACTGACTACGGTTTGGGATTCAATAAAATCCCAATGTATTGTGACAACAAGAGCGCCATTGCCCTTTGCTGCAACTACGTTCAACACTCCCTGGCCAAGCACATAGACATTCGCTACCATTTCATTAAAGAGCAGGTGGAGAACGGAGTGATCGAGCTGTATTTTGTCACTACTGAGTATCAGCGGGCAGATATATTCACCAAAGCCTTAGATCGAGGACGAATCGAGTTTTTGATGGATAAGCTTGGCATGAAATCATTCTCTCCAGCGACTCTCAAAGAATTGGCAGAAGAATCAGTTGAATAGTGGTGGTAAACTATTCAGGCGTATCCTTTGTTCGTGATCATGTATATTATCGTATATATATAAACCACAAAAAGCAAAATACAAAAAAATAAAACCAAGAAAAACCATAAAAAATATAAAACCTATAAAAACCATAAAAATTATAAAATCAAGAAAAACCAAAAATATTTTTCGTTTTTTAAATCGGGCATGTCTTTTAGTACGGTAATATTTACGGCTTTAGAAATGTCGATCAATATTGACACGGCGCCATAAATAGAGTCCGTATAAAAGTTGTACATTTTTAAAACATGCCCCTTATGGCTTGTAGTTATTTCAGACTACAACCCGGTTTTCATATTAAAGTCATGTATTTCCTTGGAAAACGTTGGCTCACAACGGGAATTAATTTTCTCGGGCATGATTTACAAGCCAAATCATGCAAAGGGATCAAGTTTACTTTACAACTTGGTCTAACACGAGTTAGTGTACGTCTCAGTGCATTAATTTGTCAAAATAAGAGAAATCTTATTGCCACCACGAATCAATCTTTTAAAGATATTAATTGGAAAAGTTTTCATCAATATTTGACTCTTTAAACAATGACTACAGCTCTTTAAATAGAAAACGGGTCATCATTTAAGGGGGAGAAAATATTAAATCATCTTCGTCATCAAAAGTGTTTGTGGAAAATTAATTGGCTATATGGTTAATGAGTGGTCTTGCTTTAGAATTTGACTTGTGCTCGCTCAATGAGATAGGAATTGCTTTAGATCTCGGAGTTTTGCTAATAGGATGCGACACTTAAGTTGTGTGAGGGCTATAATAGTTATTACAATGAGATAGACTAACGAGTGTTAAGTACCTTAACGTGTGTTAGCCTAAAAAGAGTTATAAACCAAAAAGGAAAAGGAAAGGAAAGTGTAGGGATTTAAAATGACTAAGGGAGAAAGTTGAATTTTGACCTAAGTCAAACCAACCCCCCCCCCCCCCTCGTTTTTCATCTTCACTGTTTCTGTTTCATCTTTTCTTTCCGCCATTGATACACACATTCAAGCTTTTACATACTCTCGATTCTAATCATCCAATCCATTTCATTCGATCAAACAAGGTACTAACATTGAATCTTTAATTTCTAATTCACCTAATTCATTCCTTAATTCAGTTAAATGATTCGATCAATCAGATTAAATCCAATTAGGGTTTGAGTCTAATTAAGGGTTAATTGATTAGGGGTTTTTGCTGGGTTTTGGATCGGATTAGGATTAGAACACTATGGTTGCCTTAGAATGCCTTAAAACTCACTATAGCGCTTAGAATAATCATAAACAGGGTGCGTTTGTGAACTTCCGGATGAACAAGGGTTATGAACTTCCGAATGAAGGAAGTTCCGGATGAACTTCCGAATGAAGGAAGTTCCAAATGAACTTCCGAATGAAATAAGTTCCGGATGAACTTCCGAACGAAGAAGTTCCGAATGAATTTCCGAACGAAGAAGTTCCGAATGAAGAAGTTCCGAATGAAGAAGTTCCGAATGAACTTCCGAATGAAGAAGTTCCGGATGAACTTCCGAATAAAGAAGTTCCGAGTAAACTTCCGAATGAAGAAGTTCCGAATGAACTTCCGAATGAAGAAGTTCCGAATGAACTTCCGAATGAAGAAGTTCCGGATGAACTTCCGAATGAAGAAGTTCCGGATGAACTTCCGAATGAAGAAGTTCCGAATGAACTTCCGAATGAAGAAGTTCCGAGTGAACTTCCGAATGAAGAAGTTCCGAGTGAACTTCCGAATGAAGAAGTTCCGAGTGAACTTCCGAATGAAGAAGTTCCGAATGAACTTCCGAATGAAGAAGTTCCGAATGAACTTCCGAATGAAGAAGTTCCGAATGAACTTCCGAATGAAGAAGTTCCGGACGAACTTCCGAATGAAGAGTTCCGAATGAAGGTCTTCCGAATGAAGAGTTCCGAATGAAGGACTTCCGAATGAAGAGTTCCGAATGAAGGACTTCCGAATGAAGAGTTCCGAATGAAGGACTTCTGAATGAAGAGTTCCGAATGAAGAGTTCCGAATGAAGAGTTGTTGGATTGATAGTTGTTTGCCTGTTATAAGTACTTGTTGAAATGTATTATGCTTAGAAGTCATAATGATATATATCTATATATTTTTTGTGTATCAACCTTTTATGTCTTATCTTAAGCAGATACGATGACAAATCCAACAGTACAAGCACTCCAAGATGCTAGAACAGCCGTAATTGCCGAAGCAAGAACACTTAAGTTCATACCAAACAATTACCGGCTGAAGCAAGTTTCAAAATCCACTCACCACGGATTTAAAGTCGCCATAGCAATCCTTGATCACTCTCACTTCAAGAATGCTTTAAGGAGTACTGCCTCGGTGCCATATGATTACATGTATGAGTTCTGGGCTACCAAGGAAAGTACTTCAAACAAGATCACCTTCACTCTCGACAACAAGCAACAGACACTCACAGTTTCAGACTTCCGCAAGATATTTGGAATACGGGATACACCCAAAGGTATGTCATTTTCGAGGGATCCTACCAAAGACGAACTCATGGAGATGTTCGAGGCTCTTGGATGTCCTGACATACGAGTTGTGTCTGGGTTTACCACCGCTAAAGTAGGTCAATCTTGGAGAGCAATCTTGGGTATTCTCAGTAGATGTCTTACGCCTAAAACAAGTGGGCATGATGCTTTGCGCGGTCCAATTATGAACATCTTCCATGGAATGTACAAAGGCGCAAATGCAGATTATACATTATTGTTGTGGGAAGAATTTAACTTTCAACTCTTCCAAAACAAGAAGCTGAAGACTAATTTCTTTCCTTACCCTCGGTTTATCAAGCTCATCATTAATTATTTTATGAAGAATGATGTTACTGTTGATAGGCGTGCAGCAAGTCGTCATCACACTGAAGAGGCTGATCACACTGTGGATCTAAGGCATGAAGGACCATCTGGTGCTGTGATTCCTGGTCCTATTCCCGATTATCTTCTGGCGGATAGAATTAAAGCTTCTGCTGATTACAAACTACTGCTACTAGAAATCAAGAAGCTAAAAGCAAGCCTTCATACAAGAGAAGACTCGTCTACAACGGTCAAGAGTAAAGGTAAACGCAAGCAAACAGTTGCTCTATCTGAACCCGAAACCAAGAAGAAGAAGACTGAGGCTAAGAAGGGAAAAGGCACTGTTGATGAGTTTGTTCTACGTGACGAAGAGGATGTTGATGTCGATCCTACCCTTGACAAGGCTGAGAGAAAATTAATGAAGATAGCTATTGAAAAGAGTAGGAGAGACACTGGAGGTAGTGGTTCGGGTGCACAGAAGGATATTGAAGAAGAGTACGAGGAGCCAGAGGATATTGATGAGTTTGGATCACCTGAACGGTATTCTACTTCGAAGGAGACATCCATCCCTGTTTCAGCAAGTGTTGAAAAGGAGTCTGGTGCTCCTACAATCATGGTACCTACTCAGCCTTTAGTAACTCAACCTCCACCAATACAGCCCTTACCAACCCGACCGGTTCCAACACCATTCCTTCCACCTCCAATAACTTCCATCCTTAGTACTGTAGTCACAACCGAGCCTCTTCAACCAACCCAGAGTAGCTCTGCATCGTCTTCAATGGCTGTATTTGTAATGGCAGAGATGTTGGATAAACACACGGATAATCAAAGAAGAGAGTTGAATGAACTTCGAGAAGAGCTACTTAGACGAGTGCAAAGTGAAGAAGCCTCAAAGAAAGCCCAAGAAGAGATGCTAGCAAAGTTCGCTGCAGAGATGGAGTCGACTCGTAAAGCTCATGCAGAAGAACTTGCTCAAGTCAAAAAGGCTGAAGCTGATAAGTATGCAGCACGAATCACGAGACTTCAAGCTATGAAGGATAAATACAAGGAGCAGAAAGAAACACTTGAAGCTTCTATTGAGGAGAGAGTGAAAGAATCCGTTGAGTCCCTTATGCCAAAACTGCGTGATGAGTTGAAGACACTCGCGGCTGATAACTTGATGATCAAGTCATCCAATCCTTCTCAATCCGCCTACAAAATTGCATATGACTTGACGGATTTTGAATTAAAGAAGATCCTTAAAGCTCGTATGAGGGAAGTTGGATCTTTTGATAAGTCTAAAGTTCAACGGGCTCTCTACAAATCACTCAATGACGCTATCATGGAGGATGATCGGTTGTTCAAAATGTTTGGAAGTGTGGTACCTTACCACATTCTGCCTGAGGAGGAAAAGGATGATAGTGAACAAGAAGAGGGTGACGGTGAAGAAGAAGAAGAGGAAGAAGAAGAAAATGATGATGGTGATGATGATGATGATGGTGATGATGATGAGGATGATGATGATGATGGTGATGATGGTGGTGATGGAAATGAGGAGAGTGCTAAGGGAAGCAACGAGGATGACGATGAGGATGATGATGGTAAACAGCCTGAAACAGGGGATAAGGTTGCCAGCACAAAGAAACCTACTAAGTCTGGAACCAAGTCTAAGAAAGATGCTGCAGAAAAGGAAAAATCCACTTCAACGGAATCAAGACGATCCAAGTGGCGCCATGATGTGAATGCTACTACGGCATCATCGATTCATAATAACAAGATTTTGCTAGTTGAAAAAGTTCGTTCTCGGTATCTTCTCGAATTGATTTCTGGTTAATTGTGTGAGATCAGTTGTTCTTGGTGAAACAAATATTTTTGGTTTTGGAAAATAAATGAACAAGACTTAATAATAAATGACGACAAATTATAACAAGTTAAAATGTAAACGGTGCGATATTTAAAACTTTAAAAGTAAATGACGAGAAATGAAAGGACGTAAAATTAAAACTTAACAAAACAAAAAAAAATGATGCAAATAAAACTTAAACTAAAAGAAAAGTGAATAGAAATTCAAATAAATAAAAAGGCGGGAAGAATCAAACTTGAAATTAAAAGAAGAAAACTTAAAGATAAAAAACAGAAAGAACCTTGATTCGGAAGTTTAAAACTTCCGAATGAACAGGCTTCATTCGGAACTTTTGACTTCTGGATGAAGCTTGCTTCATTCGGAACTTTTGACTTCCGAATGAAGGAATGCTGATCCGGAACTTTCAAAGTTCCGAACGAAGCCCCCTTGATCCGGAACTTTTAAATTTCCGAATGAAGGAATGTTGACCCGAAACTTTTAAAGTTCCGAATGAAACACCCTTGATCCGGAACTTTTAAAACTTCCGAATGAAGGGTCATTGATTCGGAACTTCTGGGAATAAGAACAGTAACTTCAGAAACTAACAACCCAAAGAACAGGGGAATATACAGTAACACGATTTCATCCACAAATTAATCAAAATCAAACGAAAGATTGAACCAAAACAACCAAAAAAGCATCAACTAACAATAATCAATCAAAACAAACCATTAAAACTAACAAACATAACCAAATTAATCAAAACCCACTTGATCAAAATCATAAAAATTCAAGAACATGAACAATGAAGATAAAGAAAAAATCAAACAAGAAAGGAAGAAGATGATGAATGAAAAGCTTGATTAAAAAGTAAGGATTTGATAACAAAAGCTTAAACACAAATTAATCTAGAGAGAGAAAGCATAGATCTAGAGAGAGAAACTACCTACTCCTAATCTAATCCTAAAACTAACTAACCCTCTCACATGTTGTGAGGGTGGTATTTATAGGAGAGGGGAGTGGTTGGTGGCTCCCTCTTTCTTTCATTCTTTCTTGGTCCTCAGTCTTCCAGTCTTTCAGTCTTTTTAAATTCTTCGACTTTTCAGACTTCGTCTCGGGATTTCTTTGAACTCGTCTTGTAATTTCTTCATAATTTAGACTTGAGTTCTTCGGCTTTTAGTAAACTTCCGTCTTTTGACTTTTTCTTCGATAAATCTTCAGAATTGGTCTTGGACTTCCGTTCTTTTTCCACTTTTGATCTTTCGACTTCGTCTTTTGTCTTTTCCTTCAATAAAAGCCCGTGAAAGCCGTGTTTTCTCCACTTTTCACCTTTTCGACCCTGAAACACAATAAAAACACAAACCACGCATAATTCCGCCATTTACGACATAAATTATACGTTTAGGCCCCGTTTTAATGTAATTAAGTGGTAGAAAAGATGGGTGTTTTCACACCTATCAAATCCCCTACACTTAACCATTGCAATGCCCTCATGCAATGCTTAGCAATAAAGCAAGGTTTACACTTTCCATCATAATCAACCTACCTTGGCCTTTATTGAACAACTAAGGAAAATCAAAAGGATAGGAAATAACAAGATGCAATCAAGGAAGAAACATGTAAAGAAATCTAAGACTTACATTAGGGCTTGTGTGTCATGAGTGTTTATCACCCTCAAGTTTCACGTTCCCCATGCCAAGCTCAAAAACAAGATCATTGTTAGTACAAGTTAGCATAACAAACATTTACTCATGCGGTTCAATTAATCACTTAAACTCCCTTATTCCTATGGGTATCTCTTATATTTTATTGATGTCTTGAACGATCACGAGGATGCATTGTTGACTTATTTCGATAATTTATTTAGGCTGAAAGTAAAGTAGGACGATTTGATCAATAGTTAGCTAAAGGACAAAATCTCTTAAAACTGCTTCTCGGGATATCAAAAAGTTCATATCTTGGCATAACTTGGTTCACGATTTGAGACCTTTCTCGGGCCGATATTTGTCATGTACTTCATACTTCATATCTTGAGAGACGTGCTTGAGATAATGGTCTTCTCATCGTTAATAGAGTTTCTTCACTTGGAGACTTTTGAGGGGTACTCCAATTTTGTTGACCACGACTTCATGATTATTTCTTCAATCTCTAATTGGGATTTTGAGATACAACGATCCGCCTCCTTTTCGGACTTGGATCTATTTATCCTCATACCTTGTTAGGGTCTTTTCGGATAGACTTCTCCATCATCTTTATGGGAGTTGATTGCTTTTCGTTGTGAGTCTTGATCCTTCATATCGATTCTAGGAATAATGCTTTTCACATCACCTTGGATCTTCGGCAATAAAATTGAATCCTCGTGCCTTGTTAGGGCCTTTTCGGACTCGCCAATCTTCGTGCCCCGCTTCATAAGTTATGCCTTGGCTATGAACTCTTATCATTACCGAGCAACTTTTAAACGATCTTGGGCTATAAGCTAAGTAACTTTTCAAATCGTACGACCTTACTTATTGCAGATATTTTATTAGCAAGTGATGGGAGAAAAAGATCATAATTAACTCACATAAGTTAATGAGAGAATACCAAACTTGTAACCAACTCTATCATTTCTCGTTCTCCACAATTTAAAATCTCAAGGAATGAGACTCGTGGATGCTTAGCCTAATAAACCAATTAAGGTCTACATGGTTAAGGATACTAGCTAGAGTGAACTTGGATAAGTAAACTCGGGTTGAGTCAAAATATTCACAACGGGCCAAATATATCTAAGATATCTAAACTTGCTAAAACCATTTTATTAAAATAAGAGAAAAATAGCAAAAATAATTGGAACTACAACTAGGCCAAAATAGATTAAAAATTTTGAAAAATGTCGAAAAATTGATTTTCCGGTTAAAATGAGGACAAATACAAGGAAAAAGCCACTTAACTTTGATAGAAGTCTCCCCTACACTTAATATAAACATTGTCCTCAATGTTTAAGCATGTGGGAGTAAACTCCCCTACACTTAGGACATTGTGCACTTTGTTTAAATCTTGTGACGGGAAAGACAACTAAAGAGATTCCTATTTTAATATTGAGAAATATAAAATAGTGAATCGAAAAGAGTTTAGGATGGAACCGGGAAGAAGGGAACACGGAATCACGGTTCGTCAAAAGTCATCAAGAGTGTGTCTTTGAAGCTATAATCCCTGCATATGATAAGAAAGAGAACAAGAAACACCAACGGGGCTCCCCCTACACTTATGATGAAAATAGATAGATAATTGGGTTGCCTCCCAAAAAGCGCTTGTTTTTGTTAACCGAGTCACGAGCCTGACTCGTCCCCAAATTAAATAGTCCATGGGGAAGCCTCGAATGTGATACCGGGATCAAAGACCTTGTCCTCGTTCCCGGTTGACATCAACAAAGGAGAGGCGGGGGGATAAGTCTTGAAAGGGAGAAAGGTCCTTTCAACATACGTATAGTATGTGAATTCAAGATCCACGGGAGGTGGGTTGGGTATAGTAAGCACATTGTCCTCCCCCAAAGACAATGGAAGCTGAGCAAACGGCAAAGCCGTGATGGTATCAATTATAGAATTGTCATTGTCACCTCCCGGGTCAAAGCACTCATCCTCATTTCCCGGTATAAAACGAGTAGAGTAAAAGTGGTACATCACCCGCTTGGGTGTGCACGTGGAAAGATGAGGTGGCAATATAATATGAGAAGTATGAGAACAATTACCTTCCACCGGCATCCCTTTTTCAGTAGATTCATGTCTTTCCACCTCTTGGATAGAAGGTATAGTGTCATCATGTAATAAATCCTCTAGAAAAAGTATATCGCCCTCCACATCAGAATACCCGGATATGAATTCCACGGGTGTATCAATATTAAGAAACTCATCGATCTCAGGAATGTGAAAACCATCATCACTAAGGAGTGAAGTATTTTGCTTTAGAAATTCATCCTCGTCGAAAATAACCTCAATATCGTCATCACTCTCCTCATTATCTATAGGGCCAATAATATGCTCAGGGATATGAGTACTCGTCTGATCTTGCGGCTGTAAAAAGGACTCCATACAAGTTCGCAGCGTGTGTAAAAGCTCTTTCGTTTGCTCTTGAAAAGCTGTAGCAAGATCGTCAATTGGTTCTTGGTAACTCATCCCGTGACGAGGCTGATGATCGAGTGAGTGCGGTGGGGGTTCAAGATTTTGAAAACCGGAATTATAGCACGGATGTGGTTCATAGTTGTTCATCGGTTGAGAAGAATTAGAAACCGGGTTTGGTTCATAATAATCCGTAGGTGAAGAAAACTGAGGACCCGGATTTTGCTCATAATAATTCATTGGTTGACAGTAATAGGTATCGTGAGGACCCCCACAGTTGTTGCAAACCGGGTGTGGAGAAAAATCAGGTGCGTCTTGTGGATAGCTATTATCATTGTCATAATTGTACCCCGGTTCTTGCCCGTGACCATACGGGTATCGAACCGGGCACGAAATATGCCAATGAGAATTGCTTCCACAATAGATGACGGGGGAACAGGATGTGGGGTCAAAAAGAATGAATTAGTCGAGTTGCACAAGGGACAAAATCCGGATTGTGTGTAGTCGATATCGTTTTCGCACCGCTCACATGTACACCATTGACAAGAGTTGTTCCCAGATAATTGTTTCCCACACCGGACGCAATGGACATAAAAATCCATAAAGAAAGATAGATAAGCAAGAAGAATATTTTTGGTGCAAAACTTTGAAAAAGAAATGCTTTTTATGATTTTTCAAATGTTTTTGGATTTTTGAAAATTGTTGGACACGAAAAATAACGTTCACAAGTGAACGGATCCCAAAATCCAACGCGTCACTCACAAAAAACCTTCGATCTTCACGAAAAGAGCCGGCAGCGGTGCCATTTTAATAACAAGATTTTGCTAGTTGAAAAAGTTCGTTCTCGGTTTCTTCTCGAATTGATTTCTGGTTAATTGTGTGAGATCAGTTGTTCTTGGTGAAACAAATATTTTTGGTTTTGGAAAATAAATGAACAAGACTTAATAATAAATGACGACAAATTATAATAAGTTAAAATGTAAACGGTGTGATATTTAAAACTTTAAAAGTAAATGACGAGAAATGAAAGGACGTAAAATTAAAACTTAACAAAACAAAAAAAAATGATGCAAATAAAACTTAAACTAAAAGAAAAGTGAATAGAAATTCAAATAAATAAAAAGGCGGGAAGAATCAAACTTGAAATTAAAAGAAGAAAACTTAAAGATAAAAAACAGAAAGAACCTTGATTCGGAAGTTTAAAACTTCCGAATGAATAGGCTTCATTCAGAACTTTTGACTTCCAGATGAAGCTTGCTTCATTCGGAACTTTAAAGTTCCGAATGAAACACCCTTGATCCGGAACTTTTAAAACTTCCGAATGAAGGGTCACTGATTCGGAACTTCTGGGAATAAGAACAGTAACTTCAGAAACTAACAACCCGAAGAACAGGGGAATATACAGTAACACGATTTCATCCACAAATTAATCAAAATCAAACGAAAGATTGAACCAAAACAACCAAAAAAGCATCAACTAACAATAATCAATCAAAACAAATCATTAAAACTAACAAACATAACCAAATTAATCAAAACCCACTTGATCAAAATCATAAAAATTCAAGAACATGAACAATGAAGATAAAGAACAAATCAAACAAGAAAGGAAGAAGATGATGAATGAAAAGCTTGATTAAAAAGTAAGGATTTGATAACAAAAGCTTAAACACAAATTAATCTAGAGAGAGAAAGCATAGATCTAGAGAGAGAAACTACCTACTCCTAATCTAATCCTAAAACTAACCAACCCTCTCACATGTTGTGAGGGTGGTATTTATAGGAGAGGGGAGCGGTTGGTGGCTCCCTCTTTCTTTCATTCTTTCTTGGTCCTCAGTCTTCCAGTCTTTCAGTCTTTTTAAATTCTTCGACTTTTCAGACTTCGTCTCGGGATTTCTTTGAACTCGTCTTGTAATTTCTTCATAATTTAGACTTGAGTTCTTCGGCTTTTAGTAAACTTCCGTCTTTTGACTTTTTCTTCGATAAATCTTCAGAATTGGTCTTGGATTTCCGTTCTTTTTCCACTTTTGATCTTCCGACTTTGTCTTTTGTCTTTTCCTTCAATAAAAGCTCGTGAAAGCCGTGTTTTCTCCACTTTTCACCTTTTCGACCCTGAAACACAATAAAAACACAAACCACGCATAATTCCGCCATTTACGACATAAATTATACATTTAGGCCCCGTTTTAATGTAATTAAGTGGTAGAAAAGATGGGTGTTTTCACACATATCAATTCTCGGTACATCTATTGCTGTGTCTATACCTGTTACCACTAACCCTGTTAGTTCTGTTGTTGCTCCTGTGATTGCAGAGTCAGTAACTGAACCTGAAGCTGCACAACACTCGCCGGTTCATGACACCGCCAAAATGCCTGAATCAGAACCAGCAGATGTTCATGTTTCTACTCCTTTACAACAAGAACCACAATCTACTGTTCCTGAGTCAAGCACACGAGACTGGGCAGACACATTGGAGATTGACGAGACTGCACCGCCACAAGCTTGGATCACGGCAGCGGCTCAATATGATCCAATCACAGACGCTGACAGAGATGTTCTATATCTCTGTATCCGTAGTCCGATAGACTTGTGTGCATTTCTGGCTCATGAGTATAAATCTTCGGTCACTCCGTCGTTGGTAAAAAGAGCGCTAAAGGATAAGAGAATTCGCGCCAAAACTATGTTAACCCGCATGGAGTACGAGTATTATGCCGATGAGATCCTGAAAGCTCTTAATACCGTTCAACGGCAAGGTCTTCATGAATCAGAAAGAGCTCCACCTCCACTTGATCCTTCTCAATATCAAATTTCTCTCGACTTCTTTGTCACCTTTGATCTTGATTATCTCCTCAAGGGTTCATCAAAGTACGCAACCTCCCTGACCTTGCTGAAAGCTGCTAACTGGGGGACAATACCCTGGCTCGAGGAAAAGGTAAACCGACTCTGGGTCCCAAAGGTAAATCGTAATTATGATATGTATGCTGTTATAGGTGCATCACATTGGGACGAACGAGTTGGAAGGGCGTACAGGGGTTGCTGCTTAGCCAATTCAGGAAGTAACGTTAGATCCGATATCCGCATCTCCAGCATTTTAGGGCTGAAAACTGAAGCCAAGAATGGCTATTATCATGTGACGGAGATTCGTCTAAAAAGGGAGGATGACAGAGAATACACAATCCAGCAGGGAGATTTTTCTATCATTCGCCTTGAGGATATCGAAGACATGTTGCTTATGATGACCCGGGATCAACTCACCCATATTGCTCGTGAAGACATCATTGCCTTGAATACAGCACTTCGTATGTTCACACGAAGCGTTGTTATCAAAAAACGCGTTGAAGATCTTCAATTAGGAGTTGAAAGCTACCAAAGGAAGCTTAACCTAACCCGTCCAGTGAATCAAGTTCTACCTCAACATGTCACAAGATGTCCCTATACCGGCATTTCTGTTCCGAGTTACGGGATTTTCTACTTGAACAGTCGAGGGATAATGAAGTTTATGAGGGTGGGTGAGCTTTATAAGTACAGTGATGGGACTCTAATATACGTCAGAGGAAAGTTGGAGCATCTTAATTCGGGTGGGTCTTTACCAGAGATGACTGAGGATTGGCATCAGGGTTATCGGCAAATGGCGAAGTATGTGATCAAGAAGATTGATCAAAAGCTCCGTGAACGTAGATTGATGAGGAGCTTAGAAAGATTCGTTGGTGGTAGACCATATGTAGTGTACCACAAGTTACTGCAACGATCCATCTAATGGGTCGTACATTTCAGATCCACTTTATATTAGTTTTTAATTGTGAATATGTAAATTTGTGAATATTGTGCTTTTACGGCTTGATGTAGTGTTAAGGTATGATAATTTTTCAAGAATTTCTCACGAGATTCTAAATCTTTCAAAATATGTCATACTAAAGCACTACAACTATCCCTTATTAATTTAAGGGGGAGCATTAACATGTTCTATGGCCAAACATCGATTTCATTTTTACCCAAAGACCGGTTAATCCATTTAATATCCCAGATATTAATGGTTAACATTTTGGATAAGGGGAGAAAATGGGGTTAAGGAGACTTAAATGATACTTGGCTAAAAGATGAAAAAGACTTAACGATAATCCAACTTAATATGTGTAAAGCACGTGTTAAGGGGGAGCGTTTTTGATGAACAAAACACCTAAGGTACGAAACTTTTGATTTCAATATCACAAGTACCTTAAGTGATTTTCAAGGATTTTTCATGGTGGCTATACTTTCCCAAAACACGCTTAATTTACGACGAATGTGGTGACAAAAGGGTGGTTGGAATAGGTTTAGTCCAATGATTCATCAGAGCCGATGGAATCTTCCCAAGGACAATTCCCTAGATAGAATTAGAAGTCCTAGGAAAGATGGAGAAAGATTATGAATGTAGCTGAGTACCGACTAATTACTGATGCTAGCACTGGAACAATCACAACAAGGTGCTAGTGATGATGTATTGGTAAGTACTGAAGGGGTTGAAGAATGAAAAATAAATGTAAAGATAAAGGGTGTAAAGAAAGAAGCCCTCCTTACAACTTTAGGCAGAAACCGGGTCAATACATATGCTATTGAGATCATTTTTGTTAATGATTCTCGATATTGAAGAAAGACATCATGGACCCAGTGATGCAATGCACAACCCTTCCCAGCTAACTCAAATATCTCTCAAAAGGTATTTGTTTTAATCACACGGAGATCAACACGTTATCTATTGGTTTATTCACTCCGAATAGACTGATATTGAAAAGGTGGCACTCCTCTCCAGCCATCGCTCACTAAATCAAAACGCATCGAGTCTAGAGCCACGAGATCATCAAAAGTCTCATTAGGACACTTTCCATTTATTCCTTGCTTTCTCACACACTGTGAAAAGTAAGAGATTTTTATGAGTCCTACGCAGTATTCTTGTAATATTGCCAGAACATCCGAGTAATACGCAAGTATTACAATGAAGATGGAAATCCTGCTTGAGCCAACATCAAACAAGCTCATGGTAGGTTACACGTGCGGTTCTTTAAGAACCAATCTTGTGAAAAACTGGAAAGAAACAGTGGTTTAATTCTTAACTGAACTTAAACTCGTTTCAGGCCTCTACGCATTATCATATGATCTTGCCAGAACACTCAGAGTGACTCTTTATTGATCACAGTGACGAGTGGAAATCCTTCTAGTGTTAACATCAAACAGCACTTGGTAGGTGACGTGCAAGATTCTTTATGAATTAAGCTCGTGATAACTGGAAAGCAATGATGGTGAAAATCTTAATTGAAATTCACTTGTTCCAGGTTTCATGAATTGACGGCTTCAATCACAAGGATAATTTATCCAAGTGATTCACTCTTTATGTTCGCAGTCAGCTTTGGACGGTCGAATAAAGAGAACGGGTTTACCCACGAAATCCTGTCAGGAAGTTACTTAATTGAAACTATCCGTCACGGGTACGATATCTAATATCGTCTAACGGTCTTCACCGACCGGAGGTAAAATGCTACCGAATTAGAATAAAATGTCAAAGCCATTTTATTCGTGTCGTTGCTGTGTACCTGTTAAAGACGGTGGCGTTGCTGTGTACCAGTTGAAGACGGTGGCGTTGCGGTGTACCTGCTGAAGTCGTTCCCACATGCTTATGTTTTTCTGCATCAAAATTCAGCAGAATTCAAGAAAGTGCAAAATGAAGTCTTCCGCTGTACCAAACTCTGAAGCTTTCGAGAATTCAACAAAAAGACATAAGTGTGTGGAACATGGAGTCACGAGGAGGCAAGATTCACAAGAAGGCAAAGACTGCACGTGAAAGGCCAAAAGAACAATGCTCTCAAGCCAAAGCCTAAAAGATCAAACCAACATATTCACAACAAAAAGAAAGAAGAAAAGACTACGAGCTGAAGAACGAAGACTTAGTATAGTATGCTAGGTTTAGAACTTTGTAAACGTGGAGTGACCTCCCTTAGGGGGAGATTGTTAGAAATATGTTTTTACGTATATTAGAAGTATCGGTCATTCCATAATATTATTTATGTTGTAATAGCTCGTAGTTAATGTTACTTATTAAGTTAAGTAAGAAACCGACCCATGGGCTTGTCATGGGTCGGCCCAAGCCCAATATAGGCCTTGGATATAAATACCCCTTTCCACCATGGAAAGGGGTTGGTTGTTGACATTCTACATTTTTTCATTTAATAAAAACACATAGTTTCTCTCTCACTTTCTCTCTCTAGTTTCTCTCTCTAGAAATCATCAACCAACTTCATAGATTAATAGGTTATCAATATCATACAGAAGATTTAGCAAGTTACTCACTCAGCTAGCAACTCTTGGTGCTACCATCCCAACAGATGAAGCTAACTTGATGTTTTTTAGAGGAGTACTACATGAACAAAAGTCAATGGCTATGTACTTCATTACTAGAGATGATCTGGATGTTACACCTTTTGATGATCTCTATAATGATCTCAAAGTTTATGAGATTGATGTTAGAGGAACTATTGCAGCTATAACACCTTCAGCATCAAACAAGCTAAATATTTCCTTTGTGCCTGATAACACCAGCGGTATCTCATACCAAAGTACCGCCAGTGGTTCATCTTCCATCCTATGTAACAAGGACAGAAACATCAATCAATCATCATATAATGAATAACAATGGATGGAAAAAAAGTGTCTCATCTTTAAAAAAGTGTTAAAAAGTGCCCAAACTTAACAAAATGAGTAAGATTTATCACCTCTACAGCTAAACCATAAGCAATACATTATAGATGTTAGAAGGACTAAACCCCCATGTTTATTATGCTTTATTGATCCATCATTTATAATGATTATTACATATGAAACCCTAATGGACCGTTAACCCACAAGTCGGGTCGGGCCATAATTATCTATTAATACTCACCCACAGTTCGAGTGGCGAAATCGCGAAAGCTCGGACTGAGAAAAAGAAAAAATAAAAAAACAAAATAAAACAATGAAGCAAAATAAATTGGGATAACCCAAAGTATCCCCTACTCCTACATTTTTACGGATAACCAATGTATCCGAAGGATAACCAAAGTACCCCAATTGTTTTTACGGATAACCGAAGTATCCGAAGGATAACCAAAGTATCCCAATTTTTTTTCTTTTACGGATAACCGAAGTATCCGAACGATAACCCAAAGTATCCCGAACAATAAAGATAACTTTTTTTAATGAACATAAAAAGAACCGACAGACGTTAATGAAAAACAAAGTAGCAAATTAGAAAATAATTAAAACTTGTGAATCACAAATACAAACAAGTGACAGTTCTGAAGTCTTCTTAGGCCACATCTTTCTTTTTCTTGCTACAAATGGGCTGAATTCTTGGAACGTGGATCGATGGGTATTATGTTGAGGTGTTTCTTGTACGACAAAAAAATGTAATAGATCATAGATCGGATAGGTAAAAGAGACTGAACCATTCGGAGCAGCCACAACACAAACCCCACGAGAGTCTACCATTCTTCTACACACAAAGTCACAAACATAGATCCAATAATAATAGGGATAACTAAGGATTAGGAGGATTTGAGATTTGATAGATGTATTTTGAACGATGGGAATGTTTTCAAGGATCAGTATTTTTTTTTAATCTAAAAGAGTTGAAAATATAACAACGGAAGTTTTATTATGGATCCATCATGGCTGATACCATATTAGAAGGACTAAACCCCCATGTTTATTATGCTTTATTCATCCATCATTTATAATGATGATTACATATGAAACCCTAATGGACCCCTAACCCACAAGTCGGGCCAGGCCATACTTATCTATTAATAATAGAATCTAAGATAGTTTATGTCTGGTCTCTTCTCCTAATGTTAGGATTTATATTCAAGATGGGTATGATATCATATATTATTTCTTTGCTAAGAAAGATGGTGGACCAAACATAAACCTTGAAGATCTATATATGAAATAGATAATGTTGATATAAAAGAGATGGACTTAAAGTGGCAAGCAGCTATGGTGTCTGTTAGGATAAAAAGATTATTCATAAAGACTAGAAGAACTATGCAAGTTAATCCAAGCGAGCCTCTAGGTGTTGATAATCAAAGGTAGAGTGCTATAATTATGGAAAGAATGGACACTTTACCAAGGAATGTAAACAGGAAAATGCTGAAGGAAGTAAAAGAACCTACGACAGCAGCAAAGAAAGTGTCTCAAAGAGTTATGCCAGGATCCCATTAAAGGGAAAAAATGCTAAGGCTATAATCTGAGTAGAAGGCACAATTAACTGGACACTGGGACGGGAAACTAAAGAGCATGGTCTGATGGTTGTTGTAACACCCCATTTTTACCTTGACGCAGCGGAATAATATTTTTAGGGGTATTACTTCATGATATGAAAGCAAAGTAATAGAAAACAGCTCACAAGAGTGTTTAAATAAACTTCATTTATTCTTTATAAATTTATCATTCAAAATCAGATATTTTTAATAAAACAATTGTACACACACTGCACATAACAGGTTCCCGAGATCTAGAAAATAGGTTTGAATGACAAAGTCTTCCAATATTATATCTCTCCACGTCATTAGTATGTTGCTCCATGCTATCAGTTTCAATACCTGAAATATATGCTTAAAGTCAACACGTATGTTGAGTGAATCCATAGGTTTAAAAATCAGTTTGAATACAATATCTTTTTCCTGAGCTACGTTGTTATTTGCTCGTAAGTTTAGATGATAAGATGATTTAATTGCACTAAGCTTATGATACCGTGACTAGACATAGGAACGAACCCTTTGCCCTTATGAGGAAGTCTACCAAACTATCCTTATTAGCAACATAAATTATGCCTGTTTGACCATTAAGGTGCTAGCAAGTGTGACTTGCCCAGACAGGAGATGTCAGTCTCCAATAGTACTATTCACAATATTAGCGCTCATTAAATGATTAGCGGTTCACGATTAAAAAGGGACTTTTAATGGCAAAAAGTAAACATAGTGTCAATAATCATATAGGCAGCATACAAAAACACTTGTATTCCAATTTTGCATATATCCCCCTCACGGGTTTTCAAAATGTTTATAAACTTTTAAAAGTGAGGCTATAAACTCACCTTATGTCTAGTAATCTTGTTGGGTTTATGTTACACAGATCAACTTAAGCTAACAAACAAGAACGTGGTCTCACACCAACCTGTTTTAACATAATTGGTATGGTATTAAGTTTTTAATATTTTGATCAATCTCTTTAAGCATTTGATTATATTATTATTTGGTTGTAATTATAGCACCATTTTTCGGGCCATCATACTCAAAGCCATTCTATAAATGTTTAAGGAGCGAGGGCACTTTAAATCGTAAACCCAGCCACTCAGTCAGAACGTAATATCAAGATGGAACATCTTTGTACAAAGCTCCCTACTAAAATGATACTTTAATTACTTCCTTTTTATATTCATAATTAATATTCTTTAGTTTCAAAATTGGTAAAAATAGCCCTTATAGTTATATTTTGGTATAATTACACTTTTAACCCCTAAAGTATATAGTTTTAGTATTTGCATTTTAAACCTTCAATAGTTAACCTTATGGCCTAAAACTTTCCAATATTTATTCTTATATCTTTAACTTTCACAAAATGACACTTTTGGCCCAAAATGTTAAATAGTTCAAAAATGACCGTTTTAGTCCCTACACTTGTAAAAATCACATAACAAGCTCAAAAATGATCCAAATGATCTTGGATTTTAAAAAAAGTTTATAAACACATTTATAATCATAATAAAACCATTTCTCCAGAAATATAGCTTTTGAAAAGGGTTTCTGCTTATTATTTTATGTAAATTACAAAACTAGGGTTTTAAGATATCTTTAACTTATAACTTTCATTTAAAATGATGAAATGACTTAGTTCCTTTTGGACTATCTTTCTAACATAATTTTGGCATAATAACAACTCTAAATAAGCATAATAACAAGATCAAATCTTGGTTAACATAGATTTTACCTAGGTAGCTCCAAAATGGCTCCTTATGGCTTCTAATGAACACAACTTGCTACCAAAGCTTCAAGAGCTTCAGTGGCTACCTTCTTGACCTGGTATCTGGTCTTGGGGGATGACCTAAGACGTATATAGAGGTGGATATGAAGAATGGTCAGGAGATACAAAGGAAACAGGGTGCAAGTTGAAATGAAGACTATACGCCCCTATTTATACCCTTTTGGAAACTTAGCCTCCAAGTTCTAGTCTAGGACGTGTAAGATAGTTAGGATAATAACTAAGGGATGCTATGGAAGTCTATGCAAGTCTAGGGGACGATTGTATAAGCTAGTTTGATCAAATCTTCCATTTGTGGCCAAAAGTGATACACGGCTAGATTAGGATGAGAATGGTGATGTGTAGCAAGCAAGGAGCTTACCCACCTGCTTGTAGACCTTCTAAAATATCCTAGGATTTATAACTATCAGGTTTTCAAACTTGGAATGAACGGAAATGGTTTGAAAATGAGTTTTGGAGGGAAAATACAAAACCGGGTTTTAAAACTAGGGCTTGTAACTTATGGATTGTGTTTTTGGTGATTAAGGACATGGTAAAGTGATTAGTTAATGATTAGGGCTTATTTAGGGTTTATACATTCTATTTAAGAGATTTGGGTCTTTGGTTTGGAGTTTAACAAAGGTTTGATGTGAAAATGGTAAGTATACTTATGTAGATTAGGGTTCCCAAATGATCTAGGGTTAAATATTAGTAAAAGGCTTTATCCTTAAATTGGCTACTGATGTAAACTTAATTTAGGTCATATACATTTAGTTTTAAGTGTCCAGTGAGTTCTCACACTTGGTTTAATAGCTTAGTTTAGGTAAACATGTCTAAAGAGTGAAAATACCTATTTTGACCTAATTTACAAGCCATGCATTAAAATCTTGTACCTTCTGCATTAGGGTACTTGTACATTGTCTTAATATAATCTTATAACTCTAATGTATTCCTATTAATATTTATAGACTTGTCCAAAAAGACTAGGTAGTGATTCTATGTAGATTTCTTAATATAAGGGTTTTTAGGTCATTAGTCCTAATGACTTTCTATCTTGGGTAATTAGGGTTTATATCCTTATGTATGCTTATTCTAGGGCTTATATGATATGTATGACTTCTATGGTTATACATTCTTGGTTTAAGGGTTTGTGTAGGTTGATCATATTCTAGGGTTGATTAAGGGACCTTAAGATCCTATGCTTTGATAATTTGTGCCTTGTGCTTTATGAACTTGTAACTTAACTTGAAATGAATGTATAATCTTAATATGATATGTAGTTGAGTTTTATAATTTGTGGTAAAAGATTATGACAAGCATCAAAACCACCTTGGTTCGGGGGGTCGGGGATGATCAAAGAACATGATAGACATGATATAGTTCTAGTGAGAGAAAGTTATAGAGAGGTGAAGGAAAGTGTGTGTTTTATATCAAGTGAAATGAAAACAAAGGTAAAATTACACTAAACTTCCACACCCCCACGGAGAGTCGTGGGGGGGTATTTATAGGCCTAACTAATCTAGACTATCCATCCTTTACATATTAAGTCCCTGCGTATAGCAATGGATGTATATCTAGTCCAACTCACATGAAAGGCGCCAGCTTACCAAAAAGTAAGTCTAACAATATCCCTCCAAGATGGTGACTCACGTGAGTTGGTTATAATGATTCCTACAAGCAAAAATAAAGAAAAATAATAAACGTGAATTCCAGCATTCCTTGAGACAGTCTTCAACGACCTTCATCTTCTTGAATACTCCAGCTCTATTTCTTCAGCTTGTAGACTCTAGTTAAGTTTTACTCCCTCCCAACTAGAAGGCCTTTCATTAAACAAACAGTAAAGACTGCTCCCTCCCAAACAGACACTTCTGAGGAAATCTGTGGGAGGTGATAATGTCATCAACATTTTCTCATAATTTGAAGCAATCCTAGTCTTGATTCTACGATAGATTACCAGAAGTACACACTTTATCCCGAACATGAAGTCAAACTGTAGCACCAGAGTCAATTAAGTCCCGGAAATGCACATTACTCCTGACAGGACAGTGATGATATGAAGTTGCCACATCAAAGTCAATTAAGTCCCGAATGTAGACAACTTATCCCTTTATGTAGAAACGGTAACACCAACGTCAAGTGACCCCGCATGAACACATTTCTCCCTCCAGGATGATACCTATTAAGGGAATTGATTTATAGCTTTTATGTGTATGTGTTCAAGTGTTGTTCGTACTCGATTCAATTCGAATTGATCACGGTTTAAGGTGGAATTATTGTATTTGGTCACTAAAAAGGGGAGCTTTTGGTTATCTATATCTATTAAAAAGATAAGGTAACAAACTAAGATTAAACGAAATAGCAAGAGAATTAAAGTAACTAAAAACTAAATTAAAAGTAAATATGAAAATAAAATGAGAAAAGACAATTTAAAATTAAACTCAACAAAAAGTTAAACTCGACAAAAAGTAAAATTTTGAAAGCTTAGAAATTAGACTAAGACGAAACAAGTTTAAAATAATGCTAAGTAAAAAATGGCGGGAAAAAGTTAAATTTAAAACTTAAAATAAAACAAGAAATGAAATTCAAAGCTTGTGAGCAGATCACAACACACGATCGCACTCAGATCGCAGTCACGATCGTAAGATTGGATCGTGACCTGGATCGCAAGAATGGATCGCACTCAATGCGATCGTAGTCCACGATCGAAGCATTGGATCGCAGCCACAGATCGCACTATGGATCGCAACCAACAATCCTAACCACGATCGCACTATGGGATCGTAGCTAGTGATCGTATCCACGGATCACAACAATGGATCGCAGGTTTGGATCGTGACCCTGATCGCACCCACGGATCGTAACACGGATCGAAGCCACAGATCGCAACAAGTGGATCGTGACCTGGATCGTGATGGAGGATCGTAGTATGATCTTAGTCTTTGATCGCAGTAATGGATCGCAAGTAGAAACCCTTGGGTTTATGCGATTACACATACTCGATCGGAATGGGTAAACCCTTAAAACTGTTACGATGAGGTACAAAAAGCAAAATAAGCCGAATTGAATAAGCACTTATTCAAAATAAGCAACCACCAAAACTTAACCAAATATAAACAAGCACAAATTTAAAAACTTTTAAAACACTAAATAAGCAAAATTTATAAGACAAACTTTAAAAAGATTAAACTTTTGAAGACACTTAAAAAGAAATAAGCTAAACACGAAATAAGCCAAAAAGCATAATAATCTAAAAGCTTAAATCATATAAGGACTTTGATAGGAACAAAAAGATAAACTTTTTGATCAAATAAGCATTAAGATTAAACAAGATGCATACTTAATCCGAATCAAGGTCAAAATCAAAAACAAGAAAGGTAGAATAAGATAGATGATAAAAAGCTTGAACTTGAACTTGTAGATTAAGGATTCCAAATACAAGACTAAATGAAAAGCTTAAAACTTGAAAGAAAAATGGAAGAAATCTAGAGAGAGAAAGTAGAATCACCTACTTCTCTCTAAAGATATGAAAACTAAAAAAATGAAAAAAATGACAATCTAACTAAATAACACCCTCCTAATGAAGCATTAGGAGGGTATTTATAGGAGAAGGGAGTTGGTAGGATGCTTCCTTCTTTCTTCCTTTTTTCTTCTCGTCTTTTTAAATGACTCACCTTTCTCTACTTTGTCTCGGGATTAGTCGAACGATAATATGAACTCGTCTTCTAATTTCTTCATTTAGTTGACTTGGTTCTTCGACTTTGTCAAACTTCCGTCTTTAGACATTTTCTTCGATAAATCTTCAGAATAGGCCTTTAACTTCCGTTCTTCTTGCATTTTGATCTTTTTGACTTTGTCTTTTGTCTTTTTCTTCGATAAAAGCCCGTGAAGGCCCGTGTTTTCTTCCTTTTTCATATTTTTGTCCTAAAACACAATAAAAACACAAACCACGCATAATTCTGACTTTTATGACATAAAATATACGTTTTGGTCTTGTTTTTTATTATAATTAAGTGGTAAAAGGATAAGTGTTTTCACACTTATTAAATCCCCTACACTTAACCATTGCAATGCCTTAATTTCAAAGCACGGTTTACATTTTCCATCATAATTAACCCACCTTGACCTTTATTAAATACTAAACACTAAGGAAACCAAAAAGATTAGAAAATTGCAAAATGCAATAAGGAAGAACAAGTAAATATATCAAAGACTTACAATAGGGCTTTGATCGTCATGAATGTTTATCACCCTCAAGTTTCATGTTCCCCAAACCAAGCTTAAAAACGAGATCATTGTTATTATAAGTTAGTAAGATAACACTCACTCATGTGGCCCAATTATTCACTTAGACTCCGTTATTCCTAGGTGTATCTCTTATATTTTATTATTGTCTTGAATGATCACGAGGATGCATTGTTGACTTATTTCGATAATTTATTAGTCTGAAAATAAAGTAGGACGATTTAATCAATAGTTAGCTAAAGGACAAAATCTTTTAAGACTGCTGCTCGGGACCTCTTAAAGTTCATATCTTGGCATAACTCGCTTCACGATTTGAGACCTTTCTCGGACCGATATTTGGTAGTGACTTCATACTTCGAATCTTACGAGACGTTCTTGAAATAATGGTCTTCTCTTCATAATATGAATTTCTTCACTTGAAGTTTTTGAGAGATTCTTCATACTTGGACCACGACTTCTTCATTTTTCTCCAATCTTTATTTTGGGATTTTGATATACAACGATCCGCCTCCTTTTAGGACTTAGATCTATTTATCCTCATACCTTGCTAGGGTCTTTTCGGATAGACTTCTCCATGATCTTTAGGGGATTATTTGCTTTTTGTCGTGTGTCTCGATCCTTCATATTGATTTTTAATAAATGATTCTTCACATTGCTTGGGATCTTTAGCAACAAAATGTAGTCCTCTTGCCTTGTTAGGGCCTTTTCGGACTCGCCAATCTTCGCATCCCGCTTCAATAAGTTATGCCTTGGCTATGAACTCTAATTAATACCGATCAACTTTTAAACGATCTTGTGCTAGAAGCTAAGTAACTTTTCAAATCGTACGACCTTATTTATTGCAATTAAATTTATTAACAAGCGATGGGAGAAAAAACTCATAATTAACTCACATAAATTCATGAAAGAATACCAAACTTATAATTGACTCTATCATCTCTCGTTCTCCACAATTTAAAATCTCAAGGAATGAGACTCGTAGATGCTTAGCCTATTAAATCAATGTTTTAGGTTTTCAAGTCATCTATAGGATCTTGCAACTTCTTAGACTTTTTCAAGTTTAGAATTCGCATTTTAAAGTTCCCTTGATAAACGACTTTCTAGGATCAATTATAGGAACTTGCGAAAAGTTCTTGTTCTTAACCCGTAAGAGTTAAGACTTTCGCGTTTTAAAGTTCCCTATATAAAAGCCTAGCAAAACTTGACTTAAACACGTTAAGGATATTAGCTAGAGTAAACTTAGATAAGTAAACTCGGGTTGAGTCAAAAGATTCATAACGGGCCTAATATATCAAAGATATCTAAACTTATTAAAACCATTTTATTTAACTTTATTTTTCTCTCTTTGACTTTATTTTTGAAATGAAATATATACATACGATGCGATAACAAAAGGAAAGATCATAAAAGAAGATAAATGAAAAATACTACTAGGCCAAAATAGATCAATATTTTTGAAAAATGTCGAAAAATTAGATTTTCCGGTTAAAATGAGGACAAATTCATGGAAAATCCCACTTAACTTCGATAGAAGTCCCCCCTACACTTGATATAAACATTGTCCTCAATGTTTAAGCATGTGGGATTAAACTCCCCTACACTTAGGATATTGTGCACGTTGGTTAAATCTTGCTAAGAAAGAGACAACTAACGTGATTTCAATGTCAACATATAAGATATGAAATATGGAATCACAAGAGTTTAGGATAGAACCAGGAAGACGGGTACACGGGATCACGGGTCGTCAAATGTCATCAAAAGTGCTCTTTGAAGCTTTAATCCCTGCACATCATAAGAAACAAGACAACAAACACCTATGTAGCTCCCCCTACAATTATTATGAAAACGGGTAAAGGATAGATCATCGGGTTGCCTCCCGAGAAGCGCTTGTTTTTGTTAACCGAGTCACGAGCCTGACTCGACCCAGAACTAATTCAAGGGAAACGTGGTGAGGGATGGAATCATCTCATGAGAGATGTCCTCACCAAAGTACAACTTAACACGCTGGCCATTCACTTTAAAATTTGGCCCATTTGGTTGAGATAACTCAATGGTGCCATAAGGGAAGACTTTGGCGACGGTGAATGAACCAGACCAACGGCTCTTAAGCTTGCCCAAAAAAATTTTCAACCGAGTGTTAAAGAGTAAAACTTGATCACCTATGTGAAACTCTCGATTCTTAATCCTAGAATCATGAATGAGCTTGGGTTTCTCCTTGTAGATCAATGATTTCTCATAAGCTTCATTCCTTAGTTCATTAAGTTCATTGAGTTGGATCTTCCTAAGATCACCGGCTTTGTTAATATCAATATTAGCCCATTTCAAGGCCCAATAAGCCTTATGCTCCAACTCAATGGGGAGATGGCAAGCCTTTCCGTACACAAGACAATATGGAGTGCAACCAATAGGTGTCTTATATGCGGTACGGAAAGCCCACAAAGCATCATCTAACTTATCGGCCCATGAGGCACGATGCTCTTCCACAGTTCTCTCTAAGATTCTCTTAAGTCCACGGTTTGAAATCTCGGCTTGAACATTTGTTAGTGGATGATACGCGGTGGAAAGACGGTGAGTGACACCATACTTAGCCATGACTCGAGAAAATTGATCATTGCAAAAATGAGTCCCGCGATCACTAATGATAGCACGAGGAACACCGACTCGAGCAAATAGTTGTTTCAAAAGTTCGCAACCACCATTGCATCGTTAGTAGGTAAAGCTTTTGCTTCAACCCATTTAGATACGTAGTCAACGACTACGAGGATATACTTGTTCCCTTTAGATGATGGAAATGGCCCCATAAAGTCGATGCCCCATACGTCAAAGATTTCACATTCTTGGATGAAATTTTAAGGCATCTCATCTTTATGTGTGATCTTGCCTTATCGTTGGCAAGCATCACAATGCTTAACCATTTCGTGTGCATCATGATAAATGGTGGGCCAATAAAATCCAGAATCGAAAACTTTCTTCGCGTTGTAATTAGGACCAAAGTGACCACCGGTGGGTCCTTTGTGGCAAGCTTCCAAGATTTGTAAAGTTGTGGGTCCGTCAACACACCAACGAAGGATCAAGTCAGCACATTGTTTGAAGAGATAAGGGTCGTCCCAATAGTAAGTTTTCACATCCTTCAAGAATTTCTTCTTTTGTTGGGACGATAACCCTTCGATGAGAATTCCACCCGCCAAGTAGTTTGCAAAGTCCGTAAACCATGGGGTATCATCGAGATTGGAATTAATAGACATCAAGGCCTCAAGGGGAAAAGATTCATTAATCTCTTGATTTGGGAGCTCCCCTTGATAAGGATCCTAGAGTCTACTAAGATGATCCGCGGCTAGGTTTTCCGCTCCCTTCTCGTCACGAATTTCAATTTTGAATTCTTGAAGGAGTAAAACCCAACGAAGAAGTCTTGGTTTGGAATCTTGTTTTGTTAACAAGTACTTCAACGCGGAATGATCGGTATACACAATGGTGGTGGAAAGGATAAGACAGGGGCAGAATTTTTCAAAAGCATACACTACGGATAAAAGCTCATTTTCGGTTGTATTATAATGCAATTGAACCCCCATCATTGTCTTGCTAGCGTAACAGATTAGTTGGAAATGTTTGTTGATTCTTTGCCCCAAAACCGCTCCAATAGCAAAGTCGCTAGCATCACACATCAATTCAAAAGGTAACTCCCATTTAGGAGTAACTAAGACCGGTGCCTTAGTTAATTTATCCTTAAGAAGATTGAAAGATTCGATACACTCTTTAGAAAAGATAAAAGGAGTATATTTTTCCAAGAGGTGGGTCATCAGGCGAGCGATCTTAGAAAAATGTTGAATGAATCGACGATAGAAGCCCGCATGACCAAGAAAACTTCTCACACCCTTCACGGTTGAAGGAGGAGGTAATTTAGAAATCACATTGACTTTAGCACGGTCGACTTAAAGACCGGATTTGGAAATTTTATGTCCAAGAACAATGCCTTCTTTTACCATGAAATGGCATTTTTCCCAATTAAGAACAAGACGAGTGTCTTTACACCGTTTAAGCATACGTTCTAAATTGGCAAGGCAAGTAGAGAAAGAATCACCATAGACCGAGAAATCATCCATAAATACTTCCATAGTTTCTTCAACCATGTCATGGAATATAGCCATCATACACCTTTGGAAAGTCCCGGGAGCATTGCATAAGCCGAAAGGCATTCTTTTGTAAGCAAATGTTCCATAAGGACAAGTGAATGTGGTTTTCTCTTGGTCTATTGGATCGATGAGAATTTGAAAATATCCGAAGAAACCGACTAAGAAGCAATAGTAGTCATTACCCGCTAAACGCTCGAGCATTTGATCCATGAAAGGAAGAGGAAAATGATCCTTGCGAGTGGCATCATTGAGCTTGCGATAGTCTATGCAAACTCGCCAACCCATGACAAGTCGAGTAGGAATCAACTCATTATTTTCATTGGGAACAATGGTTATTCCGCCTTTCTTAGGCACACAATGGACGGGACTAACCCATGGCGAATCCAAAATAGGGTAAATCATTCCGGCATTTAGAAGTTTGATAACTTCTTTCTTGATGATGTCATGAATTTTTGGATTAACCCTTCTTTGGCTTTGGATTGCGGGTTTAAAGTCATCTTCCATGAGAATTTTATGAGTACAAAAGTTAGGATCAATTCCGCGGATGTCGGAAATTTTCCAAGCAATTGCTTTCTTATGATTTTTGAGCACATCGAGAAGTCGAGATTTTTCATCCTCTTTTAAGTCCTTTGCAATGATGACGGGTAACTTCTTATTGTCTTCTAGGAAAACGTATTCAAGATGAGACGGTAAATCCTTAAGCTCTAAATCCGGAGGATTGTCGATGGAAGGCGTAGTCAAATTCAGATCATCGTTTATGATTTCCATAGGAGAAGGTGTAGAAATATGGTCCTCATTGAGAAGTTTCTCAATGGTACGAATGTCTTCTTCCCAATCGGTGGGAGAATCGTCATATTTTAAGTCCACATCCCCTAAAGTTGCTTCAAATTCTTTCAAAAGGAAGTCACTTTCTCCAAATGGAGTCAATGAGGGAGCAATAGAGGCAACGGTCTCAATAATGGGTAGAGAAGAAAAACCACTTTTACAAGCGTCTTTGAAATATTCTTCACAAGCCTCATCAAGTACGTCAATGAAATTAACGTTCTCGTGTTCATAAGGTTGCTTAGAAAGTTTACCCATGTTGAAGATGATTTTGTCGTCACCAACTCTCATGATTAATTCGCCCGCGGCTACATCAATGAGAGTGCGACTGGTCCTCAAGAATGGACGTCCAACGATTAATGGAACACAGGGATCCATCTCGTAGTCAACGACAACAAAATCCGCTGGAAAGGTGAATTTGTCGACACCGACGAAGAGATCTTCGGCTATCCTCACCGGATAAGCAACCATACGGTTAGCTAACTCCAATGTCATTCATGTGGGGAATAGCTCGGGTAGAGATAATTATTTCCAAACACTTAATGACATTAAGTTGATACTAGCACCTAGATCGGCTAGGGCCATACAATTCTCTACCCCGGGAAAGTTGCAAAGAATGAGAAAGTGACCCGGATCACCAAGTTTGGTTGGTAATTTCCTTAAGAGAACCGCGGAGCAATTCTCATTAAGTTGGGTTTGAGCAATATCAAGGAGTTTTTCCTTATCACTGAGAAGATCTTTAAACATTTTAGCATATTTAGGCATGTGAGCGAGAGCCTCGGCAAAGGAGATGTTGAAATTCAATTGTTTAAACATTTTAAGAAAATTTGAAACTTGAATATCATCCTTGTTTTTCAACTTCTCTTTCCTCAACCTTGAAGGATAAGGTATATCGGGTTGAGATGAAGGCTTTGGAATGGAATTCTCACTCACATCCTTGGGTGGTGGAGGGGTAGAAGTAGAAGGTGGAGGAATTGGTAAAGGGAGCTCGTTATCCTTTGTCACAATCACCAGAGTAGGTGTAGGAATCTCGGGTTCCTTATAACCTTTTCCACTTCGGGTGGTGATTGCTTTCATCTCCCCTCTTGGATTAGCAACGGTGTTACTCGGCCCGAAGTAGAGGATTGATAACTTAGGAAGAAACTAGCCATCATATCCCTTAAGTCATTCGTTTGACTGCTTAAAGAGTTTCGCATGTCATTCCTAAGCTCGACTCGAAGATCATTCCCTTTTTTCGCCATGTCACCTTTCAAGTTGATAATTTGGCTCTGAAGAGTCTTCACCAGCGCGTCAATAGTCCTCATGTACGTTTCAACCTCTTGATTGTATGTCGTGGGTTGGTTGGAATGAGGAACTTGGTAAGCGGGTGGTTGATAAGTGGTTTGTTGATAAACTTGATTATTTCCTTGGGGTGGATATGGGTTTCTTTGAGTTTGATATTGATTAGGAGCTCGAGGTTGGTATTGATTGTTGCGACTAAAGTTGTTTTGGTTTTGAGGAGGAAAACCGGGTGGTGAAAGAAAGTTGTTTGATCGATAACTTAGCAAATTTCGGTCACCTTGAGGACGAGCTTGATAGCCTCCCATGGAAAGGTTACCGTTAGCCGCATACACGTTTTCCGGATTGTCATGAGTAGAAGGACAATCGGTGTATGAATGAGAACCACCGCAAATCTCACCAGAAGTTGTTACAGCTTTGACTTGTTGAAATTGGTTCGTAGCCATGGTTAAGAAATTTTTGTTCATCTCGGCTATTTGGCGGGTAAGTTCGGTTATCTCGGGGTTTGATGAAGTAGAAGAAACATTGGACCTCGGATTATTTCTTGAAGATGCGGATGAATCCCAATTTTTGTGGTGAGTGGTCTTGTTCTCTATAAGCTCTCTACACTCCTCATGTCTTCTCTTCATGAATGTACCACCGGCGACAGCATTAATCGTATCACGATCACGAAAAGTTAAACCATTGTAGAAAGTATCAATCAAAGTGACGGGGAGGATATTATGGTTCAGACAATGGTCGATCAAGACATTATAACGTTCCCAAGCATCAAAAAGCGACTCATCAGGTTCTTGAGTGAAACCACTGATTTGATTGCGAAGACTAATGACCATGGATGGTGGAAAGTAGCGCTACAAAATTTTTTAAGTCATTTCGTCCCATGTATGAATTGAGTTTTTGGGAAGACGAACAAACCATTTTTCGGCATGGTGGGATAAAGTGTGTGGAAAAAGGTGAAGGCGAAGAAATCCATGGAAACACCGGGCAATTTCATGCTTTGAGTGACGGTTATGAATTTATCGAGGTGTTTGTTGGCATCATCATCCGGTAATCCGCGAAATGGACAAGCATTTGAACTTGTTGGATCATGTGATGCTTCAACGAAAATTCAGGGGCCGTGATTTGCATCGGCGCAATCGGTCCTCCACGTCCGTTCATAGTTGGTTGACAAAGCTCCTCCATCGTACGAAGGTCGGGTTGAGGGACATGGTTGTTGTTATTATTGTTGTTATTATTCAAATGGGTGTGAGGTGGGTTGTTATTATTATTATGCACACCGGCCATATCTAAGTCCCTAAGAGTCTCTGGCTCAGAATAAGACGAAGATCGAGTACGCATACACTAAAATGAAATACAATATTTTTGGTTTTTTATCTTTTTATTTTTTTATTTTTTGGATTTTTGAAAATTTAATATTTTTTAGGATTTTTGAAATTTTTGTGCTTGAAAATAACGTTCCCAAAAGAACGGAACCCAAAATCCAATGTTTCTCACTAAAAACCGTTAATATTTATGAAAAGAGCCGGTAGCGGCGCCATTTGATTTATAGCTTTCGTGTGTATGTGTTCAAGTGTTTTTCGTACTCGATTCAATTCGAATTGATCACGGTTTAAGGTGGAATTATTGTATTTGGTCACTAAAAATGGGAGCTTTTGGTTATCTATATCTATTAAAATGACAAGTTAACAAACTAAGATTAAACGAAATAGCAAGAGAATTAAAGTAATTAAAAACTAAATTAAAAGTAAATATGAAAATAAAATGAGAAAAGACAATTTAAATTAAACTCAACAAAAAGTTAAAACTCGACAAAAAGTAAAATTTTGAAAACTTAAAAATTAAACTAAGACGAAACAACTTTAAAATAATGCTAAGTAAAAAATGGCGGGAAAAAGTTAATTTAAAACTTAAAATAAAAAAATAAATAAAATTCAAAGCTTGTGAGCAGATCACAACACACGATCGCACTCAGATCGCAGTCATGATCGTAAGATTGGATCGTGACCTGGATCACAACAATGGATCGCACTCAATGCGATCGTAGTCCACGATCGAAGCACTGGATCGTAGCCACAGATCGCACTATGGATCGCAACCAACAATCCTAACCATGATCGCACTATGGGATCGCAGCCAGTGATCGTATCCACGGATCGCAACAATGGATCGCAGGTTTGGATCGTGACCCTCCACGGATCGTAACACGGATCAAAGCCACTGATCGCAACAAGTGGATCGTGACCTGGATCGTGATGGACGATCGTAGTATGATCTTAGTCTTTGATCGCAGTAATGGATCACAAGTAGAAAACCTTGGGTTTATGCGATCACACTTACTGGATCGGAATGGGTAAACCCTTAAAATTGTTACGATGGGGTACAAAAAGCAAAATAAGTCGAACCGAATAAGCACTTATTCAAAATAAGCAACCACCAAAACTTAACCAAATCTAAACAACCACAAATTTAAAAACTTTTAAAACACTAAATAAGCAAAATTTATAAGACAAACTTTAGAAAGATTAAACTTTTGAAGACACTTAAAAAGAAATAAGCTAAACACGAAATAAGCCAAAAAGCATAATAAGCTAAAAGCTTAAATCGTATAAGGATTTTGATAGGAACAAAAAGATAAACTTTTTGATCAAATAAGCATTAAGATTAAACAAGATGCATACTTAATCCGAATCAAGATCAAAATCAAAAACAAGAAAGGTAGAATAAGATAGATGATAAAAAGCTTGAACTTGAACTTGTAGATTAAGGATTCCAAACACAAGACTAAATGAAAAGCTTAAAACTTGAAAGAAAAATGGAAGAAATCTAGAGAGAGAAAGTAGAATCACCTACTTCTCTCTAAAGATATGAAAACTAAGAAAATGAAAAAAAATGACAATCTAACTAACTAACACCCTCCTAATGAAGCATTAGGAGGGTATTTATAGGAGATGGGAGTTGGTAGGATGCTTCCTTCTTTCTTTCTTTTGTCTTCTCGTCTTTTTTAAATGACTCGCCTTTCTTGACTTTGTCTCGGGATTAGTCGAACGATAATATGAACTCGTCTTCTCATTTCTTCATTTGGTTCTTCGACTTTGTCAAACTTCCGTCTTTAGACTTTTTCTTTGATAAATCTTTAGAATAGGCCTTTAACTTCCGTACTTCTTGCACTTTTGATCTTTTGACTTCGTCTTTTGTCTTTTTCTTCGATAAAAGCCCGTAAAAGCCCGTGTTTTCTTCCTTTTCATATTTTTGTCCTAAAACACAATAAAAACACAAACCACGCATAATTCTGACTTTACGACATAAAATATACGTTTTTGTCTTGTTTTTATTATAATTAAGTAGTAAAAGGATAAGTGTTTTCACACTTATTAGGAATCATCCTTTATGTGTGTATGTGGTATGCCAACTGGAACCGCTTACTTAGTAACCAATACAATGTGAGAAGATGTCAACAATATCTCTCTAAAAAATTCTCTCTTGATCACCCCGAACTGTATCCCCTTATCAATTATGTTGGCTATTGATAGTGACCACTGATGAAGATAATCCGATAATCCTAACTTGAAACTGAAGTAGAATTCCCCAAACTTGAACTTAAGCTTGCACTATTGTAGAATGAAGAGTGATGCAGAGAAATCTTAAACGTACCCTATACCAAAAGACGGTTTAAAAAAGGTACAACTTCTCTAAAGTACCCTATACCAAAACAGGCGGTATAAGAAAAGGTACTACACCCCTTGAAGATATACACAATAGCAAGTGTGTGTGACACCGAGAACCGCAACGAAGCTCCCAAAAAAATGATAGTTATCCATGTCGTCGTGCATCCTCCCCTTGATACTGGAAACTAGATACTTCAAGTCTTATTCATAACCGTATATGCTCGAGCAAGTTATCTTATAAAGTTGTAAGTACTCCTCTAAAGATATAATAAGAACGCCTCTGAAAAATCTCACTTCAACCTCAAATAAGTAGCATCGAATCATCTTCGTAATGACATAAACCGTAATAGCCGTTAGGAATTTAGGTGAATTTTTTTATAAGGATCGTTTTAGTATAATGTATCGTGTTTGATGTGTTTGTTGTGGTTGTTGTTCGTGAAGAAGTGTTATGATCGAAAACGGATATCCGGCCTTGAATGTCACTGTTTAAACGGGCCCGCCAAAGTAATAAAAACCTGTCACATAAGCATTTAACCCGTCAAATATTTTACTACTCGGTTCTTTTGAAATACCCGACTCAATCCAATAACACCGTAAACCAGTTAATCCAACATGACTAATTTTGCAACATTCGGATATTTAGTCGGCGTCCCGAATTAAATTGCAAAAATAATCGGCCCGCTAGATATCTTCGATTGAGTAGTGATCGGCCCGCCAACCAAAGTAATTATCCAACACCACCATTTACATTTGGGCACACTAGCAAAATTAGCCAAATTATAATTATACTACCATAACACGACAATATCATAATTTGCTAAAACGTTATGCATGCATGGCCCATTATGATTAAGCAAGATACGTACCCCATACCAATTAGATGGCATAATTAGGAGCTCACTTATTCTACCATATTTTTCACCATGTGCCCGGTCCTCATCAATATTATAACATGTTACTTGGTGGTTAGGAAGAGACGTGGCATACTAGAATAAAGGCCAACGCATTGTAGGGAAACTTGGAATATAAAAATCTACCATTTACCCTAAACTAGCATAACCAAATCTCACTCCGTTTTTTTCTCCGCCGCTTTATTCTTTCTTTCACAGAGAAGCCACCAAACACTTTCAATCTATATAAATCCAACCCCGTGAACGCCAAACCAAATCCCTCAAAATAATAAACTTGTCTCTTCAATCCAAGGAGAAAATTATTCCTATAATCCATTTAATCAAGCTGAACGAACACCATATAATCTATGATTTACGAAGCCTCAAGACGATTCGATATGCATGTCTTCAAGACTTGGCAGACCTTTGGAGGTTATTGCTGGCCAAGTATGAGAATGAAGCACCTACTTCAGTCAATGGAATAAAGATTTGGTCAACATTCAAGAGAATGTGTGTACCAAAAGAAGAAGATCCTGTTTGGAAGGATCTTGAGGATGATATCAGTGGACTTCAATGGCGTTTGTATTCAGCAGCTGGTGTGTATTATTTGAGTTCTCCAAAGTTTTCTGAATATCTTCTTGTGGATGATGAGTATCCCATGTCCAAAGAAGTTTTGGAGAAGATGAAGACAACACAGCTGGAAATTGACTACTCAAGTGACGTGGCCAAAGATTTGATTAGATATGTTTATTACCAGCATGATAAGATTTGTAAGAATCCTCCTAGTTCTTAGTTTTTATTAAGAAACTTGATTACTAGAGTAGATATCAAGTTTAGGGGAGGACTATTGGGAATAAAATGTAGCCAGTACACTTGGACGCTGACAAGAGCAATTGGGGCGTTGATAAGAAGAAAACAAGCGTTGACAGAACAAGCATTGACAGGAAGATGTCAAGCGTTGATAGGATGAAGTCAAGCACTGATAGAAGACTTAGTCTACACGTATTATGTTTCTAGTTTGTTTCTAGTAAAGATATGATCAACAATGTATTTTCTATGTTTATCTTTACCTATAATAGCTGATATGTAGACTCTTGTACAAGGCTCCTTATGTCTATAAAAGGAGGCCTTTAGGTTTTGTTTCAATATAAGTTTTCATACGTTTAACACTTTCATTGTACGCAAGTTTGTTCTAATCAATCAAGTGAAAGTTTAGTTTACATTGTTTGTGTGTTCTTGTTTGAGTATTAATTCCGCATAATACTTAAATTGTTTTATACACAACAAAGTTTCTCTACGTGTTTAACTTGATTTAATCTCGTTTACACAAGCTAAATCGATCTAAGTTTGGGATCAACAAGTGGTATCAGAGCTTGTTGAGAAACTCTGATCTAAAGAACACAAGAACCCTAAATCGCCAAAAACCCTAATTTTCACAAAACCCTAAAAACATCATGTCTACCCCGGAAGTAAACTCCTCCTCCTCCTCAACCCCCAACAATAAGATTCCGATGCTAGACCCAGACAATTTTGAGTTGTGGAAGTTTAACTTTGAACAGTATCTACAAATCTATGACTACACCCTATGGGAAATTATTGAATATGAAAACACATTCAATAAAGCTCAAAAGATTGTAGTTGCCATCTTACAAAGAACAAATGTTCAAGGCTCTACTGAAGAGGATCGAAAAGAAAAACCTGAAGATGGTAGAGCTGTCTCAACTGAGGACATAGCAAAGAGAAGGAGTGACATGAAAACCCTAAGCATTCTAAAACTCTCTTTGGGACAAGAAAATTAGCACAAATATAGAAGCTATGAGTCTGCAAAAGATCTTTGGGCAGCCCTTGAAGTTGCTTATGGTGGTAATGTTGATACTGTACAAGAGAAAAAGAAGCAACTCTTGCATGAGTATGCTGTTTTTAAAGCTCAACCCAGTGAAAAGCTAAGTAGTGTGAGAAGCAGACTTCTTGACATTACAAGCAAGCTGTCCTTCATGGGAACAGTGCTTGGTGATGTTGATATTATCACCACTTTTCATAAAAGTATTGGTGATGCATGGAAGATTGAAGCAAGATCTATAATTGCTAATAACACTCACAAAAGTTCTACTTTTGACGATGTTTACAATAAACTGAGGCTGGTGGAGAATGAAACTCTTTTGGATCATGGGAGCAAGTCTACCAATGGAAACATGGCCTTCTTCTCACAAAGTGAAGGTCGGTTTGATCAAAAGGAGTCATACATGCACCCCGTTACTGGATCAACTTGTGTCAACGCTGGATCAAATCCTGTCAACGTCTCATATTCAGACGCTGACACATACAAAGTTGACTCACCAAGAGTTAAGCCTGCTGGTATTGATCTAGATACTGTGTGTGCATACATTGCTTCATTGCCTAATGGATCAGTGATTACATATGAGGACCTTGAGCAAATTAGTGATGAGCATTTGGAGGAGATGGACATAAAGTGGAATATGGCCCTTGCAAGCATAAGGGCAAATAGATGGAATAGAAGATTTAAGAAGAAGATGACTTTTAATGCCAAGGACACTGGTGGATTTGATAAATCCAAGGTTGAGTGTTACAATTGTCATCGTATGGGACACTTTATGAGAGAATGCAGATCTCCAAGAAGATCTGATGCTGGAAAACCCTCAAGCCAAATCATTAAGGCTCAGGATTCTAAAGCCGTGGTTGCAATGCAAGAAATTGATGGTGTTGGATGGGATTGGAGCTACTTGGCTAAGGATGAGGAAGAGAACAAAGCTTTGGTTGTAGAAAAGGAAGAAGAAGAGCATGTTCACTATGCTCTCATGGCACACTCCTCATCTTAATTAGACAATGAGGTATATGATGATGCATTTTGTAGTAAGGGTTGTCGTCTAAACACTGAAAACTTAACAAAGAAGTTTTAAAATTGTCAAGATGTGGTTAATGAAAGATGCAAGTTGTCTAACTATCAACTTACTCTTACTCAAACTGAAAAGACTGTAGCTGAGTATAAGAAAATGGAGCTTGACCTAAAAGATCAAATCAATAGTTTAAAACATGATTTAAATGCTAGTATTGATATTAGAAACATCATGGAGAGAGTCAATGCTGAATTATAGGCTAAGTTAGATGAGGCTATCAAAAATAAGGATAATGTAGATCTTAAAATTTAGAGATTTGATAAAGCCTCACAAACCCTAGAAAAATGTGTTAGTGAACAAAGGGATTCTAGGGATATGACTGGGATTGGGATGAAAGAGTATGTTGGTGTTCCACCACCTGCTGGGAACTTCTATGGTGTCCTTAGCAAGGACTTGTCTTGGACTAGTTTACAAGAACTCCAAGAAGAGGAACTTATTCCTCCACCAAGAGTTCTTACCCCAGTAGAGGAATATAGGCAGAAGTTGACTGATTTGGACCAATGGAAGAAAGCCCACCCTACCTTGTTTGTTAAGGGTGGCATGCTTAGTGATAGCCCAAATGAGTCTATGCCTATCAAAGTGACAAACCCAACCACTGGCAAGACTGTTGACCTTGGCTTAAACGTTGATAGAAAACCTAGTATTAAATATGTAGAAATGTATAGAAAACCTAGGTCACCAAAAAGCCAAATTAGTGATAATGGAACAAGTTTCTTTTCTTCTAGACCTATAGTTATGTCTAGAAAAGCCTGTTATACTTGTGGAAGTTTTTCACATTTAGCCTATAAGTGTGTCAATGCTTTAAAGGTCAACGCTGACAAAAAGTCAAACACTGTCAAACCCAAATCTTTTGTCCAGCAAAGTCCACAAGTTGTTAGACCAGCCCCATTCTTTATTAAAGGGTCTAAACTTATGGACAAAGACCTTTTCAGAAGACCAATACATGGTCTAATAGATAATGGGTTCCTGTAGTAAACCTTAGGTTCAACGCTGATAAGGGTAATTTCAGCGTTGACAAGACCAAATTAAACGCTGACAGAAACGTTACCAGACCAAATAATGGTAAATATTTGCAACCAAAGGGAAAGGGGTCTAAAGCTTCTTCTAGCTTGACATGGAGACCTAAGCAAGATCAAAACCCTAATTTAGATGATATTTCGGTGACCTGTAACAGATTTCATTATATTTCAAAGGTCATAACAAAACCAATTGGGGTTAACTGGGTGTTTAATCCAAAAAGGGATGAACAAGGGGTTGTCATAAGGACTAAGTCTGTTCTTGTTGAACAACCAGATGAATCTAAGTCTGCTCAGGCTTGGGTTCCCAAAGAAAACTAATTTGTTTTTTTTATGTGCAGGGCATTCAAAAGCAGGTTAATGATTATGGCTATTGAGATAGTGGATGCTCTAGGCACATGACTGGGAAGGAAGATTATCTCACAAACTTTACTCCCATTAAGGATGGTGACAAAGTTTACTTTGGAGGTGGATATGGAACTATCAAAGGCAAAGGAACTCTTCTCACCAACAATTTGCGCTTTGAAACGTGTTTCTGGTAAAAGAACTTGACTATAATCTGTTTAGTGTATCACAAGTTTGTGATAACAAAAATAAGGTTCTTTTTACTGATACTGAATGCTTGGTGTTGAGCAAAGATTTTAAAATACCAGATGAGAAATTCATTGATTATAGAACACCTAGGCATAAGGACATTTATAATGTGAATCTTAATGGAATTAGGATGAATAATAATTTGGCATGTCTATATGCTAAGGCTTCAATTGATGAGAGTAATCTTTGGCACAGGAGATTAGGGCACATTAATTTTAAAAATATAAACAGACTTGTAAGACATGGTTTGGTTGATGGTTTGGTTGATGGTTTGTCTGAAAAGGCTTTCCACAATGACCACTCTTGTGTTGCATGCCTTAAAGGCAAACAACACAAGGTCTCATTTAAGTCTAAACAGGTGCACTCTAGTTCTAAACCACTTCACTTGCTGCATGTGGACTTGTTTGGTCCAACTAATATAGAAAGCTTAAATGGTTAATCTTACTGTTTTGTCATCACTGATGATTTTTCTAGATTTACTTAGACTTTCTTTTTAGCTTTGAAAAGTGACACTGCTGATACTTTGATTAACTTTATTACTCAGATAGAAAAGAAGTTTGGTAATGAGGTTAAGATACTTAGAAGTGACAATGGTGGTGAGTTTAGAAATAAGTTGTTAGATGATTTTTGTGCCAAGAAAGGGATTACTAGACAGTTTAGTGTAGCTAGAACCCCACAACAAAATGGGGTAGCTGAGAGAAAGAATAGAATCCTCATAGAAGCAGCTAGGACTATGTTGGCTGATGCTCACTTTCCCATTGCTTTTTGGGCTGAGGCTATGAATACAGCTTGTTATGTTCAGAATAGAGCACTGGTCAACAAGATTCACAACAAAACACCTTATGAGTTACTTTAGGGAAGAAAACCTAATATTGGTTTTCTTAAACCTTTTGGATGTCATGTAGTTGTGCTGGATACTAGTGATGCCTTAGGTAAGTTTAGTGCTAAAGGCGATGAAGGCTACTTCATGGGTTATTCTGTGTAGAGTAGAGGATATAGGGTTTACCTTAAGAAAGAAAAACGTATACTTGAAAAAGTACATGTTAGGTTTTTAGAAAGTAAACCTAGTGATCCTGAAAGTGGTCCAAATTGGTTATTTGACTTGGAACCTCTGCCTAGGACTTTGAATTATATGCCTGTTACTAATCCAAACATTGTGAAGGTAACTTCAAATGTTGTGGAAAAACCAGTTGTTGATGTTTCAGGTAAACAGGTTGATAAAGAGGTTGGATCACAAGCAGACAAATCAGCACCCATACTTGAGTATGTTACTATTCCTATATGAACAGATGCATTTGCTGCTGTTGCTGCTGCTGGAAAGGAAAAAGGTGGTCCCCATGTATCACCAGTTGACAACATGCATGATCTTTCAGGCGCTGACAAAGGAAATTATGGCGTTGACAAGAAAAATTCAGGCGTTGATGGCTCAAACGTTGACAGCCTTGGTTCAGGCGTTGACAGCTCTTTTGACCATATTTTCTCTTCTAATAATTTTGAACAAGGTGAACCTTCAAACAGAAATGGAAAGGTTCATTCAGATATTGATGGAAGAGAGTCTGAAGAGGATATTGGTAACATGGAATATGATATTGAGGACAACACACTTATTGAGGGAGGAGTGCTTACTTCTACAATAAAAAATCACCCTTCTTCTCTAATTATTGGTGATGTGATGCCTCCTGTTCAAACTAGAGATCTCATCAGAATCTTGGTGGATTTATTGCCAATATTCACAAGAAGGTTGATACGCCTCTTGTTCAAGCATGTTTGTTTGCCTGTTTTCTGTCACAACAGGAACCCAAGAAATTTTTTGATGCTCTCAAAGAACCAAGTTGGGTGGAAGCAATGCAAGATGAGCTTCATCAATTTGCTATCCAGGATGTTTGGGAGTTGGTTGATTGTCCCATACATGTCAGACCTATTGGGACAAGATGGGTTCTTAGGAATAAAAAGGATGAAAGAGGCATTGTGGTCAGAAACAAGGCACATTTAGTAGCTCAAGGAAGGGATAGACTATGAGGAGGTCTTTGCACCAGTTGCAAGGATTGAGGCTATAAGGATATTTCTAGCCTATGCTTCCTGCATGGGCTTTACAGTCTATCAAATGGATGTGAAGAGTGCTTTTCTTTATGGCATAATTGCAGAGGAGGTTTATGTAATGCAGCCTCCTGGTTTTAAAGATTCAGAACATCCAGACAAGGTGTATAGAGTGAAGAAAGCTATGTATGGACTTCATCAAGCCCCAAGAGCATGGTATGGCACATTGTCCACCTATCTGGTGGAAAATGGATTCAAAAGGGTCACCATAGACCAGACCTTATTTACAAAGAAGACTGGTAAGGATTTCTTACTTTTTCAGGTCTATATGGATGATATCATTTTTGGCTCTTCTAGTCTAAAGATGAGTGAAGACTTTTCCAAGCTTATGACATATAATTTCAAGATGAGTGCAATGGGGGAGATGAACTTCTTTCTAGGGTTACAAGTTCAGCAGAAAGAAGATGGTATCTTCATCTCTCAAGATAAATATGTAGCAGAAATCTTGAAGAAGTTTGGCTTTTCTCCACATGAGGAAAGGGCTAGTACTCCTATGGATAAAGAACACCCTTGGGGAAAAGTTAGAGATGGAAAAGAAGTGGATGTCAGGCACTATAGATCAATGATTGGTTCATTGATGTATCTCACAGCTTCAAGACCTGACATTATGTTTGATGTGTGTGCATGTGCACGCCATCAAGTGACTCCCAAAGAGTGTCATCTTCATGCTGTCAAGAGGATATTTAGATACCTTAGATGTTATCCAGACCTGGGATTATGGTATCCAAAAGATTCACCATTGGAGCTTATTGCATATTCAGACAGTGATTATGGTGGTGACAAGTTTGATAGAAAATCCACAACTAGTGGATGTCAGTTTCTTGGGAGTAGATTGATATCTTGGCAATGCAAGAAACAAACAGTGGTGGCCAATTCTACAACTGAAGCAGAGTATGTTGCAACAGCTGCTTGTTGTAGACAAATCTTATGGATTCAGAACCAGCTGTTGGGTTATAGGTATAATTTCATGCATACCAAGATTTTTGTAGACAATAACAGTACTTTATGCATTATTAAAAATCATGTACATCACTCTAAAACAAAACACATAGAAATTAGACATCATTTTATAAGAGATTGTTTTGAAAAAGGTTTAATACAACCAGATAGGGTTGACACAGAAGAGAATGTGTATGATTTATTGACTAAACCTTTTGATACTGGAAGATTTCAATACTTGGTAACCAGTATTGGAATGATCAATCTTACTTAAAATGTGTTTTGGGAACTTATTTGTAAAAGTATGTACAGGATATGCATTGTTATTGGTCTTTATGTGAAATTAGATTTTCCACTTTATTTGTCTAACGCAGACAAAGGTTATCTTAACGCTGATAAGTGTTATCGTGACGTTGTCAGCAACATATTAGTTTTGTGGTTTTTGATCTAATTGTGCAGGCGTTGTTAGCATTGTACCATTGGATACAAAGTTGCTTATGGATTCTTGGAGAATTATTCGAGCATATTTAAATTTATGGATGATGGTTGGAATATTTATATTCCTATCTTGACATAAATTTTTATTTACATGCATCTTATTTGGCAACTTATGTATCATAGTTTAAGGGGAGGTTTAGGAACCTTTAGGACTTTTTGGGTATTCTTTTAATACTCTTATCACAATTATAGATTGTGTTCACTGGTGAGTATGAGTTAGTTTTCTATCTCATGAGGCACTGTAGTATGCAAAGTTGATATACTATGCATGTTGCCAAGACCTTTTTAGCCTAGAATTGGATGTGGTCTGTTTGGAGACTTGGGTATGATTTATATTGGGTTTACCTGGGAAGTTACAAGGGATTTTATGAGATAACTTAACTGTTAAGAACCTTGGTTAGTAAGGGACACTAGAGGACTGTTATGTCTATCTTGCATAAACAAGTGTGCATGATTGGACAGTGCTTGCCACCCTATGGTAATTTTCAGTTTATAGGTTATCTTCACTAGGATAAATTACATTGTTAAGGTCCTTTTTCATTTTTATTATTTTTATTTTTGGACGTTGACAGATATATTTCAAAGCGTTGTTGTGACCAATTTAGACGTTGACATGGCTTTTACCAACGTTGACAAGAATATAGCCGTTGGGCGTTGATGGGTTATTTTTGACCGTTGACACTCATTGGGTCCTACCCAGTTGTTATTTTTGACGAAAATTGGGGCCGTAATTTTGGGAGTTGATAACTTTTAATAATGCACAAGATAACTTATTTTCTTTTCAATATTTTCATCATTATATTTTGAAAATACTTGCCTCATTTTTGACCAATCACATGTGTCTATCCCTCCTATAAATTTGGCTCCTTCTTTTTAAATAGGGTACTCTCATATTCTTGTCTAACAACTTTTCTCCTATAATTCATCTTTTATAATCTTTCTCAAACAGCTTTCTACATCAATGGCGCCTAAGTTTAAACCAAGTGACTTGGTATTGGGATTCAGAAGTCAGCATAATATGATTGCTTATTTGAAGGCTGATGAGGCTATGTTTCCTTAATACACCCAGATGGTGGCGTATTTGAATGCATATCCACTTAGGTATGCACTTTCTCATGCTCCTCTCATCCCTGCCACTCATATTAAACAGTTTTGAAACACTATAAGTTCCTCAACGCTTAATAATGTGACTACATTAACAGCTATTGTTCATGGGCGTTCTTGGGAGGTTACTGAAGCCTTGGTTCGCCAGGCTTTGTATCTTAATGATGCAGATGGTATAACCACTCTACCCATTAATGAGATAGAACAAGGACTTCAAGCTTTGGGGTATCCTTTCCCTGGAGAGGGTACATTAAATAAATATAATAAACAAGAATTCCCCCTCAGCTTGGAAGTACTTAATACATGTCATCCTTCAATGTTTGAATCCCAAATGTACTGCACATAATGAAATTAACAGATCCATTGCTAGTGCAATTGTGTGTATTAGAAATGGGCAAAAGTATAATTTTTCTAAACTGATTTTTGATGGCATGTGTATAAACAAGGGTAATAAAATGACTTTGGCTTACCCAATATTTTTACAAATGATTTTTGATGAGCAAAGGTACTGCACAAGGGATCGTGATGATTTTTATGCGATCCATGTGCAAAAGAAAGCTATTTTTAGTAAGATGAATTCACCCCCTCATAGAGACTTACCCCTTAGCTAAGCCATGCTTGCTATTATTGCAGCAGCACAACCTCAACCTGACCCACAACCACCACTTGACCCAATACCAGACCACTTACCTTCACCTCAACACATGGAACTTGACCAAGAATCCTTCAACGCTGACACGTTAAATGTTGGCATTGGCACTATTAATCCAAACATTGACACCTTTCCATCATAGACCCAAACACCCCTTAACCTTCAAACTACCACCTAATCCACATCATCTTCTACACCCCTTGAATATAGGTTGATAAAACGCCCAAGGACTACTGGAGTGTTCTCCTCTAGTGGTCCTAGCCATGTTGCAGAGAGAACCACCACCACAAGTGTGGTTGGTGCTATGGATGTGGCTGGGACTATTGGTACTCGCTTAGATGCAAACCAAGACAGTCCTAACATCTTTAAGACCTCCTCCATGCCCCATGACTCTACTTTGGGAAGTCAAATACCCATTCTAGAGGAGGGCAGATAGGAACCATACACAATGTTGGAATTGACGGCTGTCTGCATTAGCTTGCAAAAGCAAAATACAGACCTGGTACAAACAGTCAGTACACAAGGCCTTGAACTCAAGCAATTGAGGGAGAGGATTGTTCTTTTGGAGGATGCTAACAATAGGCATGGAATGGAGGATTCTTCCAAAGGGGGGGATAAGCAGATACATATGAGTGACAAAGGCTCACATGATGGAGAATCTTTGGGTGTGGTTGAAGCTCTTACTAAATTGAAGAAGCAACCAGGTTTTGATGTATCTTTGGTTACTCCTACAAACTTTAACTTGTCCTTTACAGCAATGATGGAGCAGTTCACAAGAGGCGCTGAGGAGAGTAATGTGAGCGATGACAAGCAGATTTTGGACGCTGATACACCAAGCGCTGACAAGAGTAAGTTGGGCGCTATCACACAGGATTTTAATGTTGACAGACCTACAGATATGGTTGATGTATTCCAGTCATCAGCTATCATCAAGGAAGTGTCTTCACAGGTACCATCATCATCTTTACCCATCATTGATCCATTAGATAAGGGTAAAGGAATCATGGTAGAAACAGAAGTTCCAAAGGATGCAACACAAGTAGAGTTTGATTCAAAGTTGCCTACACAACTTATGGAACAAGAAAATAAGAAGATTGGTGAGTCACCATTTGTAGTTACTTTTGAGGAACAAGAAGGAAGTGATGATGAAAGTTCAGATTCAAGTGTTATGATAATTGAACAACCAGAAAGACTTGAATATGGTGATGAGTTGGCAAGGGAGAAACTTAGAGAGTTAAAGTTGCAGGTAGATTATGATATACCAGAAGTTGCTCAGATGTACCATGCTTGCGAGAATAAGGTTATGAAGAATCCAGATATGACAATTTCAGATCAAATTTGGGGTTTGGAGATTCTTCTAAGAGTTCAAAGAGATTGCAAGGTAATTCTAAAGCATAAGGCTAGCAATGTTTTCTCACTGTTGAAGAGAGATAGGAGGGAGCTTTATTACATGTTGCTCAGATGTCATCAAGCAGGATGGACCTTTCAGAAATTACAGGGATTATCCTTTGAAGAATTAGAGTATAAGGCTTATCCTATTTGGGCAACAGTGCAAGAAATGAACACTATCAGACTTCTCTCAGATGAAAGGAGAGAAGAACTTGTAGAAGAGATGGAGATTCAAAAGGCTATGATTGTTCCAAGGCCTTTGAAGAAGTGAGTTCCACTTGAGTTCCCTTAAGATTTAGATAAAATGAATCCCAATGAAGCTGTTATTAGAAGGAGCATTAAGCTCTCACCCATGGAAGCTTCATATATGGTACAAGTGTTACCTCTTGATGCCAGAAACCCTATCATTAGCTATAAAGAAGGTGCAAGTGGGTTTTGGATGATTGGCAGGTATGGGAAAGAGGTACACACATTTACTACTCTTATGTCTTTGTTTGCAAGTATGGATAGGGAAGACTTGGCAGACCTTTGGAGGTTATTGCTGGCCAAGTATGAGACTGAAGCACCTACTTCAGTCAATGGAATAAAGATTTGGTCAACATTCAAGAGAATGTGTGCACCAGAAGAAGAAGATCCTGTTTGGAAGGATCTTGAGGATGATATATGTGGACTTCAATGGCGTTTGTATTCAGCAGTTGGTGTGTATTATTTGAGTTCTCCAAAGTTTTCTGAATATCTTCTTGTGGATGATGAGTATCCCATGTCCAAAGAAGTTTTGGAAAAGATGAAGACAACACAGCTGGAAATTGACTACTCAAGTGACGTGGCCAAAGATTTGATTAGATATGTTTATTACCAGCATGATAAGATTTGTAAGAATCCTCCTAGTTCTTAGTTTTTATTCAGAAACTTGATTACTAGAGTAGATATCAAGTTTAGGGGAGGATTGTTGGGAATAAAATGTAGCCAGTACACTTGGACGCTGACAAGAGCAATTGGGACATTGATAAGAAGAAAACAAGCGTTGACAGAACAAGGTTTGACAGGAATATGTCAAGCGTTGATAGGATGAAGTCAAGCACTGATAGAAGACTTAGTCTACACGTATTATGTTTCTAGTTTGTTTCTAGTAAAGATATGATCAACAATGTATTTTCTATGTTTATCTTTACCTATAATAGCTGATACGTAGACTCTTGTATAAGGCTCCTTATGTCTATAAAAGGAGGCCTTTAGGTTTTGTTTCAATATAAGTTTTCATATGTTTAACACTTTCATTGTACGCAAGTTTGTTCTAATCAATCAAGTGAAAGTTTGGTTTACATTGTTTGTGTGTTCTTGTTTGAGTATTAATTCCACATAATACTTAAATTGTTTTATACACAACAAAGTTTCTCTACGTGTTTAACTTGATTTAATCTCGTTTACACAAGCTAAATCGATCTAAGTTTGGGATCAACAGAGTATAAGCATATAAGCATGAAACAACAGAAGAAACTAAGTCCTGGATAACCTGGTTATATCTTAGTAAAACTGATTTTATAGTTTGAAAAGCCTTATGTTTATCTTGTAAAACTGTTTAACATATTTACCATTAGCCAATATAGGTCATGAAATATCAACGTGCATTAATACTTGGAGGGGGTGACCTCATCATGAAAATTAGAGGGGCTGCCTCTAATTTAATATACTGGTTTTTTGGGTAGGAGGGATCAGATCCTTGTGAAGGATGCAAGGTACACACCACATTCACACTGAGTAATCTGCTGAAAACATGTAAACTAGGATGCACCCATATGCCCCACCTGATAATATAATAAATGGCCAAAAGCTGAAAGGGACGCGACGAGCTATCACTCCGCCGTGGTGAAGTCATAACACTGGTGCCTCCAGTGTTATGGTTATGGTACCTCCATAACTAGGTGAAACTAGTCATGCATGTATATGGATTTAGGTATTCTTATTAAACATAAGCAATCAAAACATATAAAACATATACTGGGGAAAACAGTTGGCTGCATACGGGAAATCCTAATAAGGAAAGAATGTCCATACTGAAAGGACGGAGAATCCGTACCTTATGTCCAGTGAACGAAGAAGACGAACGGAAGAGAGTCCTACTTCGGTATCACTAATGCTACATAAATACATACGTGTATAAGTATCTGATTACTGAGTACGTAACTGGTTTTATATCATGTTTTAGCTTGTTTTATATGTTCATGTCATGTTTTACTGATTTAAGCTTTATATTGTGTTTATCATACATTCTATCTATTCTGATTAAGTATTACTTGTATTTCATGTATTATTATACTTGTTGTGTAATAATAAGTAACTTTCTAAAAATAGCAGGTTTCCAAAAATAGAAAGTTACCAAAAATAGAAAGTTTCCAAAAATAGAAAATTTTCAAAAATAGAAAGTTTCCAAAAATAGAATTACTGCTTAAAATAGATAAGTTTCTAAAAATAGAAAGTTTTCATAAATAGATTAGCTGCCTTAAGTAAATAAGTTTCTAAAAATAGAAAGTTTCCATAATTAGATATAAGCTGGATAATTAAGCTAATTATATAAGCTTAAGTGTTTTCTGATTAATATTCTAAGTCATGTGATTATATAGTATAGTTTATTAATTACTTTATGTGAATTAAATAAACTATAGGTTAAAGTATTTAATTAAATATAACATGATTTATTTAAATAAAAGGTAAAATACTTAGGTTAAAACATGTATTATTATTTATTAATAATATAACCTAAGTCATAAAATTAATTAATTATAAGTCATGGTTTTAATAATTAATTAATTGTATAGTCTAATTAAAAGATAAATACTTAGGTTAAAATTCATGTATTAATAATAAAATTAATAACCTAAGTCATGTAAATTAAATTAATCATGTTCATGCTTTTAATTAATTTAATTTAAGTCTTGAAAAAAAAATAACATAACTAGTAAAATATTAAACCTTGTAAAAATACTCATGAACCGGGACCGTGCTTTTATTCTAAACATGCGTGAACCGGACCCGTATTTTAACCCGTGAACCAGACCCAAAAACATCACCATACCCCCGACCTAAGTCGGGGTTTCCCCTACCTTGCTGCTGCTGTGACACCAACCGAGACCATGTGGTCTCGGTGTTGCGAGTAAACCCAAGCCGAGACCCCTCTTGGGGCTCGGTTAGGCGTCGGCCACAACAAACACCCCTTAATACTTGATTGATTTAACCCCCATGATTAAATAGCATGTTTATATCTTGTTTTTAACTAGTTTATTTAAAACATTCATGATTTTATGTGAAAAACAAATCAAAACATAAAAAGAAAAAGGTTAAAGGTTATACCAATCACGTGAATCGAATGAGGATGAACACACAATGATCCTTGCAATAAATCAAAGACCAAAATCAAACCGAATCACCCTTTTTGGTGATGTAAACCCGGCGGCCAAAAGAGCACCAAAGGAAGAATTAGGGTTTTCTTTGTTTTCTAATTTTTGTTAAAATGAAACATGTTTTTCCCTTTTTCCCTAGTTAGTAAATTTTACATGGGCTTGGCCCATGTTTCTTGTTGTAGCCGCGGGTAGGGGCCCACATAAGGGTAACCCGTACATTTCTCGTGTCTAAAATATAAGTGTGTTCTCGTGTTCGTATTTTACGTGATTTTATTAGTAACCGTTCGTGAATTGATATATTTATTCGTGCTCGTAATAAATATATATACATACGTAATATTAGCTCGTGATTAATTTACGTTCATGATTTCATGTTCGTATGTTCGTGATTATAATTATTATTGGAATAATTATCGTGTGTTCATACGTAATAAATACTTATCGTGTTATAACACGTACGTAATACTTGTAATTCTTGTTTGTGAAATGTAAACATGTTATATAAGGAAAGTTCTAATCATGTACGCACTATCGTAAGGGTACTATTCATGGTAAAAGCATCCGGGTTTTACAACTCTTCTCCCTAAAAAGAATAATTCGTCCCCGAATTATAGATAAAGTAATCTGGAAAAGAAGAAGATACCCGAATTCAAAATATGAAATGAGGGTAAGAAGCCAGGATAGACTCCTCTGTTTCCCAAGTGGCTTCCCGCTCGGTATGATCCCTCCAAAGGATTTTGGCGAATGGAATCGTCTTCCTTCTCATGGCTCGTTCTTGTCTGTCAAGAACTCGTTCGGGTTCTTCTAAGAAAGTGAGATCTTCATGAATCTGTTCCAGTGGATACTGAACCATGTGAAGGGGATGATACTGGTACCCTTTGAGTAAGGACACATGGAAAACATTGTGTACATGCGAAAGCTGCGGAGGTAACGCTAAACGATAAGATACTTCACCGACTCGTTCAATGATATCAAACGGTCCGATGAATCGAGCACTGAGCTTCCCTTTAATTCCAAAACGTCTAACACCACGTGCCGGCGAAACTTTAAGGAAAATGTGATCTCCTACGTTAAAATGTAAGTCCCTACGATGCTTGTCTGCGTAGCTCTTTTGACGTGACCGTGCTTCTTGTAGTTTATGCTTAGCTAGTGCGACCTTCTCATTAGTCAGCTCTATGATCTCTGGTCCTCAAGTGTTCGCTCGCCAACCTGATCCCAGCAGATTGGGACGCGACACTTCCTGCCATACAACATCTCGAAAGGAGCACACTTGATACTTGCGTGCCAACTGTTGTTGTATGCAAACTCCACCAAACAGATATAATCGTCCCAATCACCCATCCATTCCAACGCACATGACCTCAACATGTCTTCCAATGTCCGAATCGTTCGCTCTGACTGCCCGTCTATTTGAGGATGAAAAGCCGTGCTAAGCTTAAGTTGTGTACCCCAAGCTTTCTGTAGACTTCTCCATAATCGCGAAATGAAACGAGGATCTCTGTCTGAGACGGTGCTAGATGGAGCACCGTGGAGTCTCATGATCTCCCTTCTATAAGTATCGGCGAGTTTACTGACCGAATCTTCCGTGTGGATCGGTAAGAAATGGGCTGATTTGGTAAGTCGATCTACGAAAACCCAAATTGCATCGTGCTTCGCTTCCTCTTGGTTGGCAGAAGACCAGTAACAAAATCCATGATGATTTTGTCCCACTTCCACTCTAGAATATCTAACAGTTGAAGAAGACCGCCAGATCGCTGATGCTCGATCTTAACCTGCTGGCAGGTAAGACATTTGGAGACGTAAGTGGCAACATCCTGTTTTATACCACTCCACCAAAAGTACTGCTTGATGTCATGGTACATCTTGGTCGAACCAGGATGGGTAGAAAATGGGGAGCTATGAGCCTCAGCTAACAAGGCTTCCCGGAGTTCTTGATCATCAGGAACACAAAGTCTCGTGCCCTGCCATAAGATACCATCTGCATCTACTCGAAATTTTGTTTGCTTCTCCAAATTCTGAATTATCGCCTAGATTTCTCCATCATCTTTCTGAGCTTCCTTGATCTTAAAGAGTAACTCGGGTTCTACTCTAAGATTAGCCCAGTAACCGTGTTGTCCACGTACCATGATCTCTATGTCTAGTCATCCAAGTCTATTATGATTTCCTCCTCAATCTCAATGTCGTTGATCATTCTGGACTTTCTGCTAAGTGCATATGCTACTACATTCGCCTTGCCGGGATGATACTGCAGATTAATGTCAAAATCCTTCAACAACTCTAACCATATCCTCTGTCTCATGTTTAATTCACGCTGAGTGAGGATATACTTCAATCTCTTATGGTCCGTGAAAATGTCACATGATTCTCCATATAAGTAGTGCCTCCATATCTTCAATGCAAACACGACTGCTACAAGTTCCAAGTCATGCGTAGGGTGATTTTCCTCATAAGGCTTAAGCTGTCGTGAAGCGTACGCGATCACTTTCCCATGTTGCATGAGAACACAGCCAAGTCCCTTCCCCGATGCATCACTGTAGATTTGCAATCCACCCATACTAGATGGGAGAGTAAGAATAGGTGCAGATACTAACTTCTGCTTCAGGTCTTCAAAGCTCTTCTATCGTTCTTCAGTCCAGACGAATTTCTCCCCTTTCCGCATCAGTTTGGTCAATGGTAGTGCTAGGCGGGAAAAGTTCTCCACGAACCTACGGTAATAACCAGCTAAGCCTAAGAAACTGCGGACTTCAGTCGCTGATGTCGGCCTCGGCCACTTAGTAATAGCCTCAACCTTCGCTGGATCCATACTGATTCCTTCTGCTGATACAATGTGACCTAAGAATGCCACCTTGTCTAACCAGAACTCACACTTGGAGAATTTAGCCTACAGCTGCTTCTGGCGAAGAATCTGTAGTACTGTACGAAGATGTTCTTCGTGTTCCTCCTTGGACTTAGAGAAAATCAGGATGTCATCGATGAACAATGACGAACTTGTCCAGAAATTAATGGAAGATTCTGTTCATCAAATCCATGAACACTGCTGGAGCATTGGTCAGGCCGCATGGCATGACTACAAATTCGGAGTGGTCATAGCGTGTACGGAAAGCAGTCTTGGCGATGTCCTGCTCCTTAACCCGTAGCTGATGATAGCCTGACCTTAGATCAATCTTGGAGAAATGTTTGGCCCCTTGGAGTTGGTCAAGCATATAATCTATATATGGGAGTGGATACCTATTCCTGATGGTAATTTTGTTGAGCTCGCGATAATCTATGCAAAGACGCATACTACCGTCCTTCTTCTTAACAAATAAGACCGGGGCGCCCCATGGAGATGCGCTCGGTCGAATGAAACCTCGTTCCAAAAGTTCTTTGTAACACTCTCATTTTTCGTATCGGTACAGCGGAAGGGTCTTTCAGAGTGTTACGGGATAGCACAATAACTCCAATCATAGACAACACATAAAAATGGTTGTACAAGGTTTAACAAACATTCATTCGATAAAAAGTTTCAAAAGTGTACAACAGGTCCCAAATTATACAGGTCATTAAGTTTACAAAACACAGATCGAATGAACATTTTTAATATTAAGTGTGGGCCATCAGAGTCGATCTCCATCCGGATTACCTTCAAGCACCTGAGATAGAAAACATGCAAAAATCATATCAGCGAATGCCGAGTGAATTCATAGAGTTTAATGAAAACCGTTATATAAAAACAATCATTTACAATCATTTAAAATCAGAACACAAGTATAATATCGGAAGTAAGTCCACATATTGCTAGTCAGGCAATATATATCAAGCATACATCTGAAAACCGTCCATGAGACCGTAGTCTCTATATTACCATGATAGGTAATATATTCATCGTAATAGCGTCGTTATCGTTTATTATTTATGTCTTATATGGTATTATATTATATAGGATTATTATTAGCCGCATGACATTGTTACCTTACTGTGAAAACAGCGGGCCGCGAACCCGACAAACAATTTGCCCATCTAAGTTAGCGTGTCGTCACAAAAATCACGCTATGGAATCTTCTCATACATAAATTCGCTTACCAATCAATGTGGTACGACGGGGATCAACCGTCAAGGCGCGAACTGGGGTGATCGTCCCCAAATAGTACTATCAAATGCATAAGCGTCTACCAAATCCCGGTAGTTCACAATTCATGCTAATGGGACTTTAAGTGACATAACCTAACTACTAATAATCCTTTTAGTCTCGAATATAGGGTCATAGCATCATTTGGGTCCATCTCATTAAGCATACAATCGGGACTACTTGTGTTCTATTTTTATAAAAATCTAGCATGTTATCTCCCTCGCGGGTTTACAAATCATTTTATAAAACATTTAAAAGAGTGCGAGGCTATGAACTCACGTTGTTAATGAAAGGCGGATTATCGGCTACGGGCGTGCTTCGGTCACGGAAACCTATATAAATAATAATCGGTCTTAGACTCGGTCCAATGACTTTTATTAAAATAACAATATACATATATATGATTATTGTACATATGATGATGATCAAGTGGGTTTATAAATCCTTGTTTACTCATTTTAGTGTTTACGTTTTAGTATCGTCTTACTAGTTCACTAGTTTTACCGATTTTACCTATTTTAAGTTCATTAAGTCTTTTATAAGTTCTTTAACTTGTTTTTACCCATTTTATACCTATATGATCAGTATATATATTTTTCATGTTGGGCCCAAATGGGTTAAGCCCAAATAATTCTTTTTACAAGTTTTTATCTTATTAAGTCCAATTATTTGTCTAATAGGTTTAGTTAGCTCGCAAATGTCCATAATTCTTATAGTTCGGGTTTTATCGGTTTTTACTTGTCTTAGTTACTTATACATCAGTATATATCTTTTATAAACTTTACATTAGACGGGTTTGGTCGTCTAAGTTTTATTAGATGAAAAACGTTAATTTCACGGCGATAGCCGAAAAAGTCGTAAAAATCAAGTTTATAGTTTTTATTACTTATAAATTTTACTTTTACCACCATTTATATAATTTACCCATTTAATTAACCTTTTATACATTTATATAAATAAGTTTTATAAGTTAGTGGGTTTATACTTTACATTTTATAAATTATAAAGTGAGTGCTTATATAATAATAATAAACATTATTTCCAAAATCTGATTTTTAACTTCACATTCACCATTTTTATCATATCTAGAGTTCTATAATGACTTAGAAGCTCATTTTTGGATGACAACTTCTTCATAATATGTGCTAAATATAACTTAGTTATAGCTACTGCTCATTTTGAGTCTAAGCTGTCTTAACAGTCCCTACAAAACTGCTTATTCAGATTGTACCACCTAACTTGTTTTGATCATATCTCACTCATTATTTTGATTCCATTGCATGGCCAACTCTCACATGTGTATAACATCATCTACTACTGTAAATAGATCAAACCATGCATTTTTATCAGTTCTTCATTTAGTTATCTACTGTTTTTATACAGCCAACTAATTAGACATGATTTTAGCTTCATTTCTTATGGTTATCATCATTTTTAAGCATGTTTATCAACACTTGATCCCCACACAACATTTTTATCATCATATATACATCATATACATATACAAAATAAAAGAAAATACATTTGTTCTTTACAAAATAATAAGAGAAAAATGTAGAGGATGATCTTCTTTACCAATCCAAGTGGATTTCTTGTTTTAGGAAGGCAAGAACTTGATGAATACAACAAGTATCTCCAAGACCATCAAATATCAAGATCATATGTTGGAAAATCAGCCCTAGGACACAAGCAAATCACCTCCAAAGTTGGTTATATGGCCACCAAATGATCAAGGTTTCAAGGAAACACCTTAATAGGACTAGTAAACATGTGGTTTGTAGTTAGAAAAGATCAATGAGGGTGTTTGTGGCTTGATTTGGGACGGCACAAAGATGAAGGTTGAGAGAGTTTTGAGAGTGAAATGCATGTAAGAAATGGTTAAGTGAAAACCATTTGTTGGTTTTGTGTAGTGGTGGAAGGTTTAGCTTAAAGTGTAAGCATAAGCTTACACTTGTATAAGCTTAGCTAGAATGTGTGCCACCTAAGTGTGGTGGTGTCCTCCTTGCCGTCCCATGTAAGCTAGTGGGATGGGGCAAAGTGTTTTGTCCCATCTCACTAGTTTACGGGTATTTCTCGATTCTAGTTTTCTCGATTTGCGTGCCCTCGGGTCGTTTTACGAAAAACGTTTTTATAAATTATGAATCACCGTCACAAAACGAATCCAATAAAAATTGTCTCATCAAAAACGGAGTTCAAAAACGTAAATACGTAATCCTAAGGTTTCCGGTTTAGTCGTAAAAGACGCCAAATTATGCACGTAAGCCCAAATTTAAATCTGTAAATTGTGAGTTCGTCAACCAACATAAAAATAAGTTTCAAAATATTATACGAGAAAATATTTAACTACCTGAAAATGTTAGATTTGTCACCGCTTTTCCTCCTAAAAGGGATCAACGTCCTCGTGATCCATTTCATTTGGATGTCCGTTTCTTATTGAAATCGAAGAGGTGCGGATATTTCTTCCACATTTCATCCTCTCGTTCCCAAGTATACTCCGGTCCATGCTTTGAATTCCATCGGATCTTGACAATAGGTATCCGACTTTGTTTCAGTTGCTTTACCTCACGGTCCATAACTTCTACGGGCTCTTCGATAAAATGCAACTTCCCATCTATTCGAACCTTACCTAACGGAATTTTCTCATCACTCACTGCTAGACATTTCTTCAGATTAGATACATGGAATGTGTTGTGAACACCATGAAGTTCTGGGGGTAACTCTAGTTTGTAAGCCACCGGACCTACTATAGATAGAATCTTAAAGGGTCCAATATAACGGGGATTCAATTTTTCTCGTTTTCCAAATCTTATAACGCCTTTCCATGGCGATAATTTCAACATTACTCGGTCACCCACTTCAAACTCCATTGGCTTCCGCCGCACATCCGCGTAACTTTTCTGTCTACTACGGGCAGTCAACAACCTCTTCTTAATCTGAACTATCATCTCCGTAGTCTCCCGGATCAATTCCGGTCCCGTGAGCTGGGTATCCCCAACTTCACTCCAACATATAGGAGATCTACACTTCCTACCATACAAAGCTTCAAACGGTGCAGCCTTAATACTAGAATGGTAACTATTGTTATACGAAAACTCTGCTAACGACAAATGTTTATCCCAATTCTTACCAAAGTCTAACACACAAGCTCTCAACATATCTTCCAGTGTTTGTATCGTCCTTTCACTCTACCCATCAGTCTGGGGGTGATAAGCAGTGCTCATATCGAGATTCGTTCCCAAAGATCTTTGGAGAGATTTCCAAAAATTCGATGCGAATCTAGGATCTCGATCTGAAATGATCGATACAGGCACTCCATGCTTGCATACGACATTATCCAGGTATATTCGAGTCAGCTTCTCCAGTGAGAACTGCTCCTTAACCGAAATGAAGTGTGCTGATTTGGTTAGTCTATCGACAATAACCCAAATCGAATTGTTTCCAGATGATGTTCTAGGAAGCTTGGTGATAAAGTCCATCGTAATTCGCTCCCACTTCCATTCAGGAATCTTTGGCTGTTGAAGTAGTCCTGATGGCTTTTGATGTTCAGCTTTAACTCTAGCACAAGTCAAGCATTGAAGAACATACATAGCTATGTCAGCTTTCATATTCGGCCACCAATACAACTTCTTCAAATCATGGTACATCTTATCAGATCCCGGATGAATGGAATACTTAGATTTATGGGATTCTAACATAATCAAATCTCTTAAGCCTCCAAACTTAGGTATCCACATACGACCTCTTAAACATTTCACTCCATCAGCTCTAACCTCTAAAGGATCTCCTTCTCCTCGGAACCCTTCATTAACAAAATTCTCCTTCTTACAAGCTTCTATTTGCGCATTTCTAATTTGCTCAGGCAAATTATTGTGCACGGTCAAGACTAGAGAACGCACCCTGATAGGCTCTCTATCTTTCCTACTCAACGCATCAGCAACAACATTGGCTTTTCCTGGGTGATACTTTATATCACAGTCATAATCACTTAACAACTCTATCCATCTTCGTTGCCTCATGTTCAATTCCTTCTGGTCGAGAATATACTGTAGGCTTTTGTGATCGGTGAATACCGTACACTTGGTGCCATACAGATAATGTCTCCACAACCTAAGAGCAAAGACTACAGCTCCTAGCTCAAGATCATGAGTAGTATAATTCTCCTCAATCTTCCTTAATTGCCTAGAAGCATAAGCTATCACTTTCTCTCTCTGCATCAAAACAGCTCCATAACCTCTAAGAGATGCATCACAATACACTACAAAATCTTCACTCCCTTCGGGTAATGATAAGATTGGCGCACTACATAATTTTTGCTTCAATGTCTGAAATGCTCCATCTTCATCACTTCCCCAAACGAAAGGTTTATTCTTCTGAGTAAGCTTAGTCAAGGGTTTAGCTATCAAAGAGAATTCGTTAATGAATCGCCTATAATAGCCAGCCAATCCTAAGAACTGTCGCACTTCCGTTGGCGTCGTCGGTGCAGACCAATTCTTAATAGCTTCAACCTTTGCAGGATCAACATGAATTCCATCTCTGTTAATCACATGACCAAGAAATTGCACAGAATCCAACCAGAAATCACACTTCGAAAACTTAGCATACAACCTTTCATCCTTCAACAACTTCAAAACAATCCTCAAATGTTCTCTATGCTCATCTTCATTCTTAGAATAGATCAGAATATCGTCAATAAACACAATCACAAATTTATCCAAGTAGGGCTTGCACACTCGATTCATTAAATCCATGAAAACCGCAGGTGCGTTAGTTAACCCAAATGGCATTACTTGAAATTCATAGTGTCCATAACGAGTTCTAAATGCAGTTATAGGAATATCTTCTTCACGGACGCGAAGTTGGTGATATCCTGACCGCAAATCTATCTTAGAATACACACTAGATCCTTGCAGTTGATCAAACAAATCATCAATCCTAGGTAAAGGATATCGATTCTTAATTGTCAACTTATTCAGTTCCCTATAATCAATGCACATACGAAAAGATCCATCCTTCTTCTTAACGAACAAGACTGGAGCTCCCCAACGCGACGAGCTCGGTCGAATAAAACCTTTATCAGACAACTCCTTAAGTTGCTCAGATAACTCCTTTAATTCAGAAGGGGCTAATCGGTAAGGCGCACGTGCCACCGGTGCAGCACCAGGAATTAAATCGATTCGAAACTCTACTTGCCTTATCGGTGGAAGTCCTGGTAATTCTTTAGGAAATACCTCAGGAAATTCACAAATAATAGGTACATCTTCCAATCGTTTCTCCCTAGACTCATTCCCGGTCACTTGAGCTAAGAATAACTCACAACCGTTCCTGATGTACTTTTGGACTTTAATACATGAAACGATTTTCAAACGGGATTCACCTCGACTACCATCAATTACTAACGTCCTATTCCTAAGAGGAATCTTAACCTTCTTCTCTCCACATAAAATAGTAGCATTATTCAACGACAACCAATCCATACCAATAATAATATCAAAACTACCTAATTCTATCAACATCAAATCAATCGGAAAGGAATGGTTCAAGAGATTTAGAGAGCATCCTTCTAATAGCTTATTAGTTTTCACTAATTTACCATCAGCCAATTCCACCTCGTAACTGGTACTTATCTCAACAGGTTCAATATCAATAAGGGCACTAAATTTAGTGGATACAAAGCTCCTATCGGCACCCGAATCGAATAAAGCAACAGCATAATGATTGTTGAGTAAAAACGTACCGGTAACGACATTCGGATCCTCTTTCTTCACCTCAATTGTTCCAAGTTGGTAGATACCACCCTGGGGGTTTCTTCCAGGTACAATCGCTTTCAACTTGGGGCATTCCGATTTCCTATGACCTTCTTCATTACAGTTGAAGCAAATCGTTCCCTTCTTACACCTTTCAACCTTGTGTCCAAGCTTTCCGCAATTTCGGCACTTCCAGCAGTCACCAGGATGCCTCTTGTTGCCACACTTAGGACATCTATCATCGTTGCGCGGTGCATTGTTGGTAATAGCATTTACATTCCCCTTTCTCTGGTTCTGACGGCGATTGGAATTCTTCCTATAATCACCTCTATCTACACGCTCACCGTCTCCCTTTCTTTTCTCACCTACACGGGCTTCATCTTCCTTATCCTGAATTATTTGTCCAATGAGTTGGTAAGCCATTCGAACAGCATCATCAATGGTCAGTGGTTTCGATGATGTTACGTCCCCCCGGATATTCCTGGTTAACCCTTTCACATATTGCTCAATTCGGATCTCTTCGGGTTCAACCAATCGAGGACATAGCAAGGCCAACTCATGGAATCGATTCGTGTAACTATCAATGTCCACACCTTTCATTCTCAGATGAATCAACTCCTGTTCTAACCTAATGATCACACTACGAGGACAAAACTCCAAAGTCATCCACTTCTTGATTTCAGCCCAAGGAGTAGCATTAGCAGCATCAAGACCCATGAAAGCAATTCTCCCGTTTCACCAAGTCAACGCACGACCTTTAAGAGTAGCCATAGCAAAAGTCACCTTATCTTCCTCCTTACACTTACTAATCCTAAACACCGATTCAATCTTCTCAATCCACTGGCTTAGTCCTACAGCACCTTCAGTTCCATTAAAAGGTAGAGGTTCACACTTCATGAACGTCACATAAGTACAGCCACCAACTTCAGGTGCATTAGTTCCAAGTCCTCCTACATTTCCTCCAGCATTAGCATTCACATTATTAGCATTCAGATTCACATTAGTACCGCCAATTCCACTACCGCCAGCTCCACTACCGCCAGCTCCACTACCGTCAGCTCCACTACCGCCAGCTCCATTTCTAGCATTTGCCATAAATTCAGTCATAGATGCGGTAACTTGCTCCGTAATAATCCTACGTACATCATCCTCAGTCACAGCCTTCTTGGGCGGCATAGTTCTATAATTCCACAATTTCAAAGTATTAAGCATTCATCCAACAAAGGATTTATATAATATGGATCGAATTCATAATCAAGATACAAATAAGGCACAATATGGAATTCAAGACAAGATACATATTTCATTCGATCTGAAACAAAAGTATTGTCTTAGTACATCCATATCAAAGTTCTAACACTATATACACTCAAAATTCGTGCCAAGTCTACAACTAACAAGTCGGTTCAGTCAAAGCTACAAACACAAAAGATCTAAAGGTCACTACTAAATACAGACTGGTCTACTGAGAACCGCCAGATGGTCCATCATCCATCGTCTTCTGGATCTTCGCCGGACGATCACTAGACACATCTTCAACTGGGCGCTTACGGATTACTCCTCTTTCAACCATGTCGGCATAAAATCTACTGTTCCAACCCACAGATATATTCAACTCCTTTTCAGCTTTCTTACGCATCGCACGAGCCACGCTCAACTGAATCTCCATAGAATTTACCTTTCTCTTCATAGCAGCATACTCACCACTTTCTAACACCGATAACCTCCTAAAAGCCTCATTCAAACCACGTTCTACATCACTCAAATCCAAACTAAGCAATTCTCGCTCTTTCTCACCAATCTTAGTCTTCGACTCCAGATAAGCAACCTGAGTCTGAACAACACCTAATCCAACCTCTGTCACACAACTCTTAACACGGGAAGCATCTAGATCACGTCTCAAGGCCCATGGTGCAAGACCATCAATATGAGTAGCCTCTCGAGTACTAGACGACTCTCCTATCTCACGTCTACGAGTAGCAATACCATCAGTACCGTCAGGTGCATCGTCATCCTCATCCTCCTCTGATTCAGAATCAGATTCAGACGATTCAGACATTTCATCCCTAGGTAACTCATCCTCAGAATCAGACAAACAAACTGGTGGGGGCAAAGGCTCGCCCTCTGGAACATCATACGGATATATAAGCTCAGCTTCCTCATCGTCATCAACCTCAACATCTATACCTACGTCCTCCTCGACATCCTCGTCGTCAATCTCATCATCTAACTCATCTAACCCAATCTCATTCTCATTCTCAATATCAGCATTCTCAATATCCACGTCCTCATTACCCACATTCTCAATCTCATTCTCTACTAAGTCTTCCTGAGGGGCAATCTGATCTCCTAGTCCTAACTCGGGCTCGGGATCCTCAAATGGTTCCTCCTCATCATCAATATCAAAATCTACTAAGTCTAAATAAGGATCATCTTCTATATTAGGTTCGGGAATAGCATGGTTTTCTACAGGAATATTAGGGTCAGCCATGACAATCTGCATTTATATATATTTATCTCGTATTAGGATAACATACTAGTTAAACAATTACATAATGAAATCACGATATATACATATATATAAATTATATTATATATATCAAAATATATATCTTCTCAATAGGGCTTGTTGGTAACGTCGGAGATCTCTGGCACCGTTATAGTCAAAAGATTTTTCAAATATTTTCTCAAATGTTCATTGTCAAAAGATTTTGAAAAGTTTTGTTCAAAACCTTGGTTTTTAAAAATCTTTTGTTCTCTACAACGAGAGCTCTGATACCAAACTGTAACACTCTCATTTTTCGTATCGGTACAGCGGAAGGGTCTTTCAGAGTGTTACGGGATAGCACAATAACTCCAATCATAGACAACACATAAAAATGGTTGTACAAGGTTTAACAAACATTCATTCGATAAAAAGTTTCAAAAGTGTACAACAGGTCCCAAATTATACAGGTCATTAAGTTTACAAAACACAGATCGAATGAACATTTTTAATATTAAGTGTGGGCCATCAGAGTCGATCTCCATCCGGATTACCTTCAAGCACCTGAGATAGAAAACATGCAAAAATCATATCAGCGAATGCCGAGTGAATTCATAGAGTTTAATGAAAACCGTTATATAAAAACAATCATTTACAATCATTTAAAATCAGAACACAAGTATAATATCGGAAGTAAGTCCACATATTGCTAGTCAGGCAATATATATCAAGCATACATCTGAAAACCGTCCATGAGACCGTAGTCTCTATATTACCATGATAGGTAATATATTCATCGTAATAGCGTCGTTATCGTTTATTATTTATGTCTTATATGGTATTATATTATATAGGATTATTATTAGCCGCATGACATTGTTACCTTACTGTGAAAACAGCGGGCCGCGAACCCGACAAACAATTTGCCCATCTAAGTTAGCGTGTCGTCACAAAAATCACGCTATGGAATCTTCTCATACATAAATTCGCTTACCAATCAATGTGGTACGACGGGGATCAACCGTCAAGGCGCGAACTGGGGTGATCGTCCCCAAATAGTACTATCAAATGCATAAGCGTCTACCAAATCCCGGTAGTTCACAATTCATGCTAATGGGACTTTAAGTGACATAACCTAACTACTAATAATCCTTTTCGTCTCGAATATAGGGTCATAGCATCATTCGGGTCCATCTCATTAAGCATACAATCGGGACTACTTGTGTTCTATTTTTATAAAAATCTAGCATGTTATCTCCCTCGCGGGTTTACAAATCATTTTATAAAACATTTAAAAGAGTGCGAGGCTATGAACTCACGTTGTTAATGAAAGGCGGATTATCGGCTACGGGCGTGCTTCGGTCACGGAAACCTATATAAATAATAATCGGTCTTAGACTCGGTCCAATGAATTTTATCAAAATAACAATATACATATATATGATTATTGTACATATGATGATGATCAAGTGGGTTTATAAATCCTTGTTTACTCATTTTAGTGTTTACGTTTTAGTATCGTCTTACTAGTTCACTAGTTTTACCGATTTTACCTATTTTAAGTTCATTAAGTCTTTTATAAGTTCTTTAACTTGTTTTTACCCATTTTATACCTATATGATCAGTATATATATTTTTCATGTTGGGCCCAAATGGGTTAAGCCCAAATAATTCTTTTTACAAGTTTTTATCTTATTAAGTCCAATTATTTGTCTAATAGGTTTAGTTAGCTCGCAAATGTCCATAATTCTTATAGTTCGGGTTTTATCGGTTTTTACTTGTCTTAGTTACTTATACATCAGTATATATCTTTTATAAACTTTACATTAGACGGGTTTGGTCGTCTAAGTTTTATTAGATGAAAAACGTTAATTTCACGGCGATAGCCGAAAAAGTCGTAAAAATCAAGTTTATAGTTTTTATTACTTATAAATTTTACTTTTACCACCATTTATATAATTTACCCATTTAATTAACCTTTTATACATTTATATAAATAAGTTTTATAAGTTAGTGGGTTTATACTTTACATTTTATAAATTATAAAGTGAGTGCTTATATAATAATAATAAACATTATTTCCAAAATCTGATTTTTAACTTCACATTCACCATTTTTATCATATCTAGAGTTCTATAATGACTTAGAAGCTCATTTTTGGATGACAACTTCTTCATAATATGTGCTAAATATAACTTAGATATAGCTACTGCCCATTTTGAGTCTAAGTTGTCTTAACAGTCCCTACAAAACTGCTTATTCAGATTGTACCACCTAACTTGTTTTGATCATATCTCACTCATTATTTTGATTCCATTGCATGGCCAACTCTCACATGTGTATAACATCATCTACTTTACTGTAAATAGATCAAACCATGCATTTTTATCAGTTCTTCATTTAGTTATCTACTGTTTTTATACAGCCAACTAATTAGACATGATTTTAGCTTCATTTCTTATGGTTATCATCATTTTTAAGCATGTTTATCAACACTTGATCCCCACACAACATTTTTATCATCATATATACATCATATACATATACAAAATGAAAGAAAATATATTTGTTCTTTACAAAATAATAAGAGAAAAATGTAGAGGATGATCTTCTTTACCAATCCAAGTGGATTTCTTGTTTTAGGAAGGCAAGAACTTGATGAATACAACAAGTATCTTCAAGACCATCAAATATCAAGATCATATGTTGGAAAATCAGCCCTAGGACACAAGCAAATCACCTCCAAAGTTGGTTATATGGCCACCAAATGATCAAGGTTTCAAGGAAACACCTTAATAGGACTAGTAAACATGTGGTTTGTAGTTAGAAAAGATCAATGAGGGTGTTTGTGGCTTGATTTGGGACGGCACAAAGATGAAGGTTGAGAGAGTTTTGAGAGTGAAATGCATGTAAGAAATGGTTAAGTGAAAACCATTTGTTGGTTTTGTGTAGTGGTGGAAGGTTTAGCTTAAAGTGTAAGCATAAGCTTACACTTGTATAAGCTTAGCTAGAATGTGTGCCACCTAAGTGTGGTGGTGTCCTCCTTGCCGTCCCATGTAAGCTAGTGGGATGGGGCAAAGTGTTTTGTCCCATCTCACTAGTTTACGGGTATTTCTCGATTCTAGTTTTCTCGATTTGCGTGCCCTCGATTCGTTTTACGAAAAACGTTTTTATAAATTATGAATGACCGTCACAAAACGAATCCAATAAAAATTGTCTCATCAAAAACGGAGTTCAAAAACGTAAATACGTAATCCTAAGGTTTCCGGTTTAGTCGTAAAAGACGCCAAATTATGCACGTAAGCCCAAATTTAAATCCGTAAATTGTGAGTTCGTCAACCAACATAAAAATAAGTTTCAAAATATTATACGAGAAAATATTTAACTACCTGAAAATGTTAGATTTGTCACATTCTTGCAGTTGATCCTTCAGATCCTTTAACTCTATGGGAGCCATGCGATAAGGAGCCTTGGAAATTGGCTCAGCTCCTGGGATGAGCTCGATAATAAATTCCACTTCACGTGCATGTGGTATGCCCGAAAGTTCTTCTGGAAATACATCTGGAAATTCTGACACTATCGGCTGATCCTGAATTGATGGGGATTCAACATGCATGTCATGAACAGTAGCTAGATATCCCTCGCAACCATGTGACAGTAGTGCACGTGCTTGCAGGGTTGATATGATTTGTACAGACATGTCGGGTACGAACTCGTTGTGAATGTACTCTAGCGCATTAACATCACCGAAAATGACTCGATATGAATGGCAGTTTATGGTAGCATGATGCTTGGATAGCCAGTCCATGCCCCAAATCATGTCAAAATCATTCATGTCCAGCGAAAGTGCGTCAACAGGACGAACCTTGTCATCAAACTCTAGGGGAAGGCTCTTGTACACATGGGTTATAAGTACAGAGTCTCTCAAAGGCGTGGAAATACTGAGTCTATTCTCTAGTGGCATGGGGAGTATCCTAACATTCTTGGCATAAGCAGTAGAAATGACCGAGTGAGTAGCACCCGTATCAAACAGAACACATGCAGCTTAACCATACATATACAAGATTCCAGTGATGGTACCTGTAGACTTGTTGGCCTGATCGCGAGATGTCGTGTAAACGCGTCCAATAGTAGGAGGCGGCTTGGTATCAGCATGTCCCGATGTGCCCTCCATCTCGCCCTTGCAGCAGTCCTTCATGCGATGGCCAGGAAGACCAAACTTGAAGCATGCGTCATTGTCGCGGCGACATGGCCCTGTGTGCCTACGATGGCAAGTAGAGCAAAGAGGATGAGTATATCCTCTAGCAGGTGTCCTGACTGGCTGAGAACTTGATAAAACATTATACACGAGACATGATAATAGGGTACAAAGGACAATGCAGATATTCGTAAGATTGAATACCAGTGATAGCTGGACGGTTAGGCTGCGAACCTCTCTGGTTCTGGTCCCTACCGTTACCATGATTCCCGGTAGAAGGTTTGCTAATGTGTCAAAATTAAGAATTTTAACATGAATCATAAGAAAATGCGTAAGTATCAGGACCTGCTGCTGTTGAAGTGTCCAGCGTTGTTACGGTAATTATCATTACCGCCACGCTTATTCGTAGCAGAACGATCATTAGTCTGATCGTTTCCCTTGGGTTGATTAGTCGGTGAGACCGGTCCCTAGTCTTCTGCCTGGAAGATACAATTTAAAGAGATGAAATATTGACATATACTGAAAGAATACGGAGTGGTCACCGATTGAATACGAATGTTTACCTCCTATCGGGTCTCTCTACTTCCCCGAACTCATCTCTCTCCTGTACCAACCATTACTTAGATATAAACCTGCGATAATGACATATATATGTATGCATGAAAATGATGAATGCATGAAAACCGACTGTCAGTTCTAGGAAGACCATTGTGACTACCCACTAATCACAGGTCATGTTTTGAGAGCCTACAGGTCGAAGCCTTGGCTCTGATACCATAATTGTAACACCTTATTTTGATAAATGGAATGTCACGCGTGATTATGGCGTGTCATCAAAGCATACAAGGAAAAATGTCTAAACATTACATGACCATAAAGGAAATACCAGAATCAAACATCGGTAGTTCAAAAGTAGAACTCATCACACACAAACATAAGTACTGTAAATGAAAGGACTAAACAATGTCCATGGAAATGAGTATCAAAGTATAGATAAATGCATAAAGTAAAGAAGGCTAGAAAGCTTCCAGTCCATATGCACGTACGTTTAAGGTCTACGAGCGTCCCTGAATACCTGCCGTTTTGGGAACATGAAAAGGAAAACGGCTGAGCAATACGCTCAGTGCACGGATATACAAATATAGCATGAAGAGTATAAGCATATAAGCATGAAACAGCGGAAGAAACTAAGTCTTGGATAACCTGGTTATATCTTAGTAAAACTGATTTAATAGTTTGAAAAGCCTTATGTTTATCTTGTAAAACTGTTTAACATATTTACCATTAGCCAATATAGGTCATGAAATATCAACGTGCATGAATACTTGGAGGGGTGACCTCGTCATGCAAATTAGAGGGGTTGCCTCTAATTTAATATACTGGTTTTTGGGTAGGATGGATCAGCTCCTTGTGAAGGATGCAAGGCACACACCACATTCACACAGAGTAATCTGCTGAAAACATGTAAACTAGGATGCACCCATACGCCCCACCTGATAATATAATAAATGGCCAAAAGCTGAAAGGGACGCCATGAGCTATCACTCCGCCGTGGTGAAGTCATAACACTGGTGCCTCCATTGTTATGGTTATGGTACCTCCATAAGTAGGTGAAACTGGTCATGCATGTATATGGCTTTGGGTATTCTAATTAAACATAAGCAATCAAAACATATAAAACATATACTTGGGAAAATAGTTGGCTACATACGGGAAATCCTAATAAGGAAAGAATGTCCATACTGAAAGGACGGAGAATCCGTACCTTATGTCCAGTGAACGAAGAAGACGAATGGAAGAGAGTCCTACTTCGGTATCACTAATGCTACATAAATACATACGTGTATAAGTATCTGATTACTGAGTACGTAACTGGTTTTATATCATTTCTTAGCTTGTTTTATATGTTCATGTCATGTTTTACTGATTTAAGCTTTATATTGTGTTTATCATATATTCTGTCTATTCTGATTAAGTATTACTTGTATTTCATGTATTATTATACTTGTTGTGTAATAATAAGTAACTTTCTAAAAATAGCAGGTTTCCTAAAATAGAAAGTTTCCAAAAATAGAAAGTTACCAAAAATAGAAAGTTTCCAAAAATAGAAAGTTTTCAAAAATAGAAAGTTTCCAAAAATAGAATTACTGCTTAAAATAGATAAGTTTCTAAAAATAGAAAGTTTTCATAAATAGATTAGTGCCTTAAATACATAAGTTTCTAAAAATAGAAAGTTTCCATAATTAGATATAAGCTGGATAATTAAGCTAATTATATAAGCTTAAGTGTTTTTTGGTTAATATTCTAAGTCATGTGATTATATAGTATAGTTTATTAATTACTTCATGTGAATTAAATAAACTATAGGTTAACGTATTTAATTAAATATAACATGATTTAATTAAATAAAAGGTAAAATACTTAGGTTAAAACATGTATTATTATTTATTAATAATATAACCTAAGTCATGAAATTAATTAATTATAAGTCATGGTTTTAATAATTAATTATTTATATAGTGTAATTAAAAGATAAATACTTAGGTTAAAATTCATGTATTAATAATAAAATTAATAACCTAAGTCATGTAAATTAAATTAATCATGTTCATGCTTTTAATTAATTTAATTTAAGTCTTGAAAAAAAATAACATAACTAGTAAAATATTAAACCTTGTAAAAATACTCATGAACCAGACCATGTTTTTATTCTAAACATGCGTGAACCGGACCCGTGTTTTAACCCGTGAACCGGACCCAAAAACATCACCATACCCCGACCTAAGTTGGGGTTTCCCCTGCATTGCTGTTGTCGTGACACCACCACCACCAAACCGAGACCATATGGTCTCGGTGGTGCGAGTAAACCCAAGCCGAGACCCCTCTTGGGGCTCGGTTAGGCGTCGGCCACAACAAACACACCTTAACACTTGATTGATTTAACCCCCATGATTAAATAGCATGTTTATATTTTGTTTTTAACTAGTTTATTTAAAACATTCATGATTTTATGTTAAAAATAATTCAAAACATAAAAAGAAAAAGGTTAAAGGTTATACCAATCACGTGAATCAAATGAGGATGAACACACAACGATCCTTGCAATAAATCAAAGACCAAAATCAAACCAAATCACCCTTTTTGGTGATGTAAACCCGGCGGCCAAAAGAGCACCGAAGGAAGAATTAGGGTTTTCTTTGTTTTCTAAATTTTGTTAAAATCAAACATGTTTTTCCCTTTTTCCCTAGTTAGTAAATTTTACATGGGTTTGGCCCATGTTTCTTGTTGTAGCCGCGGGTAGGGGCCCACATAAGGGTAACCCGTACATTTCTCGTGTCTAAAATATAAGTGTGTTCTCGTGTTCGTATTTTACGTGATTTTATTAGTAACCATTCGTGACTTAATATATTTATTCGTGCTCGTAATAAATATATATACATACGTAATATTAGCTCGTGATTAATTTACGTTCATGATTTCATGTTCGTATGTTCATGATTATAATTATTTTTGGAATAATTATCGTGTGTTCATACGTAATAAATACTTATCGTGTTATAACACGTACGTAATACTTGTAATTCTTGTTCGTGAAACGTAAACATGTTATAAAAGGAAAGTTCTAATCATGTACGTACTATCGTAAGGGTACTATTCATGGTAAAAGCATGCGGGTTTTACATCTTGATTGATAATTTTTCGAGTCTAGATGTGATGGGTTGAGGTGAAGACGGGATAGGATTAGATTGGGTTTGGATTGTTTGAAAAATGTTGATAAAAGATGAGTATGTGTCGGCTTTGGTTGTAACTGGTTTGGATAGATTGTTTTGATACAAGATGGGTTTGGATAGAGTCGATTTAGATGTTTGAATGTCACATAGATAATAAAACCATCAGTCACAATGATATGTAACATCACCCATCGCAATGAGTCAAAATTATCCCATCGCAATATAACATGCCATCGCAATATAACCAAATCTCTCCATCAGAATCCAAAAAATCCATCGGAATGACAATAAATTCATCGCAATAATACAAGCATGCCATCGCAAAGTTATGAAGGTCTCCATCGCAATGAGTCAAAAAACCCCATCGTAATGTATCTGTGTCTCCCCATCGCAATGAATCCAAAGTACCCCATCGCAATGCTATCGGAATCTCCCCATCGCAATGAGAGAAACCACCCATCGCAATGAGTCCCATTGCAATGAGTGAACCACCCATCGGAATGAGTCAAGTTTATCCCATTTCAATGTAACCATCAGAATAAGTCATCTGAATATGACCATCGGAATGTGACCATCGCAAAAGGGTTTTGACCAACTTTTTGGTAACCTTGAAAAAAATGGATCTGCTCCATTTGTTTTTGTCCTTTTCCCCAAACAGATTAGATCTATTGATGTATGACAGGGACAAAAAAAACTAAACGGGTACCCAAAAAATATGGACATAAACAATTTATGATGAGGCATGACAAGACACAGATACGGACAAAAAGTTGATATATCGAGACTTTTAACACATTCAAAGGATTTGATAATAACTAGACATAATAAAATCAAATATAAATTGAATCAGAAAAAGTACGAACCATGATTCTAAAAATACAACACGAACACCAACTCACACGGATACAAAACACCCCCGGTTATCTCTGATACCAATTGACAAGCATCAAAAACCACCTCGGTTCGGGGGGTCGGGGATGATCAAAGAACATGATATACATGATATAGTTCTAGTGAGAGAAAGTTAGAGAGAGGTGAAGGAAAGTGTGTGTTTTATTTCAAGTGAAATGAAAACAAATGTATAATGACACTAAACTTCCACACCCCCATAGAGAGTCATGGGGGGTATTTATAGGCCTAACTAAACTAGACTATCCATTCTTTACATATTAAGTCCCTGCGTTTAACAATGGATGTATATCTAGTCCAACTCACGTGAAAGGCTCCAGCTTACCAAAAAGTAAGTCTAAAAGATTAGACTCTAATTCAATGTATAATGGATTTTATATGCTAATCTTGGTTAATAGGTCTTAACTTGTAATTAGCTTTGGATTAGTGAATATTAGTAATTTATGATCAATTAACTTTCCTTTATTTGATAGATTGTAGTTAGTATATTGTTTTTGGTAATAGTACATAGATTTTATGTAGTTACGTTGCTTGAAATATTGTTTATCAAGGGTTTCTAGGTGGTGATCTTGACTATTATGTACAATTACTTGTACTTAGCTTTGTATGGTTTGTCCTTGCCATTCTTAGGTATTATTATGTCTTTAGATTATACTTTATATCTTGTTTATGTTCCATAATTTCTTATTCATAAGTATTCTCCATTCATGTTTTGCCATTCTTGAGTTTACAACTCATTTATAGGAAGTCTAGGGTTTCTAAGGGAATTTACGGCATCATGGTTACATTTGAGATGTTCTTATTAATACTGAACTTATTAGATCTCTTTTATAACTTGGACTTGTGTCTTTCATCATTGTATGAATATGTGGTTATAATAGTTTATGGTGTGAGAAGCAGTTCATTTTACCAAGTAATATATAAAAAGCAAAAATTTCTAGTGGCTTTTCCACTCCTATTCAATCATAGCATATATTACACCTGTAAATTTTATGGGTTGTCATCGCCTCTTCCCCTTAAAGAAATCTCGTCCCGAGATTATAATCATAACCTAGTGTATCAAAAAGGGTAGATGTAGTTCTTGCGTTCAAAAATTCCGCTTAACATTCTATTCATATCATGAATAAAGTTCTCACTGTTGTTATCTTTTCTTTTCTCAATCTCTTTTATTAGATTTGTCGCGAAGAATGATATATTGACCATTTAGGTTGTAATGAAATCTTATAAAGATTACAAGAATAAGTGTAAATCGTACCAATTAATCAAGTAAATCCTCTTTAGTTCTCTTAAATAGGAAGGGAATGTGATTATTTATGAGTTTCTTGGGTAAAACTCAAGTTAATAAGTCATAATTTACTTAAAAATCCTGAATTGATTATTTCATCTCTTAAAATCAATAAGGAAAGCATCTCACCAGTGTCAATGTTGTTTTACATGGTGTAGCTTCTCATCCTTCCTGAGAAAATATTGGTGATTACACTTGGTAAAGATTTTTCACAAATCACCATTTTAATATAGTAAACATCTAACAGTTACTTCCTATTACACTATGAATGCTCTATTATTATAATACCTTCATAGGATAGGTGCAATTCCAGATAATATAATGCATACATGGAGTATGAAATTATAACATTTGGATAGTTCTCTCACTTTAACCTATTGGTATAGAGGGTAATATTCTTCCTTAATGTATTCAATATTACAGATATCGATACTTTATGTCAACGGATTATTTTGGGGATAACCTTGATAAAGTTTCCATATCCTTTATGAAATACAATTAACAATGATCCATATGGTGTCATGTCGTATCTTAAGAAATTCTGAAATAAGTTTCTCATTACTTTTTCTTACCTATTTTTCATAAAGAAAATTTAGGTTTTGTAATTCAGATTTCGAAATTCCGTTAAGATATAAGTTGAATATTTAGTCCAAAGATAATCAAATACATATAATCCTAAGTATATATAACACAAATGAGTTGTTCTGTCAGATAATGAAGTAAAATAACACTTAGAAAATGAAATCAAAAATTTCATATATTTTTATTGATAATACTCACGTATGTTTAACACACTTATTTATTAATAAAATACGGAAATTTTAGGAAAATCTAAAAATTTGCCTTGCTCCAACAGTATTGTGTTTGATGACCCATTTTGAAGCAGTTTTGGCACCTTGTTGTGCAATTTCCAGTGTGATGCAATAGACACTTCATACATTGGGGAATGTGTCTAGCATAGTCATTGTATCTTATTGGTTTGAAAGGTTTGACTAGGTTGGGATTTGGGTAATATAGGTAGGGAAAATAGGGATCATATGTAAAGTTTAAGGGATTGAGATTAGTTTCAGCAAAATTCTTCTTCTTCTTTGATAAATTTACGTTTAACGTGTTGGATTCTTGTACAGGATTGTGCTTAATTACATGATCCATTAATTTCTGAGAAATCTTAATGGCTTCTTCTAAACTATGGGGTTTAGAAATAGTAATCATCCTTCTGAATCTTTGGGGAGCTCCTTGATAAAAGCCTTCATCATCCTTTGTGAATCAGTGATAGGATACAATTCTGCTAACTCTTGAAATTTTCTCAAATAGGTTTTGAGATCAATTCCTTGTGTTACTAGGTTGCAAAATTCCTTTTTCACTTTCTTGATTTCTTTTGAAGGATAGTATTGTGTTATTAGGAGGCACTTAAAATCTAACCACTTCATCTTATAGGCTTCTTCTAAACCAACAAGTTGAGTATAGTAATTCCACCACGAAAATGCTTCATTAGTTAGGGTACTAATAGCAAGCTTTACTTTACGATCCTTAGCGCAACCATTTTGGGAGAAAATCGTTTCTGTCCTCTTAATCCAATGGGCAATACCAATAACATCTTCATTTCCTTGGAACTTGCATAACTGGCTAGTTATATAGTCTTCCGTTGGATTAACATTCCTTACTATTTTGAAGATCGGTATTTTCAAGGATGTAGCTACTTCATCGTTAGTTATTTTCTGAAGTCTTTCAGGAGTTAGGGTAGAAGATATCGATGTCCTTAAATGTGTCATTCTGAAATTAGAAGACAAAATTTTTGAAATTTAGATATACTTGTCTATTAAGCATTTGTCATATGCGTATACATACAATGCTTTACGAGCATAAATTTTCCAAAAATTTAGAGACATAAAAATCTTTAGGGAACAGGTTTATAGGGCTCATATAACTAGCAACTTGTCCTAAGTTTCTTAGGTTATTTATCATTTATTTAGATTAATACTCTCTTTAACCAATTAGACTTGAGAAGTCCTTTTTAGTTTAAGATAATATCTTTATTTTGCTATAATTCTTTTAAAGACTTGTACTTTTCAAGTATTTCTCTTTTCTAGAATAATATGCAAATAAAGGAAAGATGAAAAAGAAACTTTTATTTATTAACAATCTACTTTACTGATGGACATATAAGCTTCTTTGTTACATAAAAGTAAAGACTTATAGCTAGAATATTTACAAGGCTTTTTGGGAAGCTGAAATATTTATAATTTGGTCTATTTCTTCTTCTTAGGATCCTTGGTTTCTGCTAAGAGAGCTTTGATGTTGTCTTGGTGTCGAACCTGAATATCCTCGATAAGTTTTTCCATTGCTGCCATTCTTGCTCTTGCTAAGGTGATTTCCTCTTCACTTATCCTTTGCCTATTACGTAACTCATAATTCTCATTGTTTTACTCTTATAAAATTACTCTCTAATTTCTCTATTTCCTCTTGCATCATTTCTTGTTCACACCTTCGCCTTTCGACTTCATATTCCAAATCCTCAATACGTTTGGGTGGCACTTCGTTGAAATAATTGATCATATTCTCCATTTGTTCCACAAATAGGTTTTGGTTATTTGGGATATTATTAGAAGCTTGGGATGAAGAAGTTTGATATTGCGGAATAGGTATATTTTCATTATTTGGTTGGGGACTATTTTCTGGTGATAAAGGGTTATGGTGATTATTATTATTAGCACAAAAGGGCTAGTATTAAAGGTTCCGTAAAATCCAAAAGGTAAAGATTTTCTGGTTCCGAATCAGATATAACGATGTGATGAAAATAGGAAGACATATTTCTGAAGACGTCGGTAAAAAAATTACTTCTATCAGTAGCTAGCACTATATTACTTACACATACTATCATTTAAACACGTAATAACATTACTAGAAATCTTAAATGTTACATAGAACTTTTTGCAGCAACACGATTTTTGATGTAGAGACTTTACGTGGAAATTTTATTTAAGAAAACCAGTTATAGTTAAGATTTTAATTCTCTTAGTTCTCTATAACTATAGCTCTGATGCCACTCTGTAACACCCCCATTTTTACCTTCACGCAACGGAATAATATTTTAGGGGTATTACTTCATGATATGAAAGCAAAGTAATAGAAAACAGCTCATAAGAGTGTTAAATAAACTTCATTTATTCTTTATAAATTTATCATTCAAAAACATATATTTTTAATAAAACAATTGTACATACACTGTACATAACACGTTCCCGAGATCTAGAAAATAGGTTTGAATGACAAAGTCTTCCAAGATTATATCTCTCCACGTCATTAGTATGCTGCTCCATGCTATCAATTTCAATACTTGAAATATATGCTTAAAGTCAACTCGAATGTTGAGTGAATCCATAGGTTTAAAATCAGTTTGAATGCAATATCCTTTTTCCTAAGCTACGTTGTTATTTGCTCGTAAGTTTGAATAATAAGATGATTCAATTACACTAAGCTTATGATACCACGACTAGACATATGAACCAACACTTTGCCCTTATGAGGAAGTCTGCCAAACAATCCTTATTAGCAACATAAAGTAAGCCTGTTTGACCACTGAGGTTCTAGCAAACGCGACTTGCCCAAACAGGATATGTTAGTCTCCAATAGTACTATTCACAATATTAGCGCTCAATAAATGATTAGCGGTTCATGATTAAAAAGGGAATTTTAATGGCAACAAGTAAACATAGTGTCAATAATCATATAGGCAGAATACAAAAACAATTGTATTCCAGTTTTGCATATATCCCCCTAACGGGTTTTCAAATTGTTTATAAGCTCTTAAAAGTGAGGCTATAAACTCACCTTATGTCCAGTAATCTTGTCGGGTTTATGTTACACAGATCAACTTGAGTTAACAAACAAGAACGTGGTCTCACACCAACCTGTTTTAACATAATTGGTATGGTATTAAGTTTTTAATTTCTGGACCAATATCTTTAAGCATTTGGTTATTATATTATTTGGTTGTAATTCTAGCACCATTGTTCGGGCCATCATACTCAAAAGCCATTCTATAAACGTTTGAGGAGCGAGGGTACTTTAAATCGTAAACCCAACCATTCAGTCAGAACGTAATATCGAGATGGAACATCTTTGTACAAAGCTCCCTACTAACATGATGCTTTCATTACTTCCTTATATTCATAATGAATATTCTTTAGTTTCAAAATTGGCAAAAATAGCCCTTATAGTTATATTTTGGTATAATTACACTTTTAACCCCTAAAGTATATAGTTTTAGTATTTGCATTTTAAACCTTCAATATTTAACCTTAGGGCCTCAAACTTTCCAATATTTATTCTTATATCTTTAGCTTCCACAAAATGACACTTTTGGCCCAAAATGTTAAATAGTTTCAAAAATAACAGTTTTAGTCCCTACACTTGTAAAAATCGCATAACAAGTTCACAAATGATCCAAATGATATAGGATTTGAAAACAAAGTTTATGAACACATTTATAATCATAATAAAAACATTTCTCCAGAATTATATCTTTTGAAATAGGTTTTTGCTTATTATTTTATGTAAATTACAAAACTAGGGTTTTAAGACATCTTTAACTTATAACTTTCATTTAAAATAATGAAATGACTTAGTTTCTTTTGGATTATCTTTCTAACATAATTTTGGCATTATAAAAATTCTAAATAAGCATTATAACAAGATCAAAGCTTGGTTAACATAGATTTTACCTAGGTAGCTCCAAAATGGCTCCTTATGGCTTCTTATGAACACAACTTGCTACCAAAGCTTCAAGAGCTTTAATGGATACATTCTTGACGTGGTTTCTGGTCTTGGGGGATGTACTAAGACTTATATAGAGGTGGATATGAAGAATGGGTAGGAGATACAAAGGAAACGGGGTGCAAGTTGAAATGAAGACTATACGCCCCTATTTATACCATTTTGGAAACTTAGCCTCCAAGTTCTGGTCTATGACGTGTAAGATAGTTAGGATAGTGACTAAGAGATGCTAGAAAGTCTAGGGTCTGAGTGTATAAGCTAGTTTGATCAAATCTTCCATTTGTGGCCAAAAGTGATACACGGCTAGATTAAGATGAGAATGGTGATGTGTAGCAAGAAAGGAGCTTACCCACCTGATTATAGACCTTCTAAAATATCCTAGGATTTATAAATATGAGGTTTTCAAACTTGTAATGGGGGAAATGGTTTGAAAATGAGTTTTGGAGGGAAAATACGAAACCGAGTTTTAAAACTAGGGCTTGTAACTTATGGATTGTGTTTTTGGTGATTAAGGAGTTGGGAAAGTGATTAGTGAATGATTAGGGCTTATTTAGGGTTTATACATTCTATTTAAGATATTTGGGTCCTTGGTTTGGAGTTTAACAAAGGTTTGATGTGAAAATGGGAAGTATACTTATGTAGATTAGGGTTTCCTAATGATCTAGGGTTAAATCTTTGTAAAAGGCTTTATCCTTCAATTGGCTACTGATGTAAACTTAATTTAGGTCCTATACATTGAGTTTTAAGTGTCCAATGAGTTCTCACATTTGGTTTAATAGCTTAGTTTATGTAAACATATCTAAAGAGTAAAAATACCTATTTTGATCTAATTTACAAGCCATGCATTAAAATCTTGTACCTTGTGCATTATAGTACTTGTACATTTTCTTAATATAATCTTGTAACCTTAACGAAGTCCTATAAATATTTATATACCTGTCCAAAAAGACTAGGTAGTGATTCTATGTAGATTTCTTAATATAAGGGTTTTTAGGTCATTAATCCTAATGACTTTCTATCTTGGGTAATTAGGGTTTATATCCTTATGTATGCTTATTATATGGCTTATATGATATGTTTATGACTTCTACGGTTTCTACATTCTTGGTTTAAGGGTTTGTGTAGGTTGATCATATTATAGGGTTGATTAAGGGAGCTTATGAACTTGTAACTTAACTTGAAATAAATGTATAATATTAATATAATATGTAGTTGAGTTTTATAATTTATGGTAAAAGATTAGACTCTAATTCAATGTATAATGGATTTTATATGCTAATCTTGGTTACTAGGTTTTAACTTGTAATTAGCCTTGGATTAGTGAATATTAGTAATTTGTGATCAGTTAACTTTCCTTTATTTAATAGATTGTAATTAGTATATTTTTTCTTATAATAGTACATAGATTTTATGTAGTTGCATTGCTTGAAATATTGTTTATCAAGGGTTTCTAGGTGGTGATCTAGACTATTATGTACAATTACTTGTACTTAGCTTTGTATGGTTTGTCCTTGCCATTCTTAGGTATTATTATGTCTTTAGAGTATACTTTATATCTTGTTTATGTTCCATAATGTCTTATTCATAAGTATTCTTCATTCATGTTTTACCATTCTTGAGTTTACAACTCATTTATAGGAATTCTAGGGTTTCTAAGGGAATTTAGGACATCATGGTTACATTTGAGATGTTCTTATATATATTGAACTTATTAGATCTCTTTTATAACTTAGACTTGTGTCTTTCATCATTGTAGGAATGTGTGGTTATAATAGTTTATGGTGTGAGAAGCAGTTCAATCTACCCAGTCCTTGTAGTTGTTATAAACTTGTAAAAGGATTATTATTGCAACTTCTTCAAACTTTAGGGACCTTTGTTGTATTTTGTGAATTCTCAAGGGTATAAAAAGAACATGTGGGAAAGCTGAGGGGCCTGTCTTGTAGTTATCCAATTCTTCAAGGGTATTTTGGTAATTTGATATTTTAGGGTTTCAAACCCCGTAAACAACATCCGGTTTTGGTTTTATTGTTCGTCTTCGTTCCTCGTGTCCGTTTTGTCTTGTTTTGATGAATTCCCAGTGATTTCTCGATATTCGTATCTACACATACACAAACAAAGAAAACAAGCTTATATGGCACACTTTTGACGATATTTTACTCATTTTAAGCCCGTTTTAGGGTATGAAAATATGTATAATTAGAGTCTAATCAACCAAAGACCCTTACTTCACGCCACATTTTAACACATCAAACGAAACTGTTTTATAAAACTTAAAACACGAAAAACATAGTCCACCTGGCCTAGTTTCTAGTGATACTTTTAGTTTAGCCTGCGAGTTGTTAACGAACCTGATACATGTACTTAAAAAGTCTTAAAAACCACTTTGAATACAGAACCTTATTGTTTATATACTAAGTGTCTAGACAACCAACTTTAACACTATTTTTGAGACCCTTAGAGACCAAACCTACGGGCGACTCCAACTAACTTTTTGTTGACCACGTGTCCTAGTTGTCGAATTGTCCAACCATGTATTTTACAGGTTAATAATGAACGACTCATCGACCAATAAAGATGACCATTTGACCGCAAATTAAAGATTTATAAAAAGTTTATTTCTATTCTATAACTCAAATGCAAGTATATTTTATCAACCAAAAATCTTATTTATCCTCTATTACGTACATTTAGCTTAAATATACATTATCCACTTAGGTTACGGATGGAGTTGGCATTATTTTGCGTGTATCCTTTTTTTCGTGATTACAACTTAGTTGATTATTCTTGCTAGCATAAGGTGAGTTTCATAGCCCCACGTTTTAACCTTTTTATACATTTTGGGGTGAGAACATTGCTCCTTTTTTATGATTGAACACAAGTACTAAATTCTAGTTTACGAACTGGTCTAATTAGCTTATAACACTTGATTGCTATTATGCCCATTACCATGAACCATTAATTACTTGACCGGATGACCGTTCGAGTGGCACGGATGTTGTGGATAGATCTATTGAGGTTGACACCTCTGTCGGGTTTAACCTAATACCATTTTATTTAGGCGTAGTTACATCTGGTACTTTGCAGATGCTTAGGGTTAGGCATCTGCTGGGCACTTACTTACTTTCTGATTATGTTAACGCTTCAATGTCATGAGCTTAGATAGTAGTAAACGTTTTTTGTGTGACATGTTAATTTGTTATATTGTCATACACTACTTAAAATCTTATGGGTTAATTTGTTATATTGTCATACACTACTTAAAATCTTATGGTTCAATAATTTTATTAGTTAAACGTATGAACTCACCAACTTTATGTTGACACTTTAGCAATGTTTTTTTTTCAGGTGCTTAGATTCATGGATTTTTTATGAAGTCTCATGCATGAAGTCTTTTATTACCCTTTATCGATCATTTGAATATCTTTCGAACTATTACTACATGGTTCAGAATTTATGTTGTACTTGTTGAAAACCTTTATGTTAACTATTATTCAAATGATCAATTTTCAAACGACTCATATAGAGGTCGTTCTTTATATTATGAGTGTATGATGCTATGATGTTACATGCCCCGATTACCTTCATGTAGCGATATATTTGGGGGTGTAACATAGTTTGTGTTAGTAAAACCCCTTCATTTACCCGATAATTATTTACTACTTTCATAAAATATGAAAACACAAAAGAATTTTCTTCCCACCTATATACTTATGTACGTTCGACACTCGCCTCACGCTATTTCCGGAGAGAACGATGACAACCTCGAGTCCTTGCCCATCCTATACTACACGACCAGGTACACTGCCCGAGGGTTGTAAAAATCTATGTAATGCACCTGTCACACCCCACCATGGCGGAATATGGGACGCGACGCATGGATATCATCACAACAATAGCGTGTCCATAGACAGAACTATATGAATTAGAAATGTCATAAAAGGTGACACAAATGTCATGACAATATCTCATCAATTCAGGAGTCTAGGTAAGTAGGTAACAGTCCTACCTCTTACCCAAGACAAACAAATAACACAAACAAATCAACATATAGGTTCATAGTATCACTTATTGAAACAAACAGAAAAATAAACTAAGAAGGAACGGGGATCTCCTTCTAAATGCATTCCTACGCGACTCCAATCCTAGCCACATATGTTCTCACGCTTAACCACTTTATCACCTGAAAGAGACACTAAAATACGTCAACATAATGTTAGTGAGAGTCATAGGTTTAGACTCCAACCGAAAATAGATTATAATAACCTGTGAACAACCATAAACCACTAAACATATGGACAATGTGTTACAAGTATGCATTAACAACTAACATTCAAGATCAATCATTCCAAACCAAATCCAAGGCTCCCAGCCTTACCAAACACCATGGTACCATAGGCGCCCATACACCTATGTACCAATCCCAAGGCCCCGCCTTGTCATCATCCATTGGTCCCATAGATTCTCACACATCTATGTACCTCCCCAAGGACCCGCCTTGTCAACATCCCCTTGGTACCAAGTCAAACCAAAATAACTGAGACGATACGTGTCCCCCAATCCAAATCATAAACACAATCAAGAATCACATAGCAGTTAATCACATAAGTGTACACACAAGTCCATTACCAATCATAAAACATTCACAACATAAGTTATAAAACCAAATAGTGTCTCTTCCATTCCATCTGGAAGTCAAAATCATTAAAAGATATGGGACTATGAAACTCACCTGATTGAGCTTCCCCAAAAGTCCGCGCACTAGCAAAAAGCTAACAAACAAAAGCACACAATCAAAACATGAACCAAACACTAAGATGGCTCATCAACCCATGATGGACATCTAACCTTCTCCCATATATATACCTCATTTATATGCTCTAAGCATCTCATTAAACCCCTCTATAAAGCCCTTAACTTAGTTTACTTCATAACCCGTCTCGTTAACATTTTACCCAAAACAGTCCCGGTTTTTAGGTCTCTAAACTATAAGCCAAACGCCCACCTAACCATACCCATGATCTCTGTAAAGGAAATCCTATGCCCTTACATATGTTAGATAACTCCTCCCTTTTGCCCCAACCTTAAAGCTACTATTAATGCCCCGATATATATATATATATATATATATATATATATATATATATATATATATATATATATATATATATATATATATATATATATATATATATATATATATATATATATATATATATATATATATATATATATATATATATATATATATATATATATATATATATACTTCTGCCTATCCGCATTTTACCGATTTTGAACATACAAAAAGTTTGTTATGATTAGGGGGTCTTACCCTAACCCATTTCCTTAGCCACCCTTCAGATCTCTTATTTAATATATAAACCAACACCCATGCTCATTAGAGGGCTCAAGTGTACTCCTGAGTACCCCAATCACCTTAAAATGTTAAATTAAACCCGACTGATTTCAAAACTGTTTTGACCTCCGACTGTTGTAACCTGTTTTTGACCCACCTCCTGACCTCCAATTTAGTTCTCGTTTCTTGCATTTGAAAGACACTTCAATTACCTATTCAGGGATGCTTGGATCGCAAAATAAGAGTTTGTAGAACTCTAGATATGATCAAAACAAGTGACTCAAAAATCTGCCCAGTTTTTAAAAACGAATTTAAACATGATTAAACCCTAATTAACATCACTAATAATCACCAATCATTATCCTAATCATGTTAATTGTTATAAAACCCCTAATTACAGATCTATTAAGAACTCTAATCTATCATATAAATTGATTACATAAAACTTGAAGCCTTAATGCTATAAAACAAGAAAACTATAAGAATTAAATCAAGATTTTTACCTCAAATCTTCAAGAAAATTATTTTTTATGAATCCCTAAATTAGGGCTTGTAAAAATTCGGCCAAAAGGGGAGAAAATTAATGAAAAACTGATTTTTGTGATATAAACATGGTATTTATATGTTTTATTAAAAAGGCTTTTCCAAATTGGGCTCAAGTTGGGGCTTTTGGCCCATTATCCTTTCTTTTTCTTTTATAGTCGGTTTAAAACCCGATTCATATATATATATATATATATATATTTATTTATTTTTTCTTTTTAAGACTTATTAATATATTATTAATAATACCTTAAGTTACCTTAATTTATTTCAGCTCCTAAAGCCTCCGAAACCTTAAAATCATAAAACTAGTCAATTTTACGCGTATACCGAACAAAATGTAAAATATACAGTTTTAAAAAAAATCTTAAATTTTGAAATAAACTTTATAACTAAGTCCTAAATGACTTAAAACCATCCCGAAAAATACTCACATGACTAAACACCTTACCCTAGACCTCTAAATGCTAAACCCCAAATCGCAAAAAAAAAACGATTTACTATAATACTTATACGTATACGTAAAACACCAAAATAACACCATTTCATTTCATAGTCACTAATTTGTGATCTCATGAACATGAAATAACCGTTTCTCGATTTACTTATGAGTACTTTATACCCATAAACGATATCCACACCAACCTCGTTCACGCAAAATAACATGTAAACACGCAAATCACATAGTCACACATAAATGAACCTTAAAATAAGACCAAGTGACGAACCTCAAAACCACGGTTGTCACATCACTCCCTCCTAATAGAAATCTCGTCCCGAGATTCACTCCTTAGGATCGTCATTATCAATTAGCTGAGGATACTTGCTCCTCATAAATCCTTCCCGTTCCTACGTGAACTCTAGTCCACGTTCCAAATTCCATCTTACCATAACTACGGTATATTACCCTTTTTTTCCAACGTCTTAGCTTCACGACCCAAAATCTCTACCGGCTCTTCGATGAAACGAAGACTCGTATCGATACTAATATCATCTAACGGTACTTGCAAGTCGGTTCTTGCTAAGCATTTCCTCAAGTTTGATACATGAAATACATCATGCACACTACTCAATTCCTCCGGTAATCTCAACCTATACGCCACTAGCCCAATCCTTTTAAGGATTTTAAATGGACCCACAAATCTAGGTGCTAACTTCCCTTTCTTTCCAAACCACATCACTCCTTTTCATGGTGCAACCTCTAGCATAACCTTACCTCCAATCTTAAATCCCAACGGCTTATGCCTCTCGTCCGCACATCTCTCTTGTCGGTTCTTTGCCATTTTCAACCTCTACTTAAGCACTGCCACCACCTCCATAGTTTTCCGATCCACCTCCGGTCCAATACGTTGGCCGCTTCTAACTTTATCCCACTATAACGGTGATCCACCTCATCTCCTATGAATTAACTCCAACAGTTTCCACTACAATTCCTATCACCAGACCTAACGGCTTCTATCCTCTATGGATTTTCCATCATTCGGAAGTTCTCCCGACCTTAAACACATCCAATGGTATATGCAAGATTGCATAACCAAAATCTTCCCATAATATTCACAAGAAACATGTCATAACCACCACCTTATCCTTGCTTTCCCATGATCGGCACCAAGTAACTAACCATCCTTCATACTAACATGTGTTACACCTTTTCTCTAGGTGGACGTTCCATTGTTCGTGACTACTAACCTCTTGCTCTAACGGTTTCTCTTCAATATCACCACACTATCTTCACAACCTCTTGCTCCCTCGAATCATTCTTCCTCCATACTACTTTTCGCTTGTCTCTCTACAATCTTAATTCCATACCATCTTATATCCCGTCTTCAGCCTATAATTTAGGTGTTTCCTCCTTTATTCCTTACATCCTCATCAACGGGGAATATGCCCTCTCACCGGTGACTCTCTCTTTGTAGGAGAATTCTTCCTAATATAATGCTTTCTCCAACTATCTCCAAAACTCACACCAATGCTCTAGGAGTCTTTCTCAATTACCCCTATAGTATGCTCATACCAAACATTAGTCTATCAACGGTATACTACGCTTGCTTCCCATCATTTCTTCCCTTGCCATAATCCTTCATAAGGCATTCCATACATATTAGGCTAACTTTTACACAAAACCTCCTATTCTATCGCATTTGTACGCAATCCTTCCAACTTCTCAACTATGTGACTTCTCATTCCTCTTGAAATATGGGATGAATTAGTCTGTCTATCGACTATCACCCAACTCTCATCGTACTTATTCCTCCACCGCATTATGTATCCCTTCCACCAAATTCGTCCTTACATTGCCCTTTCTAAGCCACTCCTATCTATGTAGGAAGTATAGTCTACGCCCTTTTTCTCCATATGATTGTCCAAGCCACACAACATAAATGTTGGCGCGTTCCCTGCTTTAGACAACTCAACTCGTGCAACCTACATCCTGCATCCAAACCACCCTAATACGTCATCCATATAGTTCAAGTTCGTCTCAGCTTCACTTCATTATTTTTATTCCATGTCTCATCAACCATGCTTGCCTTTCCCAGATGGTACTTAGCCTTGCAATTGTCTTTCATCACTTAACTCCACCCATCACCTTTGCCAAATGTTCAATCAAAATGATTGAATATGTGTTAGAGACATCATGATCCGTATAGATCATTCTCTACGTCTAGTACCCCAAATGCCTCTAGCATTCTAGGCAGATATAACAGTCCAACTCCACTGACTAAGTCTTATCTAGTTCTTCCAAATCTTCAGTTCCTGCATCGTATAAGCAATCACCTTTCTTTGTCGTTCTCGTACACCTCCAAATCCTTTCTCCATGTATCGTCATGCTTCGCGAATTCATCCAGTCCTTCCGACAATGCCAAGACTGGATCATTATCCAATCACCTCTTCATCCTCCAAAACGCTTCCTCATCCCTCTTTACTTCGCCCCTTGCTGGTACCATGATATACCATCATCTCTAACTACTAATCCTGGTCAACTTAATCCTAAAACTCACACTTGAAAATCTCACGTATAATTCCCTTTCCTAACAACTCCAAAACCAACTCATAATTCGCCTCACTCTCCTTCTTAGATTTGAGTAGATCAAGATGTCGTTGATGCTCCCAATGACAACTCGTTTATATATTGTCATGCACCCCCGGTTCATTGACTCCATGAAAACTGCTAGCGCCTTGGCGAAGCCAAAATCATAACCGTAAACCCAAAGCGTTCATACAACATCCTTAGCAGTTTCAACTACGTCCTCCTTGCACCCTCTCTTAGAAGCAATACGAATAAATTTCTACCTCGTTCTACTCGCGAAAATCTACACGTATTCTAAAAGACCAATACTTCCTCTTATCAGACCACTCAACCGCTTTTCACAGCCAATCTACTACTAAGCAACTCAAATTTTACCTTGCATCCGTTGCAATTTCTAACAACTCTTGCTCTTAAAATCATTCCATCAACAATTTCCTTGGAAAGGCACTAACTACAACTCCTCTCACTTCTCCTACTTGCTCTATTTATGGTTCTACCTCACAGTAATAGGCAAACCTACTAAGTCTCAGGAAATTTTCGGAAAACTTACATGCCTTACGAACAATCATAAATACCTTTGAGGTATTATATCCCCTTCCAACACTCTCTATGGTGCGTTACTTGTGCCAATATCCATACATTATACAAATCTCTATTCATCTCCCTTGGCACTCCTAAGAGACCTCATGACCACATTAGTTCGTCTACGAACTTTTAACTCTTTCATCCCCACTAAGGGCATTCCGAACATTCTCTCAGGGCTACCTACTTAATCGTGTAGGCGCGAACAAGTCTTTCATATGTCTACCTCAACGCTCCCAATCGATACGAACCCAAAACTACATCCTGAATCCACTAGATATGATCAACGAATCAAACCCACGGATAACTAACGACATTTCACGTGCACGAGTTAAAACAGACCAAAACCACAAAAACTCAAAAGGAAAACTCAAACATGTACCAATTCAAATGACTCATGACAAAGAAAAATGATCCAAGAAACACTTAATGGCAACCAAAACATCTTACGCCCCGTGACATATTATTTAAACCGTGCACAAGATCGACTTTTCCAAAAGAATATTTTTTTATTTTTTTTCTTTACCTCCCCACATCTATGTGACTCAAACAATCTACAAACAACCCTCTTGACGAACTCAAAACTTAACTCAAAGACTAGGTATCCCGTGCATCCCAAATCATAAAAAATAAACTACTATTCAAAACTCAACCTTTAACCCGACACTTGTACAATAATTTCGACCAGGATACTGACCTCCCATGACTATACATTCTGAATATTTGAAAAGTACGTTCCGAGTACATAATTTTAGGCTTTTGAATCACCCAAAAAGCTTTAAAAACGAACAAGTTACGACCAAAACAATTTTATACTAGTTTTTTTAAAAACTAAGAATAAACTTAGTGATTAATGCAATCCTTTTAAATGAAAGAAATAATTGTATGTGAAATTTTCATGAACTCAATTTAACCTTGTATAAATAATTATAAATGACATAAATCGGTTAAACTCAATTATATAAACTATGTAAGTAGAAAGAAATTTTATTTCGCTTTATTTTTTTAAAAAAAAAGTCTTTTAGAATTTTGAAATAAATAATTGTTGATTAAGAATTCTTATGTTACATCTTGTTTTAAACACGATTCCAACACCTTACCCTTATCTTACCGTATACAACCAACTATCCAACCCTATGGTAGATTTCCAAATCTATTCAATATATACCAACAAAAAGGAATGTAAGACTCAACACAAAAGATTTTATTATCCCAAAAGAAATCTCAATTTATTTCAATATACTTAACACCAAGGACACCATTTTAAAACGGACACGTAAAATAGGAAACTCGAAGAATACGCCACAAGGGAGGTTGAATATCTAAAAAGAAGCGAGCTAGCCACCCTCCTAAGGATACAATCGATAATTATAGGGGATCATACATATATAGGCATATCGGGATACATATACTTAAATCCGTCTAACATCTACTATACAAGCATGTATTAACCCTCTTTCATGCAATCATACTTAGGAATCCATTAGAGTTATGGTACTTGTATAACTATGTTGTCCATCATTCTTATACAATTACCCTTTTCCCCAATGCACTCCCTCCTATAATGACACTTATAAGAATTAATACAACACATAACACATATATCCATCTACTCACATAAGCTCATAACCACATAAATAATAAAGTCCAAAACTCCATCCATTAAAAAAAATATAATCAAACTATTGGAATACATAAATTCATAGTCTAGCTAAAACAGCATGGACTAAATCCAAAACGAAAACATAATCAGTTATAAGTCACGTCGCCCATAAGAGTGGAAACAGCTTAAAATCCTTCATATCCACCTACTCCTAATAACTCGAACCACCACATGATTCTTAGGGAACATGACTTAAACATCAAAAGAAAAATACTGTACCTCTGGTACATAAAATAACCCAACAAAAGATAGAAACTACCATGTACCAAATTATGTACTATAATGTACAATTTAAGCAAAATATGATAATGACTAGCGTGGATGATTATGGTTCAACCAACACTAGTCACACTCCAAAAAGAAAATAACATGTGGCTAAGTATGAACTACTATGGTTCAACCCATACTAGTAAAAAATTAACAAACATCGCAAGTAAAAACCAATAACATCCAGAAAACTTTAATTAATATAAAATGCACACATACTCATATGTCGCCTATATGCAGGGACTCTTAAGCTATAGATTAGGTTACTAGACTAGGCAACCTAATTCTCTATAACCATTGTCTCTGATACCATTCTGTCACACCCCACCATGGCGGAATATGGGACGTGACGCATGGATATCATCACAACAATAGCGTGTCCATAGAGAGAACTATATGAATTAGAAATGTCATAAAAGGTGACACAAATGTCATGACAATATCTCATCAATGCAGGAGTCTAGGTAAGTAGGTCACAGTCCTACCTCTTACCAAGATAAACAAATAACACAAACAAATCAACATATAGGTTCATAGTATCATTTATTGAAACAAACAGAAAAATAAACTAAGAAGGAACGGGGATCTCCTTCTAAATGCATTCCTACGCGACTCCAATCCTAGCCACATATGTTCTCACGCTTAACCACTTTATCACCTGAAAGAGACACTAAAACACGTCAACATAATGTTAGTGAGAGTCATAGGTTTAGACTCCAACCGAAAATAGATTATAATAAGCTGTGAACAACCATAAACCACTAAACATATAGACAATGTGCTACAAGTATGCATTAACAACTAACATTCAAGATCAGTCATTCCAAACCAAATCCAAGGCTCCTAGCCTTACCAAACACCATGGTATTATAGGCGCCCATACACCTATGTACCAATCCCAAGGCCCCGCATTGTCATTATCCATTGGTCCCATAGATGCTCACACATCTATGTACCTTCCCAAGGCCCCGCCTTGTCAACATCCCCTTGGTACCAAGTCAAACCATAATAACTGAGACGGTACGTATCCCCTAATCTAAATCATAAACACAATCAAGAATCACATAGCAGTTAATCACATAAGGGTACACACAAGTCCATTACCAATCATAAAACATTCACAGCATAAGTTATAAAACCAAACAGTGTCTCTTTCATCCCATCTGGAAGTCAAAATCATTAAAAGATATGGGACTATGAAACTCACCTGATTGAGCTTCTCCAAAAGTCCATGCACTAGCAAAAAGCTAACAAACAAAAGCACACAATCAAAACATGAACCAAACACTAAGATGGATCATCAACCCATGATGGACATCTAACCTTCTCCCATATATATACCTCATTTATATGCTCTAAGCATCTCATTACACCCCTCAATAAAGCCCTTAACGTAGTTTACTTCATAACCCATCTCGTTAACATTTTACCCAAAACAGTCCCGGTTTTTAAGTCTCCAAACTATAAGCCAAACGCCCACCTAACCATACCCATGATCTCTTTAAAGGAAACCCTATGCCCTTACATATGTTAGCTAACTCCTCCCTTTTGCCCCAACCTTAAAGCTACTGTTAAGACCCCGATATATATATATATATATATATATATATATATATATATATATATATATATATATATATATATATATATATATATATATATATATATATATATATATAATATAATATATGGGGCTAAGTTTGACATAGGAAAATAAAATGACGCCATGTCATATCCTATGTAGCATTTCCTCATTCGCTGGTATAACTATGGCAATTTATCGAAAATTTAGGAACAAAACATATATACCGAATAAAAGATATACGCATTACATCAACAATTTAGGAGTAAAACATATATATCGAATAAAAGATATACGCAGATCATACACATCCATATATTTGGTTCCATTCTCAAACCCTAATATATCATTCATTATCTTCCTAATTCCATGGCAGCCTGTTTCTCTAACCCTAATAACATTGATTCTCTTTGTTTTTGGTATTTGTTGTTGTCTCACAGGTAATTTAATATGTTGTGTTTTCTAATGAACCTCAGCAATGAGAAGTACATGATCGATTGAGGTACACATGCTTTTTCTTAAAACCCTACTGATTAAACTATGTTATATGTTTTAGATATTGCATATACTTTGCAGCCTTTTGCACGTTGATTGTCCGATTTGTTTTGTTTGGCTCTTTTCTCTTAAAACCCTAATGATGAAACTATGTTCAAATATCCTATTCAAACCTAAAATTACACAAAACTTTCAATGTATCAGTTATTCATCATTCGATCCAAGGTATACGCAATTTATCCAAGGTTTGGTTTTTGTTCTCTTTCATTAATTCCTATTGGGTTTTATTCATTAATTTGTGTTGATGTTGTTATTATTTGTGTGATTCATATCAAAATTCGAGTTTCACGAGGAATATGGACCTTTTTTCTGGGGATTTTTTTCCACCAAATCAAATCATAAGGTTAATATGTTCATCGAATTGTATTTTTATCACGTTGCTCGAAGCTGATGTAAGGTATTGATTTTTTTAAGTTAATCGCACTTGAGAGCCAAAAAGAATGTCACGTTGTATGAACTAATTAGCTATATAAAATTTATTTTTTAGGACTCTTTATATGTGATGCTTAGAGAAAAGTAATAACCATGGAAAAGTGGTTTTGTGTGATGTCTATAATGGCATTCTTTGTTATCCCTAAAAATGATTTCTAAATCTTATTTTTACTTGACTGATGAATGCAGGTACTTGGTTGCTGCTGATCTTACAGTTGGACAAAAGCTGATAACGCTCGATTGCTACTTGCCCAATATCATCTCTTTATATGGTTCAACATAAATTAAAAAGCCAACTCTCTTTATTCATATTTTTATTGATAATCGTTACCAGCTTGTGGCCAGGAGCTACAATCATATAACATGCTAGGCTATAGATTTGACTGTAGCACTAGCTTAATCGACATGGATAACATGCTGGGCTATTGCAAAAATTAAATACACTACTGGTAAGAGAGTATTCAACTTTATATCAACATTTGCTTTGGTAAAAGAATCTGTTGTATCGACTCCTTATGGTGTATCTTCTGTCTGTTTACTGTTATTCCTTGCAGTTCTGATATGTGTGTGCCAGAACAAGATTAAATATGGTAAAAGAGGAAACGATACTACACGAGCAACCATATCAAATATGGTATTCAAGTAATATATATTTTCTGTACATCGAATTATTACTATCAAGCCTTAGGTATATGCATATTTTCTATGGTATATTACTTCTTTGATTATTGCTGTAAATAATAGTACATTTACAATCGAGTCAGTTTGACTTTTGAGGTTAAACTATCTAAATGGCTTCATTAAAGATTGGTGTTAGTTGTGTCAGTGATAGATATTGAAAAAGTGGCGACGTATTTCTGTTTTTTGACATGTTTTTTCTTCTTTTTTCTCTCTCTGAGGAGGACGTGGAAACTTTACTGGTGGAAGGGGTCTGGATTTAGGAACGATGTTGCGAGGGGACACGGAAACTTCGGTAATGGTGGAAGAGGCTTCAACAGCGGTAGTGATTTTGGTGATGGCAGGAGTGATTTTGGCAGTCGTAGGAATGAATATGGCAACAGAGGTGGTCCCGTGGAGGATCCTCTTCAAACCGTTGTGGTGGTGGCGATAAATACCATTTTTTGATACTATTTCCAAATAAAACTTTTTCTAACTCTTCATAGTTGTTTATTGCAGGATGATGAATGACAATTTGCTCTTTGAAATATGAAGATAATTGCAGCCTATTTTCTGAAACCAGATCACAATTGACAGGTATATCTTTTGGTTTTAAGTAGTAAAGACGTATATTCAAAGACCCTATGTATGGTAATTAGTTGCAGATTTCCACTTAAAGTTGTTCGACATGTAACTATTAAAGCGGTTCAGGGCATCATGGTTGGTAAGGCGGACAGACGTATGACCTGTAAAAAAAACAGTGTTGTTACAGAGTCTTCAGACGTCTCCGCCATTGAGACTGGTCCATCCAGTAGTGCAAGGGATGATGGTGAGTAATTTTGTTCTCATGTTTCGTTTTTTCAGTTTTATTTTAACTATGAACAGATCAAACATACTTGCATCAACCCATACATCCAAACACTCCTTTTAATTCTCTAATACATATTTTTTTTGAGTTGGTCTCAGAGTGCTAAACTTGCAGATCAAGAGGGAAGAAGTGCTTTTAACGTCAGTGGCACTTTCATATGATTCATGATCAACAGTTATTCTTTGGTGTTTTCACAGCTTGATGATCATTATCATGTGTAGTTTGCCAAACAAATTGGTATATCTAAATCTCGCTTTTGGATAAATGGAATTGTTTTTTTATTGCAGTTTCACTTCTAAAATAGATGAAGCCAAATAAATATTAACTCATTCCTGATACTTTCATAATGAATCTAATGGGTCTATAATGTGGTTATTTCACTTTTATCTGAAATAACAAATGGTTCTGGCAAACGGGATTGCTGGACAGGAGAAAAAAACTGTAAATATTCCGGTAGTGATGGCTGTAGCAGTTGCTTTATCAGGAGGAAATCTTAAATTAACCGAGTCGTTTAATCTTGAAGTTCTTAGTACTGTGTTGGTACTACACTCAAGTGTAATCATTCTGGTGAGATTGCTGGCATGACACGGCTATACGAGAATATGGAAAAATCCACAAAAGATGGTGAATGACTACATTTATATGCTTTCACGTCAAAAATTCTTTATGTGGTAGTTTGACCTGTGGAACAGAAAACGGTGTTGAAGTGTAAGTTTTCACGATTTTATTGTTTGTTATGTTATACTATTATTTTGTTTTTCTATTTTACCTAACGTTTACCTTTAATTTTTTGACTAAAGTGGTGATAAAGAGGTGAAGCGAGGACAAAAAATAGTTGTGAAGCAATTGGAGAAAAACAAACGTGAAGAAGAGAAAGAGAAAATGAATATTGAGCGGAAACTTTTAAAGGAAACACTTCAAAGTGTAAGTTATTACTGTAATAAAGATATGTGCATGAGGTCCTTAACTATCTCCACTTTGCTTGTGGTTCTAAGGTATGGACTATATGTATTTTGTAAGAGATTATTAGGGCGCATTAGACGTAAGTTTAGGCTGTGTTTGGAGGAGTGTTTTAATTTGATTATAGATATAATTTTAGTTCTCAATCTTCTGATTTGTGATCGATCTTAAGTTGGACCAGTTGTGGCTCAATTTATTGTCAAAATGATCAATACTGGACATTTTGATTACAAGTGATGGTTAGATGTTTCTCATTGCAAGCTTTTTTTGCTCCACAAACAGTGTAAACTTTTTTTGCTAATCACTTTAATGTTTCACATCCTGTGTACACGTTCGTCATCACATCTGATTGCCTTGATATACAATAAACTGGCCGAAACTAATCATTTCCTGATGAACATAGTATATTAGTATATGTTTGACTGACGAAGATTATCCTCTCACGAAACACGAGAGGGTGAAAAACAACATGTTAACAATTCTTTGAAGTAACGAAGATGCCATTCTTTTTGTAAAAAATAAGGGTAATAGCAGCGGATTAAAGAAAAAGAGTTCTGCTAATATTCTATTAGGTAAAGGCTAAATTGCATATTATAGAAAGCTTGCATCCTAAATTATCTGATAGCAAAGAATTATCTGATATTAAATTATCTGATAGCAAAGAATTTGAAATGGCGCAACAGCAGCAAGGATGATCCTTTAATAGTAAATGCATATCTCACTAAAATTATTATGAATATAGTTCACTGTTATTATCATACATCGTGTGATTATTGTTGCAATCTTTTTTGTTGTATACAAGAGCATCTTGCACTTGGTGAACAGATTGGCAGTGTCGGCTCAGGCTTATCAGATGACTTCATTCAACATCTCGAAACAATAATGCTTTACATCCAATTCTTCTGAATATGAAGATTTGTCATGTGTTGATCAAGAACTTACTTGCGTAATTTGCCAAGTATTTCAAGATCTAACACAAAAACAAAGAGTTGACTTTTGCATATTGTTAGGTTTTATCATTTTATCGTTTGTCATTGTACTTAGTTTCTTTGTACACGTGAGTCATTTAAAAATTCCTTTATGTTTTTTGAGTCATTTTCATTTGTCTAACTAGGTATTTGCATCCTTATAAGCGGGCTTTTAGAATTCGATTTTTTTAGAATAAAAATGCGCAACTAATTACCAACGTTTTCAAACCCAGGTCAACCAGCCGAGCAACCGGTTGACCTGGTTCCGACAGAAAAACGGGTCATATTGACCTGGGTTTTACATTTTCGAAACCCGGTTAGACCCGCCGGGTTTGGGTGACCCGGGTCAACCCAGTTCTCGAGACCCGGCCGGGTTTTGATTTTTTCGGGTTTTTTTTAAATATGTAAATTTTACGTATTTGCGACGGAATTTTATTTTTACATATTATATTGGTTGGTAAATAATTTATATCTTTTTATACGGGAGTTTTTTTTGTTTTTATATCTATTTTTTTAATTATTAAAAAATATATTTTTTTAATAAAACCGGGCTAACCCGGGTCAACCCGAACCTGGCGACTCAACCGAATCCATTTAAAAATCCGGTATCAAAACATTGCGAATTACAATCCGATTAAACATGGTGTTAGGTATGTCTGATTTTCGTAGTTAACGCTATATAACAATAGCATTGAGAATTTTTCAGTTATACATGCTAACTATACCATGTATTTTAGTTTAATTTTGCTAATAATAAGGTCTCGAGCAGGTCCATATTTTGAGCTGACTAACCTAAGATGAATACTCTTTTAGATATTCTAATTTAGCGTTGGTGAACCTCCGTGGCTACCTCCAAATACACTTAAAGTATGTGTCAATATAAACATAGTAAACCGTAAAAGAATCAATGAAAAAATACTTGACATAATTGATCAAGGAAAGTAGATTAAAATTTGTCGAACACTTTTATTTTGTGTACAAATTTTGATGCACAAAAAGTATACAATTGTAAGAATAATACAAAGTTTTTTTCTGGTTAAATAGATATAGAAATATAATGCAAAGTAAAGATTTCAAATTTTTTTATTTTTATGTATGAAAATCTTGATCTTCCAATTTAAATTATTTCGACAATCCCAAAGACTTAAAAGTCAGGTAAACACAATCAAAATCAAAGGTTGGATTGCTTATAATATGACGACATTCTCACAGAGATAACTATCAGTATCAAGAGTCAAAAGAAAGAGATGAATGAAACTTCAATACTTACACACACACGAAAACTACTATGTTATGTCAAAACAAGATTTTTGAACTGAACTCATCCGTTGGGTGAGCGCACACCAAACACCATCAAAGGTTGATATCTTTTAAACAAAGACGGCGTTCCCACGAGGACAATATATGTCTCATTCTCAATATGCATAGAGTAACGAACCACAAACACAAAAACAACAACCACTACAAGTAATAGACAAACATTGTATAAAAAAGATTTACGAACCGAATCCACACGTTGGGTGGGTTACGCTACTAATTAGGTTTTGCAGATATTTCCTAATTCATTCCATCCGCCACGTGTAGTTCGCCTGGATTTTATGATTTTCTTAATTACAAATCAATTAAAAAATGATGAAATTTCCAATTACCAAGGACAATTGAACCATGTAAAAAAAACAAATAGACACACATGCATTGATTTATATAGATCAAAATATTAACATATGATATAACACGTTCGTCGGGTGAGACATGAAAAACACTATTAAAGGTTAAGAATTATATACTAAGAAACATAACTATACGTACAACTGCCAACCAATATTATGGATTGACAAATGTTGTTTTAAAAAAGTTTACGAATCGAACCCGCCCGTTGGGCGGGTTACGAAACTAGTATATATATATATATATATATATATATATATATATATATATATATATATATATATATATATATATATATATATATATATAGAATTTGGATCATATGAGAACTTTTTAAAGTTGTAAAAATGAGAACCAACCAAAATCTCACAAATGACACTCTATTTTAAACAATTTTAAAACATGATTAAGTAAAAATATAATCTTTAAAGATTCGATGGGCTTTCTTTTAAAAACTGGCGAAATCTAAGTGATACATTTTGATTCGAGGTGTGATACATATCATGTTTTGGTATTGTGTATCAAGTTATTTAGTGGTGATTTTGTATCAAGTGTACCAATTTATGCATAAGATTTAACTTTTTAAGATTTTGATGTATATGTATCACATTCTTGATTGTGTATCAATAATTTATTACACACTTATCCGTTGTTTATTAGTCGATAAAGTGTTTAGTTGTATAAATAATGTATATTTTGGTGTACTATTAGTAAAATGGTTCTGTATCAATGTTTTAGTGGTGTTTTAGATTAGTTCTCATTTTTACAACTTTAAAAAAACTCTCACATTAACCTCCCTCTCTCTCTCTCTCTATATATATATATATATATATATATATATATATATATATATATATATATATATATATATATATATATATATATATATATATATATATATATATATATATATATATATATATATATATATATATAGAATTTAGTTAAAATGGTGTACCTTGTTAAAATTGTAAAAATAAAAAGGTGTTGAGACCATCGGATTACCTAACTGTTATAAGATGCTATGAAGTTAATTAAATAAACATTAAAATTTGTTAGTCAAATTAAAAGGGCAATTTAGGCTTTTTAACACAATCTTATTCACATAAAATATAAAAACGTCTCATCATCTTTTGGATCTCAATTTTTTCTCCTATCCATCTAAAAACAATAAATCACTCCTCACTCCTATCACTTTTTTAGATCTCATATTCGAGCCACCGTATGTCCCTACCTTTATTTTCGTAGCCCAAATCTCGTCTCTGGCCAAATGGTTTGCCCACGAAAATGAAAATATCACACGATCCATCGCCGGTTGATATGTTTTCTGTCGTCATCTACCTTTCTGACAAGCGGTGATATCACCTTTTCATCACAACATCCATCTCCGAGATTCAGTTGATTATGATGTATTAGTTTCTATTATTTGAGTTTATTGACAAAAAATGGAACGGCAAGTCATTTCGAAAGATACTGATGTATGTGTCATTCGGTTTTAAAATATTTTCGTATATTTCTGATATATTATATCAAAAAAACTATAAACCGCCGCTATATCAAATCGAAAAAATAAAGCGTCTTGTTTCAGATCCGAACGTCGTGTGTACCATCAGTTGGTTCTTTGAGTTTGTCCTTAGCAAGAGCTACAAATTTGTTTTTCTTAAAACTTGCTAAAATGAGAATCGTGGATCAAAATATAAAGAGAGAAAGACCATAAAGAAATTATAGTCTTTTGATAGTGTAAAACGTTTGTACTATAACAGTTTTAGATAGTGTACTTTTGGTGCATGATGACTTTTTTGATGTGGTTATGTGAATTTTAGTCATCTTTGTTTATTTAAAGACTTCTTTTACGATAAGGCCTAGAACAATTAACAATTCATTGTTATATTGAATGTGTATCATTAGTCATTTGAGATTTTGTAGATATATGTGTCTCTGGAGTTTCGGGTCATAGATAAATATAAGTCGTGTGAACAAGCTGATCTTGGTGTATCAAGTAAATATACTTAATACTCGCGTTTCTTATATTTCGATGTATCGGTGAGTTCCTTCATCAATTACTTAGATTCGAGATGTACGAGCTCCACGGGTGATGTATCACCTTTATGCTTACAGTTACTTAGATTTGAGATGTACGAGTTCGACGGGTGATGTATCACCTTTATGCTTATGTACGAGTTGTTTTAATTATTCTTTTTAGTAGAGTGAATTTAAAAATGGTTGTTTATGAGATGGAGTTTTTTTAGTAATTATTTTTAGTAGACTGAATGTAAAAATGCTTGTTTATGAGATGGAATCTCATTTAGAATTGTTTATGTACCAGTAATCAATCAATAATCATGTATAAGTATTTTTGTGAGTTTCTCAACTGGTGGTGCGCCATATTTTTTGTTTTTTCTTCGTACTAAGCTACTATATTTTTCTACTAGTAATATTTATCAATACACGTTAATCGTGCTTCACGGTAATCCGTGAATAGTTTATTGACAAAATCATTGACAGTTTATCAGGTGTATCACATATTCGAACTAAAATAAAGAATACTTAAGAAAAAATAAGTCAAAAAATTAAAAGTAAAATGAAATTGTTTTGAATATCAAAAAAGATTTAAAACTGGTTACTAAGTGTCTATGTTGGAATTCCCATTTTACCCTTCACTTCTTAATTACTTACAAAACTACAACCGAAAATAACATCTCTTAATTAATGTCATTTTATCTAAATTACTAGATCTAATGGTCTAAATTACTTTCTATTTTAACAATTATAAGCTAATACACCACATTAACCTAACTCTATATATATATATATATATATATATATATATATATATATATATATATATATATATATATATATATATATATAGAGTGGTGTTATTGTGATAACCACTTTTAAAATAAAAACAATAAGAACCATTCTAAACCGTTGGATGTATTATTAATGATTTTAATAGATCAAAATAAATGTTATGGCATTTTTGTAAATAATTGTAAGTTAATGGATAAATTGAAAATCCATTTGTTAACTCTCTTTTAAACTAACGTACATTTTTTATTTCATTAACTTTTCTTCCATTCATTTAAATGTTGTTGCTTTTACTTTGCATTTATTGCCGTGTACTTTTTTTAATTTATTTGTTAACAATCTCATATCTATAAAATGATGGAAGAATTGTTAATACTCATGAAATAATTTCATTCGTACACATATGAATAAAGATAAGTATCTCTAATATTAATACACAACCATAGACCTACACAATATGGTACATATCTAAAGCATAAAGCAGAATCATACATGAAAGAGTCAATCAAGATAACCAAATATCGGTAACTAAGAAAGGAACTAAATGATACATATTCTCAATAAATACACCGCTATAAAACAACTCAGTGACACATATTAGAAAAAATCAAAACAAATAAAACTCTACTGACACGTATCCGAAAAATGCACAATAAAAGATACTCAATTGATACGTATCTGAAAAAAATAGCCAATGATATGAGCTTAAACTCATATCCTTTTATCAACAAATAACCCTAAAACATGAAGCAAAATACCCATTTATCTTGTAAAAAGCAGTGTTATGTGGTATGTTTGTGTTTGTGTGATCTTATGTAGGTAAAAGGATACAATTTCAAGCAAACAAGGAAAAACCAAGCTCAAATGGATGAAAAAGACAAAAAAGGATCAAAAGTGACAAGACTTTGAAGTTCAAGGACCTATCTTGACAAGTTGTGAAAGTTGGAGGACTTAAAGTGCAAATAATTAAAAGTCAAGATTCAAGTCAAACCTGGTCAAACTATCAAGTCAACTCAGTCAAAGGGCCATTTTATACAAATTATGGAAGTCAAAGGACCAAAAATGACAAAGGAATGAAGATCTTAGCTTGAAATGGGAATCTGCCAAGTACAAGGGCTTGTTTTGCCAACATTGGAAAGTTATGCAATGTTTAATCCAAGTGAAAAGCTCTAAACCAATCAGAAGTAAGGAAAGAGTAAACATGGATCAAGCATTAAATACCCACTTACAGCCGCCTCATTTATTACCATATCACAACAGTTTCAATCCGTGTGCAATGTTTTAAACCAATCAAAGGCCGCCACGTGTCTATCTTCTTCAACAAAAATATTGCCAGAATCGGGTTTGAGATTTAAGCCGTTTCATGAGGAGATCAAAACACCAAACTTGCTCGTTTTGAAGAGAGGAATCCAATGGTGCAATCTAATTAACAAGTTCTCCACTCAATCAAAAACCCCCAATTCAATGTTTATCACCTTCAAAGAGTAAATGCAGAATTCTTCCACGTGTCAAGCTATAATTGGATCTGCCACGTCACAAACCCCAACAGAATCTCCTATCAAGCCTATAAATAGCTAGGATGTACCTCATTTCTCATTGTAGCTTAAATTTGTAAAACACATAGTTCTTAAATTTCCCTTTCCCTTTTCCCTACTTTTCACCTAACTACTCAAGAGTCTGACAAACTCTTGAGTCAGTTAGTTAGTTAGTAGCTTGTAACAAACATTTGTAACTGAATTCATGCAATAAAATTCAAACTTCATTTTCCCGCCAAATTCTGTTATTCAAATTCCTGGTGATTCTTGTTGCTGTTAAGAGTTCTTGTTGCTGTTTGATGTATGTTATGATCAACCATTGATCATAGCTTACATTTGTGAAGAATTGTAGCTGTTTGTTCAGAATTCAAGTTTTTCCATTGTTCTTGAAGAATTGAAGCAGAATGTTGATTCCAGATTATGTGTAGCTGATTAGTTGATTGAAACTTGTTAAACACTAGTGATAGGTGGTGGTATCACTAGGGCAAGAGAGCTCAGCGCTCCTCTTCTTCCCAAAGGACCTCTACAATAGGTTCATTAGCTCTTGTTTTATGTTCCTCTAAATCAGTCTTTGCATGCTCAATTTCTTAGTTAACTTTGATGGCTACATGTTATACTTGATTAGTTGCTGTTGTTTGATTGAGATTTAAGTGTTTGTAGTTCAGTTACTTCAATCTTGTGTACTGATTTGAGTGTCATTTGTAGTTACTAGCTTATTTTCAGTCACATTTGAGCTTTGCACCTTAATTGAGTTCTAGTCTTGATAATTGCTTAGTTTCAGTTTCATTAGCTTTCATTTGGTTCATTTAAACTAGTCTGCTATAGCTTTTGTATCAGCTTAATTCAGAACTCAATAAGTCTTTGTTAAATTTTGTTAAAATCAGGTTAAGGAGTGTTTGGTAGTAGCTATTAAGTAGATTTCAAGTGTTGATAATTGGTGTTTTAGTGATCATTTTCAGTCATTAGGTGTTAACAATTGGTTCTAAGTCTTTTACAAGTCAATATAATAGTCAAACAGGCAATTGGTTAACAAATTGTTTGGGTCATTCTTATTTCAGCTTTGATAGCTAAAACTTGTCATTTTCATTTGCCTAGTTCTCCTTTATTCCTTGATAAAATTTGTTCAAATTTGTTTCCAGACTTAGTTTACATCATAAAATTTTAGACTTTAAAAGGAAAATATACAGTTTCAGGGAATAAGCTAGGAATAAGCTTTTTAGCTCAAGCCTGAGCATTTTCCATTCTCTGATGTAAAGTGCATTCTGTTTTCTTGATTCTCTTAATCCTCTTCACAAAAGTCTTAGTTTTCTTTCACCAATCCATTTAGTTAGCATTGAATATGAAGTTTTGAAATTTTGAGCTTTTTCCAAATTTTTGGTCAAACCTGGTCAACATAAGCTCAAAAGAGCTTATTTCAGATTTCTTCTTCATTACTGGATGAAAATGGTTCTAATTTGATTTCCCGTTCTTGTAATCAAGTGCTTAATCAGTTTTGATACAAAAATTAAGTTGTGACTGATTGGAATAAGCTGTAGCTTATTTTGAGCTTATTGATAAGCACTCAATTGCTTATTTTGGACTTTTAGCTTATTTCCTTGAATACACGTAGCTATAATTGGATTTTAAGAGTTTTGCAAGTGATTTCAGCTTATTTGGTTGAGTAATAAGCTCAAACGAGCTTAATCTTTCCTTTGTCCCGTTTTTAGTTAAAGGTTTAGTTTTATTGCACTTTAGTCCCTAGAATTTTAATCAGTTTCAAAACTTGGCTAAACTTCCAAGTTATTAGGGTTTGCTTAAAGTTAGTCCCTGAACTTTGGAATTTGTTACATTTCAGTTAACAAGTTTGTTAGTTTGTTACTAATTGGTTAGTTTGTTTAAGTTTTTACAAGTTTGGTCCTTTTAGTTAACTGTTTTACATTTTTAGTCCTTATAACTTGTAGAATTTACATTTCAAGCATTTAATTTTCCTAGAAATTACATTTTCAGTCCTTAAAGTTTCAAGTTTTGCATTTTTTATTTTACTTGAATAAAATTTGGAATTTGCAACTTGTTTTACGTATAAGTAGGTTTATATTTTTTCATTTTTAGATAGTTTTGTTTGAATTAGCAATAGATTACCAAGCAAGCTTGAACAACCAAGAACAATTATAAATCTGATTTTGATTGGACTTTCTATTAGTTAAGAACTGAGAAAACGAACTTGCATTATACACATTTCAAATGGCGCCGCTGCCGGTTCTTTGACTACACGAGAGACTATCGATTGACGGTTTTCATTGGCTTTTGGGATCCGTTCATTTGGTGAACGTTATTTTTACGTATCATAAATAAAAAACAAATAAAAAAATCAAAAATATAAAAATATATAAAAACTAAAAAATTAACAAAACAATTCTTTTCCTAAAGAATTGACCAAAAAAATTAAAAAACCCAAAAAGCAATCTTTTTCCTAAAAGATTGCACCCAAAAATATATATTATTGGATTCTCTCGGTTTTTATGTACATATAGTATTTTTCTTTAAAAACTCATAAATACAAAAATATTTTCCATATATTATTATAAGTACATACGTATACGTATAAGAACAATCAATCTACATATCTTCCATAAGTATTGCCGAGGCAATACACCGTGTTGAGGGGCGCTCCGGTCCTTGACACGTGTATCGATCAAACAAAATAAAGCAAGAATAGATAAATACTCTCAATAAGCAATAATTCGAAGAATACGAACATTTAAGTGAATAGAAAGGCGATGTGCTATAAAATGCCATCTAAGGGTCAATAGGTACTTAAGTGCTTCGCGCCACCTAACCCCCCGTTCACTTGGGAGTATTCTAAGAAGGAAAGCTTCATTGAGGGTCTTGCACCCAAAGTAGTATTACATATATTGTTATTTTCTTGTGGATATTTAATATCGAAACTCGAAGAGGATAATCTTATTCTTTTCAAAGTCACACGAGAGCTTCTCTCTCATTCCTCGTATTGAGTTGCATGCTCACTCGCGGGCGTGCACAAATACCGATTGGTGTACAACCTCTTCCTCCGAAAAGGAAGAAAAAGAGAAAGAGTAAGACCACCACCGTCCACCAAGCCGATCACGAGAATCGTGCTTTGTCACCACCACAAGGAGCCATGGCTATTGATAATCGTACTTTGTATGAACGTATGCAATCCAACGTTCATGGATATGTTAGTGCCATTAAGATTCCCGACTTTCCCGCTAACACATTTGAGTTACATACATCTATGATCAATATGGTTGCTGCATCACCTTTCTATGGAAAACAAAATGAGGATCCCCATGCTCACCTTAAGAGATTCCTTTCACTTTGCAACACCATTAAGCATAATGGGGTTCCACATGAGGTCATTAGATTGATGTTAGTGTCATTTTCCTTAGATGGGAGTGCTAAGCATTGGTTAGACACCCAACCACCCGATAGTATCACCACATGGGATGATTTTACCACTAAGTTTTTGAACAAATTCTTTCCTCCACAAAAGACTATGGCTTTGAGGAATTTGATTATGGGCTTTACACAAAAACCTAGTCAATCCTTTGGTGATGCTTGGGAAGAGTATAGTGAGTTGTTGAGGCGATGCCCTAATCATGGAATGGATGATCTAACCCAAATCAATACCTTCTATAATGGCCTTAAACCTCACCACCAAGATTCACTAAATGCTTCCGCGGGAGGGAGTATTCATTTCAAGACATACCATGAGGCTTTGAGCATTATTGAGACTAAGGCAATGGTTCAAACAAACGATCCATTTGAAGAAAGAGTTCATGTTATCCAAAACACTTCTCAAACACCTTGTGATAACCAATTCCTTAAATATCACCAAGAGATCCTTCAACAAGTCAAACAAGGACAACAAGAAATGACTCAAGAGCTAGTTCAAGCCTTTAAGAGCATGACATTGAACAATTCCTCAAACAATGTGAATGCCATCACCATTTCTTGTGTTACTTGTGGAGGTCCCCACTCTTATGAACAATGTGATAAGGTGCAAGGGTATCAAGGGGAATGCTATGCTTACCAAGAGGAACACCGTGAACACTTTAAGCCTAACATCAATCCAAACAACCTTTCTTACAAATCCCAAAATTACCTTACTCCACCCGGCTTTCCACCCCAACCACCCACCCAAATTCCACAAAATCCTCCTCAAATTTTAGCAAGGAATCAAGGGCAAAGACAACCATACGAAGGAAATAACTACAAGGCACCCAATCAATTTCAACCTCAAGCAAATACCTTTTATCCACCAAATCAAGGATTTAACTCCCAACCTTTACCTTTCCAACCTCAAGGTTTTCAAGGTTATGTGCCACAAGAGTTAAATACAATGGATCTTTTGCAAAAGATGAATCAAGAGAATGAAAAGAAATTTCAAGCTATAGACAAGAAAATGAATGACCAATTCAATAAGCTTTTGATGGCATTTAATCAAAGACCACAAGGGGCTTTACCTTCAAACACACAAACAAATCCAAGGGCTAATGTCAATGCTATTACAACAAGGAGTGGTACAACAACAAAGGATCCTTCACCTCCTAAACCTACTATTGTTCAACCCACTTGTGCTCCTACTTGTGACAAGCCCTCTACTTCTACTTCACCACCTCAAAATGCTCCCATTGCTCCATTTTCAAAGCCTATTCATGAAATACTCAATAAGGACAATCCTTCGTCCACACCTCAACCACAACCAAAACCAAGTCTTCCTTATCCCTCAAGATTGAGAAAAGAAAAGCTTAAGAACAAGGATGACATCCAAGTTTCTAACTTTTTGAGGATGTTCAAGCAACTTAACATCAACATCTCCTTTGCGGAAGCCTTAGCCAATATGCCTAAGTTTGCTAAGATGATTAAGGATTTGCTTTCTAACAAGGAAAGATTGGTGGATTTGCCTAATGCTTCTTTGAATGAAAATTGTTCCGCGGTGTTGCTTAAGAAGTTGCCTACTAAGCTTGGAGATCCGGGGCGGTTTTTGATTCCTTGCAATTTCCCGGGGGTGGAAAATTGTATGGCTTTAGCGGATTTAGGAGCGAGCATAAATCTTATGCCATTATCGGTTTGGAAGAGACTTTCACTTCCCGAGCTTACTCCTACTAAGATGACTCTTGAGTTGGCTAACCGAACTATAGCTTATCCGGTGGGAATTGCGGAGGATGTTTTTGTTGGGGTTGATAGATTTACATTTCCCGCGGATTTTGTGGTAGTTGATTATGATGTGGATCCTAGAGTGCCTTTGATTGTTGGTAGACCATTTTTGAGAACGGGTCGTACTTTAATCGATGTGGCGGAAGGAGAACTTACAATGCGGGTAGGAGATGAGAGAGTGGTGTTTAACATGGGAAAGTTGTCCAAAAAGTCTAATGAGCCCGAAGCGGTAAAACATATTGATGTTGTACATGAGGAGGAAACACAAGATGATCTTCTTGATGAAGTTTGTGATGAGTACTTTTATGAAGCTTGCTCAAGTGGAGACTTTGATTACCCTCATATTGAGACCATTGCTTCCATTACTTCCTCTTTGGATTTTCATGAACCTCAAGAGCTAAACTTTAGTGAAATTCCATATGACACTCCATTTTTCCCCCATACTAATCACTTTGATGAGGACTTAAGTAATGAGGGATCTTTTCTTTGTGATTCACCAACATATGATGACTATAGTGATGATGAGCTTTCTACTTGTGACTCTCCATTTGTTGATGATCATACTTCCTTTGGTTTTGAGGGATCACCTATCTTTGATAGACCAATCTATGATGTTTATGGTGATGAGGAGGATTCTATCATTGATGAGAGTGATGAGTTTTTATTGGAGGATATATCTTTTGAGTATACTCTTGGTTACCTTGATGAGGAGGGGGACATACTCTATCTAGAATCTTTATTGCTTGACGATCCTTTACCTTCTTTGTCCACCCCAACTTTTCTACAACCAATCACTCTACAACCTTTCTCTCACCATGTGAACTACAAAGGAGAATCTTCTAAGGCAATCATCACTTGTTGTTTTCCCATTAAGGAACGAATTTTTGATCCTGGCATAGAGCTTGCTAAATCATCTCAGTATCCTTCTGATGCAACAAAAGGAACCCTTGTGAAAGATTTGAGAGCTTTACACCATCACCTTGGGAAGAACATATGGGAAACCATTTTAGAGAACTACACCTCACTCTTTTCACCATTGATTGGGAAGCTAGTTGTTGGTTTGTGTTATAAGTGGGAGGGTAATTATGTATTTGATCCTGGGGGATATTTATGGAGTTTTGATAAATGAACACTTGTTTTACCTCATCATGGAGATTTTTCTTAAAAAGGGCAAACATTTTCTTCTCCATGCTAGGTTTTAGACACTTTTAAGTGTGGGACGAGTCGAGCTAGAGACTCATTAACTCAAGCATCGTATAACTAGGTTAGAGTGTTGTAGGTTAGAAATAAAGGCATAGATTTGGAGATAAGTGTAGGGGAGACCTTCTTTTGTCTTCATGTTTGTTTGAAGGGTTGCTCACTCATCTCATGCTTTGGAGCTTATGAAGGAGGCCCTTGTATCCGGTTCACTTCGTTACTTTAGTGATTTTTCATTGACACCTTGTGCTTAAACATGATTTCATTAATAGTAGTCCTTTCCTTAACTTGGGTTAAGCAAAGTCTATTCTTTGTCATAAGTGTAGGGGAAGTTTTTATACTTCCATGCTCTTAAACATTGAGGACAATGTTTAGCTTAAGTGTAGGGGGGTCTTCTATCGAAGTGACCTTACCTAGAACTTGTCATTGTCTTGCATGATAACTTGGAAAATTGAATTTCAAACATTTTTCGAATTTTTGATCTACTTTGGCCAACAAAAATATGCATTCATGATTTTTGCATCAATCATTTTTCATTTGCATAACACATTTGCATTGTATATATTTCTTCTTTTGTTTTTCATCAAAAACATATAAAAAGGAAAAATATAATAAAACATGGTTTTAACAAGTTTAGACTCCTTTGACATATTAGGCCCGCCATGGATATTTTGACTCAACCCGAGTTTGCTTATTTTTGCACTCTCTAGCTAGTATCCTTAACCATGTAGTCCTTCATTGGTCTATTAGGCTAAGCTTCCACCAATTTCATTCTTTGAAATTTTAAATTTGTGGAGAATGGGAAATGATAGAGTTGAAGCAAGTGTAAAAGGGCTAGATAGACTTCATGGCAATTACTTGTGGCTAAACCCTTCTCTTCTTGACCTCTATTTTCTTCGCATGTATATAATTGTTAATAAATAATCAAGTACGGTTTTAATTGGTTCGTAATCTCTTATGCATTTTTGGCTAATCATTCATGGTTGATATGAGTACGTCTTAAGATTCTAAGTTAGCACGTTTTATGTGTACTAGACTTGTGTCATGCTCCATATTTAGCGGGTGTTTTTCCTTTTCTTCTTTGCAAATTTCTTGGTGAGGAATAAAGAAAAATAAGAGCGGCTTATGAAAAAAAAATGAGTGGCTAGAAAAAAAAAAAAAAAAAAAAAAATAATGCAAGACTCCCAAGAGGGGCAGTGTGGTGTTAATTATAGTGACTATTGAGTTCCAATATTACCTTGACGGGTTGCGGGGATTCAATAGATTGCTCCAATCCAATATTACCTTGACGGGTTGCGGGGTTGAAGATCCAAAATCTCAAAAAAGATGCGGATGTAAATTATTGCGTGAGTTTTATTTTTCTTTCCTTAGCGAGTGTGTAGTTACTTATGAAAGCATGACATGAGGATTTTACACATAAGGCGAATGACTTATTACTCTTAATACGGACTTGTATTAATTGTGAGCGGTTTTTCAAGTAATGGATGAGAAGATTACTTAGGATTAAAACCGTGCTTCCTTATTTTTGGATTTTACATTTCTTATATTTCACGCTTGAATAATGACAAATTTGCCCACAAGCAATTTGCTCAATTAATAACCGGTTCCACATTTAATTGTCATGAATAAGTTGATGCACTTTTTACTTGTGAATGCAATGATCTCATTTACTAGCTTGGTATGGGGAAAGTGAAACTTGAGGGTGATAAATGTTCATGGTACTCAAGCCCTAATCCAAGTCATTGAATTCTTTATGAGTTATTTCCATCAAAACCATTTCAAGAAAAATAAAAAAGATATAGATAGAAGTGTATTTTGATTCATTGCATTATTAAAAGTCAAAATCATGCATCATCTAGATTAGAGTAGTGTAGATGCATCTCATATGGCCAAGGTGGATTAATTATGAGGGAAATGTAAATTTTTAAACCTTGAAATACAATATTGCATGAGGACATGGCAATGCTCAAGTGTAGGGGAATTTGATATGAGCTTAAACTCATATCCTTTTATCAACAAATAACCCTAAAACATGAAGCAAAATACCCATTTATCTTGTAAAAAGCAGTGTTATGTGGTATGTTTGTGTTTGTGTGATCTTATGTAGGTAAAAGGATACAATTTCAAGCAAACAAGGAAAAACCAAGCTCAAATGGATGAAAAAGACAAAAAAGGATCAAAAGTGACAAGACTTTGAAGTTCAAGGACCTATCTTGACAAGTTGTGAAAGTTGGAGGACTTAAAGTGCAAATAATTAAAAGTCAAGATTCAAGTCAAACCTGGTCAAACTATCAAGTCAACTCAGTCAAAGGGCCATTTTGTACAAATTATGGAAGTCAAAGGACCAAAAATGACAAAGGAATGAAGATCTTAGCTTGAAATGGGAATCTGCCAAGTACAAGGGCTTGTTTTGCCAACATTGGAAAGTTATGCAATGTTTAATCCAAGTGAAAAGCTCTAAACCAATCAGAAGTAAGGAAAGAGTAAACATGGATCAAGCATTAAATACCCACTTACAGCCGCCTCATTTATTACCATATCACAACAGTTTCAATCCGTGTGCAATGTTTTAAACCAATCAAAGGCCGCCACGTGTCTATCTTCTTCAACAAAAATATTGCCAGAATCGGGTTTGAGATTTAAGCCGTTTCATGAGGAGATCAAAACACCAAACTTGCTCGTTTTGAAGAGAGGAATCCAATGGTGCAATCTAATTAACAAGTTCTCCACTCAATCAAAAACCCCCAATTCAATGTTTATCACCTTCAAAGAGTAAATGCAGAATTCTTCCACGTGTCAAGCTATAATTGGATCTGCCACGTCACAAACCCCAACAGAATCTCCTATCAAGCCTATAAATAGCTAGGATGTACCTCATTTCTCATTGTAGCTTAAATTTGTAAAACACATAGTTCTTAAATTTCCCTTTCCCTTTTCCCTACTTTTCACCTAACTACTCAAGAGTCTGACAAACTCTTGAGTCAGTTAGTTAGTTAGTAGCTTGTAACAAACATTTGTAACTGAATTCATGCAATAAAATTCAAACTTCATTTTCCCGCCAAATTCTGTTATTCAAATTCCTGGTGATTCTTGTTGCTGTTAAGAGTTCTTGTTGCTGTTTGATGTATGTTATGATCAACCATTGATCATAGCTTACATTTGTGAAGAATTGTAGCTGTTTGTTCAGAATTCAAGTTTTTCCATTGTTCTTGAAGAATTGAAGCAGAATGTTGATTCCAGATTATGTGTAGCTGATTAGTTGATTGAAACTTGTTAAACACTAGTGATAGGTGGTGGTATCACTAGGGCAAGAGAGCTCAGCGCTCCTCTTCTTCCCAAAGGACCTCTACAATAGGTTCATTAGCTCTTGTTTTATGTTCCTCTAAATCAGTCTTTGCATGCTCAATTTCTTAGTTAACTTTGATGGCTACATGTTATACTTGATTAGTTGCTGTTGTTTGATTGAGATTTAAGTGTTTGTAGTTCAGTTACTTCAATCTTGTGTACTGATTTGAGTGTCATTTGTAGTTACTAGCTTATTTTCAGTCACATTTGAGCTTTGCACCTTAATTGAGTTCTAGTCTTGATAATTGCTTAGTTTCAGTTTCATTAGCTTTCATTTGGTTCATTTAAACTAGTCTGCTATAGCTTTTGTATCAGCTTAATTCAGAACTCAATAAGTCTTTGTTAAATTTTGTTAAAATCAGGTTAAGGAGTGTTTGGTAGTAGCTATTAAGTAGATTTCAAGTGTTGATAATTGGTGTTTTAGTGATCATTTTCAGTCATTAGGTGTTAACAATTGGTTCTAAGTCTTTTACAAGTCAATATAATAGTCAAACAGGCAATTGGTTAACAAATTGTTTGGGTCATTCTTATTTCAGCTTTGATAGCTAAAACTTGTCATTTTCATTTGCCTAGTTCTCCTTTATTCCTTGATAAAATTTGTTCAAATTTGTTTCCAGACTTAGTTTACATCATAAACTTTTAGACTTTAAAAGGAAAATATACAGTTTCAGGGAATAAGCTAGGAATAAGCTTTTTAGCTCAAGCCTGAGCATTTTCCATTCTCTGATGTAAAGTGCATTCTGTTTTCTTGATTCTCTTAATCCTCTTCACAAAAGTCTTAGTTTTCTTTCACCAATCCATTTAGTTAGCATTGAATATGAAGTTTTGAAATTTTGAGCTTTTTCCAAATTTTTGGTCAAACCTGGTCAACATAAGCTCAAAAGAGCTTATTTCAGATTTCTTCTTCATTACTGGATGAAAATGGTTCTAATTTGATTTCCCGTTCTTGTAATCAAGTGCTTAATCAGTTTTGATACAAAAATTAAGTTGTGACTGATTGGAATAAGTTGTAGTTTATTTTGAGCTTATTGATAAGCACTCAATTGCTTATTTTGGACTTTTAGCTTATTTCCTTGAATACACGTAGCTATAATTGGATTTTAAGAGTTTTGCAAGTGATTTCAGCTTATTTGGTTGAGTAATAAGCTCAAACGAGCTTAATCTTTCCTTTGTCCCGTTTTTAGTTAAAGGTTTAGTTTTATTGCACTTTAGTCCCTAGAATTTTAATCAGTTTCAAAACTTGGCTAAACTTCCAAGTTATTAGGGTTTGCTTAAAGTTAGTCCCTGAACTTTGGAATTTGTTACATTTCAGTTAACAAGTTTGTTAGTTTGTTACTAATTGGTTAGTTTGTTTAAGTTTTTACAAGTTTGGTCCTTTTAGTTAACTGTTTTACATTTTTAGTCCTTATAACTTGTAGAATTTACATTTCAAGCATTTAATTTTCCTAGAAATTACATTTTCAGTCCTTAAAGTTTCAAGTTTTGCATTTTTTATTTTACTTGAATAAAATTTGGAATTTGCAACTTGTTTTACGTATAAGTAGGTTTATATTTTTTCATTTTTAGATAGTTTTGTTTGAATTAGCAATAGATTACCAAGCAAGCTTGAACAACCAAGAACAATTATAAATCTGATTTTGATTGGACTTTCTATTAGTTAAGAACTGAGAAAACGAACTTGCATTATACACATTTCAGCCAACAAAAAAAAGCTCAAGTGATACGTATCCGAGAAAATATAAAACCAACTAAAAAACGATAAAATGATACGTATCCGGAAAAATGACCAAGTGATACGTATCCGAAGAAATGACCAAGTGATACGTATCCGAAAAATATACAACCAACTAAAAAAGCTCAAGTGATACGTATCCGAAAATACACAACTAAAGAAACCAAGTGATACATATTCGAAAAAATAAAAGACCGACTAACAAAGAACCGAGTGATACAAATCCAAAAAAAACACATCCAATTATTAGAGTAAATTGCATAAATCGTCCCTAAAGTTTGGCTAAATTGCATGTTTCGTCCTAAACGTTACAAAAGTGCAAAGATCATCCCTATGGGGAAACCTTAATGCAAGCATCGTCCTTATGAGGAAAATTATTAGGACGAAACCTTCAAAATAGCTAAAACTTTTAGGACGAAACCTGTAAAATGACAAAACATTAAGGATGAAAATTTGCGAAATAGTTTGATTTTAGGACGATATCAGCACTTTTAAAATATTTAGGACGAAACATGCAAAATCACCAAACTTAAAGGACGATTTATGCAATTCTCTCCAATTATTAAAACCCAAGTGATACGTGACCGTAAATGCACAACTAAAAAAACTATGTGATACATATCTCAAAAAATACACAACCAATTAAAAAAACTAAGCGATACTTATCCGAAAAATACTCGGATCAACTATAAAACTCAAATAACACGTCTGTAAAAAAATATATAACTAAAAAAACAAATGACACATATATCCGGAAAACTAAACATACGGAATAAGACAGACTAAGTACAAAAGTTAACTACATATTAAAAAAAACACAATTCAAAACAATATGAAATATTGAAATGGTATTTCAAAGCAACTGACATGAATACACGGTGTACAAGTTTAGGACCTTTGGCATCTTCGAGCAACAAACCCACATGTGCCAACAAGAAAAAATGCCAATTTAGCTCCATAACCCCAATTAACATAATCTTAAGTAAAAAAATAAGTAGAATTTATTTTTCAACAAACTAATGAAAAAAGAGATAATAAAAAGATTATTGATATATTATGTATACGGTTTTGATTTGATGGAACCATGTGGTGATGTGATTCACCGAACCAGATTTTGGTCGCACTTAAAAATAATAAATCTAAAATTTGGCCAACAAACATTGCCAGATGTTACTTAGCTTAAAAGAAATTTGGCATCTGAGGCTTGTGGTAGATCTACTACATTAAGAGTAGACACGATCCATATACATGAAGATGAAAAAGGTTTTAAATGTTAATTTAGTCAAGTAGGTTTAATGAGAATTTTTTGATTGAAAGATGAGAAATGGATATTACGCCTGGAAATCAGAGAGAGATATACATAGGATTAGGATTTAAAAAAGAAGTTAAATACCTGTTTTACCCTTTTGAGTAAACTAGTTAATTAATATGTCAATTAAAAGAAAATGACACTTGTCGAATATATATTGGTTCTTATTATTTTTATTTTAAAGTCGGTTTTTACTTGAACGCAAATCTATATATATATATATATATATATATATATATACTTCTGCCTATCCGCATTTTACCGATTTTGAACATACAAAAAGTTTGTTATGATTAGGGGGTCTTACCCTAACCCATTTGCTTAGCCACCCTTCAGGTCTCTTATTTAATATATAAACCAACACCCATGCTCATTAGAGGGCTCAAGTGTACTCCTAAGTACCCCAATCACCTTAAAATGTTAAATTAAACCCGATTGATTTCAAAACTGTTTTGACCTCCGACTGTTGTAACCTGTTTTTGACCCACCTCCCGACCTCCAATTTAGTTCTCGTTTCTTGCATTTGAAAGACACTTCAATTACCTATTCAGGGATGCTTGGATCGCAAAATAAGTGTTTGTAGAACTCTAGATATGATCAAAACAAGTGACTCAAAATCTGCCCAGTTTTTAAAAACGAATTCAAACATGATTAAACCCTAATTAACATCACTAATAATCACCAATCATTATCCTAATCATGTTAATTGTTATAAAACCCCTAATTACAGATCTATTAAGAACTCTAATCCATCATATAAATTGATTACATAAAACTTGAAGCCTTAATGCTATAAAACAAGAAAACTATAAGAATTAAATCAAGATTTTTACCTCAAATCTTCAAGAAAATTATTTTTTATGAATCCCTAAATTAGGGCTTGTAAAAATTCGGCCAAAAGGGAAGAAAATTAATGAAAAACTTATTTTTGTGATATAAACATGGTATTTATATATTTTATTAAAAAGGCTTTTCCAAATTGGGCTAAAGTTGGGTCTTTTGGCCCATTATCTTTTCTTTTTATTTTCTAGTCGGTTTAAAACCCGATTCATATATATATATATATATAATTTTTATTTTTTCCTTTTAAGACTTATTAATATATTATTAATAATACCTTAAGTTACCTTAATTTATTTCAGCTCCTAAAGCCTCCGAAACATTAAAACCGTAAAACTAGTCAATTTTACGCGTATACCCGAAAAAACGTAAAATATACAGTTTAAAAAAAAATCTTAAATTTTGAAATAAACTTTATAACTAAGTCCTAAATGACTTAAAACCATCCCGAAAAATACTCACATGACTAAACACCTTACCCGAGACCTCTAAATGCTAAACCCCAAATCGTAAAAAAAATACGATTTACTATAATACTAATTTGTGAGCTCATGAACATGAAATAACCGTTCCTCGATTTACTTATGAGTACTTTATACCTATAAACGATATCCACACCAACCTCGTTCACGCAAAATAACATGTAAACACGCAAATCACATAGTTACACATAAATGAACCTTAAAATAAGACCAAGTGATTAACCTCAAAACCACGGTTGTCACAGCACCTGTGATGCATGTGGCATCAATGAATGTTTCACTTATGTAGCTTAATTAGTCAACAATAAAGACCTTGACCTTGTGATTATAAATAGGTGTTTAGAAAAAAGGTTGGCTGATTGTATTTTATTTTTTGTCAATTTAAAAAAAGATTAGTGAAAAAACCCTCCCTCCTTCCCCTCTCCCTCTCTCACACTCTCTTACTTTCTCTATCTCTATGATTCAATATACACACCAGGGTTGAGCATTGAGCCCGAATCAGACCGGACCGAGGACCGAACTAGTCTGAAACCCCGAACCGAGACGGGACCAAAATGGACAGTTCAGGTATGATTCGGTCCTATTAGGCATAATCGATGAGATTTTTGATAAGACCGAAACGAGTACCAAAATTGTCCAAAACCCCGGACAGAAGACCGAATCAAAATTGTCCGGTCCGGGTCGGTTTTAGGTTTGCTACGCTCTACCTTACATCACATATACATATTTAACCTTTCCTAATGTGTAACTACGCTACATAATATGCGACCTTAACATAATCCTCGACACAAAAACCGAAAATAAAGTGAAACAAAAATTACCATGTTCGGATTGAGTGTAAATAGATTGAGTCAACCTATCTAGCTCGTTTACTCAAAACGTTATATTCATATTAAAATTCTATGACCAACTAAGCTGTCAACTCAAACTTGACCCGAGTTGCCGTACTTATCTAATGAACCCTTCAAGGTAGGGCTGAGCATCACTCAAGGACCAGACTGTTAGAATGATTAAACCCCATAGGTATGATATTATTCATGGCCATTATTTATAATGGCAAAACCTTAATGCCTAAAACCCACAAATCTTGTTTTGGCCTATTTATTATCTAATAGTCTCCCGCAGTCTGAGTGGCGAAATCACGAAACCTCGAACTGGAGAGTTAAACTAGAAAAGAAAAACAAAACATAATAAAAACATATCGTAGAAGCGGATCTTTAGAAGCAGGTCTTTGGAAGCAGCGGATCTTTAGAAGCAGATCTTTGGAAGCAGTGGATCTTCAGAAGCATAGTAGGATAATCACTAAAAAAACTAATAAATAAGCGAAATACAGCAGACTTAAGGTATATATATCTGTCAACGATGACAGACTCAACCTATATCTATCGACCGAAACGCGGCAGACTCAAGGTATATCTATCTGCAAAACACGACAGACTAAAACTATATCTATCGGTCGAAACGCGGCGGACTCAAGGTATATCTATCTGCGAAACACGACAGACTCAACCTATATCTATCGACCTAAACGCGACGGAATCAAGGTATATCTATCTGTGAAACACGGTAGACTCAGCTGATATCTATCGGCCGAAAACCAAAAATCGTCTCGAGACTTGATACCCTATATTCGACGAACAAATAAACAATTAAAACAAATTTTTTTATTTTTTAAAATAAACTAAAATTCCTAAACATTAAGATAAATGTCATCTAACATCAACCCCTTTTTTCAAAGATCCGGTCGCTCCATCTACGCATCCGTGTCATAATTTTTGTTATATAGATCTCACACGGCATACATCTTCATTAACAGAAAAACACATAACTAATATATAAAAAAACAACGGTTAATCAAAGTGTGAATCAAAACATATCTGCTATATGCTCACACGTGTTATTCTTGAAATCAAAGCCACAAATTTTGACCATCTTTCTCACCAAAGCCTAACAGTATATGGTGTTTTCAGTAGAAGTGACGGCTAGGTTTGTTTTCTGTTTCGTGTTTTTTCTAATCGCTGGAGAAATTTTTAGGGTTAGGACCGGGGTAGGCCTCATACTATGTTAAAATGTTTAAACCTCTATAGGTATGATATTATTCATGACCATTATTTATAATGGTAAAACCTTAATGCCTCAAACCTATAAATCGGGTATCTATTTATTGTTTAATACCAACCGGACTGAAATCCCAGATCGAGGACTGAAATATTCTAAAACCCTGGACCGAGACCGGATCGAAATGATCCGATTCGATCCGGGTCAATCCTCGATCTAGTCTTATTAACCATAATCGACGGACTTTTAGTAAGACCATCAAACCGGGCCTGGCCGACCGAAACAAAGACTTAAATGATCCAAAACTCCATACTGAAGACCGAACCAAAATTGTCCGGTCCAATCCGATCGGAATCCACTATCCAAAAGCTCACCCCCTCCTAAATTTGAAGAATGACAAATTCAACCCTCCAATTTATACAAAAGTCACACTCTTTAAACGAGTCCGAATTAAAAAGTCAGGTTTAGCTACTGCTAGGGTTTTGGGTACTTACTTCTTCATTACAGCAGCAGCCATTAACAAAACACATTTTCTTTTAACCTTGAATTCATTCAGAAATCAATAGAAAATGGGAGGTGGTGGGAAGAAACGGGAGAGAATAAACAACCCAGAGCCTTTCTTATCCGATGAAACCACCAAATCATTTTCTAAGAAACGAACTAAACAATCCAAACTTCACCAACAAGAACAAAAGGTATCATCTTCTTTTTTTTTAATTACCTTTTCTAATAAGCTATAGCTGGCTTATGGATTGTTTGATTTTGGCTTTATTTTGCATAAACTCACTTTTTTAATCTTTTCGGCTTATTCAAGTTTCTTTTGTTATAAGCCGACAAACGGACTATAAAATTGAAGGGGGTGTTTGTTTCGGCTTATTTGTGGGGCTTATGAGCTTATGTGATTTTGGCTTATATTTCATAAGCCTCATTTTTCTGGCGTATTTAGACACTTGTGGGCTTATGTAAGTTTATTATTGCACAATAAGCTAATAAAAGCTTAAAAGTCATAAATAAGCCAAAAAAATCTGGGCTTTTGCAAAATAAGCCGAAAGCAATTAAGCGCGTAAGCCCAAATATAAGGTTAAACAAATAGTATTTGAGGAGTTTGAGAAAGAAAGGGGCACATTCCTTTTGAGGTTTTCTTGAACCATTTTATTTCTGCCGTTTTTTTTGAATTTGGAAAAAGATGGTAAGCTCTACCAGAAATAGTGAGTATGAGCGTTAATAAATTGAAGTATGCCCACACCAGGCAATATAAGCTAAACCCAGACACAAATAATCAGATGAGAATAAGAATTTTGGTGAAAAAAAAGTACTTTTAACAACCCTCTAGGTACCGTTAGATGTTGTTAAAAGCGTTATTTGTGATAAACATGTATTTTGGGCTCATATGGAGGCTGGAGCTAAATATTAGTGAAAAGTATAAAATTACGTTATTTGATAAGCTAAATATATGCTAAAAGCATTAGCTTTGGTTTGTAAGAAGATAAATATTGGTGATAAACGTGCACTTCGAGTTTGTATACAAAGCTTATATGTGCGAGAAGTTTTATGGGCGCTTTAGTTTTTGCTTGAGAATTGGAGAAACGACTTTCCAAAATTCCAGAGTAGATTCCGAATGGTTAAATTGTAGTTCACCATCAAATGTTTACAACTTTAGTGAGAGACCAAATAATAATTAACTTTAAACTGATAGGATAAATTGCAGTTTGTTGGTTAATTAGTTAAATCCGCTAACTTCTCGACATGTATTATGTATTTCACGTGTCATCAGCTTAGTAATAGCCAGGTCTAGTAAGAAGGTAAATATTCGTGATGAGTAGAGTTAGGTATATATAAGAAGCTAAGTTATACATAACTTTGTAGCATACAAATTTTCATGCTTTTCATGAGTATTCGGCTTCTTTTTTGTTATAGTTATTTAAGATGCTAAGTTACGAGCAACTTAAAAACTTGTCTGTATGTATACTTTCTCACGACAAGTTATCAGTAGTTAACAGCTTATTTGATTTGATACTGGCCTTATTGAAATACATATTATTCCTTATGATGAAATTTTGTGTTGCTGAATAATTTGTATTTTGCAGCTTATATCAGCTGGCATGAGTTCAAAGATTTTGAAGGAGGCTTTAGCTCAACAAAAGGAGATTCAGGAAGAGGCAGATGCAGCAAACCCTGATAACATTAATTTTCCTGAAGAACCTGTTACTCATACTCAAATAGACGATGATGATGATATTGACAACTTTCGTGGATTTACTGACACTCATAGTCAGTATGGTGGTGATGAGGTTAGCCTTGTTCTATCTCTTCATCGCGTTGGTTGATTTATTTGATGTTGTATGTCATTTTGTTACACTAATGCACATTGTTTATTTATTTATTTATCTATACTTGAAAACACATGGAAACGATTTAAACACGAAGAAGAAAACATGATTGTATGAAATTTTGAACATATAAGATTGTAGCTCGTAGTAATGACATTGTTTTATTTTGAAAATAACACAGGAAGAAATTAATGAAGATGACCAGAAGCTACTGGAAGCATTCTTCTCTCGAGATGCTCGACCAGAACGCACTTTGGCTGATGTCATTCTCGAGAAGATGAAAGCAAAAGATCAAGCATCTTCAGGTTTTTATTTCCATCAAGATGTGTTGATTTTACTTGGCTGTCTTTTTTTATTTCACCGATTAAGCTTGGTAGATAGATGTACCTGCAGGACAACCCTCTGAAAAAATGGATGATTCTATGATAGAAATATACAAAAGGTGATTTACATGTTTTATCAAATGATCTTAAATGATTTCTACTATATCATAGAAATATTAAGTTTATAACTTGGTTGTACAGCGTTGGAGAGATTTTTAAGAAATATACATCGGGAAAATTGCCGTTGGCTTTCAAAAGCATTCCGGCTAAGAAAAACTGGGAGGAACGCTTGTACTTAACAGAACCAGATAAATGGTCACCAAATGCAGTGTACCAAGCCACCAGAATCCTTGCATCTAATATGAGTTCAAGGAAAGTGGAGTTCTATTACAAGGTTGTTTTACTTCCTCGTATTAGAAAAGACATCAAGCAGAACAATAAACTTCATTTTGCATTATATCAAGCCTTGAAAAAGTCCGTATACAAACCCGCTGCATTTAATAAGGGAATTTTGTTTCCACTATGCGAGGTATGAATGTACCAAATCCTAAAAAAATTAGTTTTGATTTTCGTCGAGTGCATCATATAAAGTATTTGTATCTTGTCTGCAGTCAAGAACTTGCAATTTGAGAGAAGCTGTTATAATTGGAAGTGTTCTTCAAAAGGTCTCTATTCCACCACTTCATTCCAGGTATCACTTCTAACTATTGTCGAACATAATCATTGGTTTTCTATTTTTTAAGACTAGTCCGGCAACGTACAACCCGGTTTCAAATGTCAAAACTGTTTCTATTTGTACCAACTTTTTCTAGATAGTTGGCCTTGTTTCATTTTTTATAGGGTCATAATTATAGTCTAAGCATTGTTTTAATATGCAGTCTTGCATTGATGAAACTAGCAGAAATGGAGTATGGTGGCACCACAAGGTATGTAGATTTTCAAATAGTTGCATATGATATCAAAGCACAGTTATCTGAATAGCTACTTATTCTTACTATTAAATTACTGGTTTTCTGGTGCAGCTATTTCATAAAGCTATTAGTTGAGAAGAAATACGCTTTGCCGTATCGAGTTATTGATGCAATGGTTTCACATTTTATGAGATTTGTTGAAGACGCCAGGGACATGCCTGTGATCTGGCATCAGTCTCTTCTTGCATTTATGCAAAGGTTAGTTGTGTACTTTTGTTGTACTCTCAAAGTTGATGTTAAGTTTGTAGTTGCTGGGGACCAATGGGACTCTAGCTTAGCGGTACTAAGGTAGGCGGTCAACCAAATAGGTTGTGGATCAAGTCCAGTTTTGGACACTAGGTGAATTAAAAAGGTGTAGAGTAGGTTAGAGTAGTGTTAGACAATTAGAGTGGTGTGTGTGTGTTTGTCTTTTAAAAACCTTTAGTCTTTAGGAATTTCATGATCTTAGAATTGTCACTTACATTAATGAATAATGCAAATATATGCAGGTACAAACATGAACTGACCGTGGAACAGAAAGATGACATTAGCTATCTTTTGAAGAAGCAAAGACATAGATTGGTATGTAGTTATCCATAAACTCGCCTCGTTAAGCTTATTATGATATTGGAAAGTACTAAATTCTATGTACTCTTTTCTCAATGCAGGTTACGCCTGAAATTCTTAGGGAGTTGCAGAATAGCCGTAACCGTGGGGACAAGGAGGACGATCTTATGTCTATTGATATCCTTCTGTTCAGTTTCATATTGCTACTTTTCTTTACTTCAACTACTTTTACAAGTTTTTTGCATTGTAAGCTCAACACAAAATGGGTAGGTCGGGAAAATGGTTGGTTGGGTTGACTCATATGACTTATTTTCCATAACATAGTATAACTTGTTTGTCAAATATGCGTTTATTAATTTTTCAATTTCATTAATAATATAATATTATGAATAAAATAAATTTAGGAAGTTTTTATGCATCAACAATTTGTGAGGTTCAACAAATTTAGCCTGCTCTAAAATGATTGAGACTACAACCCGAACCCATCAGTTCCCAGTATATGGGTCACAATGTGGTTCATAGATTTATACGAGAAAACTTGCTTTCTTTGTGGACTATACGCCCATTATAAACTATCTTGCATTATGTGTTTTTATCCTTGACTCGGCATCACCTTCTCCTATTTCTGTGATCAACAAAACTATAGAGGAAGACAGATTTGACATTCCAGATGTCCCAATGGAAGAGGATTGATTGATTTCTTTTTTTTCTTTTTGGTAAATCTGCTCCCCCCCTCTTCTTCTCCCTGTGGTGGCAGAGGTGTTACAAAACTAACAAGTAAAAAGCTTGTATTTTCAGGATTATTATGCTTCTTGAAGTGACTGGCTATGGGTTTTGATGTTTTGGAGCTATTTGAAGTTGCTTCGTGAACTGCAACTGTGGTTTTTGGTCCCTTGTTACATGGGCTGATTAAGTTATACATGGTGTGCATGGACTCATTGTTTAGTAGTAATATAAGCAATTTTGTAGGAAAGTTCTGAGTTGGATGATTTCACAACATTACTTGATACAGTATGGAACCAAGATAATATGTTGTCTAATTGTTTATTTATTTATTATTCTTTTGCTTGATATGGATTTTTTTCGTCTAATTGTTTATTCATTCAGTCTTATATGTTACAAAGTCTGAACAATAATGGATATGGAGATATATTATCGATTTTTATGTAGATTGAGCCTTGCTTGATGTACATATATTATCTGCTATATTGCTCGCGCAAGTCTAGAAACACATTGCACAATGGTTTTTTCATGCATACTTCTGACTTATTGTGTTGATTTTAAGATAAACGTTCGGGCCTTTATTTTAAATCTTGCTAGGGCCTAGAAGTTGCGAATTGTATTAGCATTGTTATTTTTATGTGCCCTTAGGATTATGGTCTTGCTCTCTGAAGCTTTCAGCATATGTAGAGGTAGAGATAGACGAAGACCTTTGAGTTTGTGTAGTGTGAGAAAACCATGATCACTCTGGGTACAGGGTACTGAAACCTCATTGCTGAAAGCACTCACAGGTAGGCATGAATATGACGTTACCGTTTGTGTAATTTAGCCTATTTTTTGAAAATGGTTGCTATGCTTTTGGTAGTTTATCCTTTTTAAATATCATGCATAGGAGTTGGTTAAACTTGAAGCTGAACACTAGCAACTTAAGTGGTCCACATGGCTTCTAACATTACGGCTTTTACAGTTGTAACTGAAGCTGCAATCCTACTGTAAATCCAGTGATTCTGTTTATAAAAGGTATGTGAAAAGATTTCAAGATGTAGTTTATGCATTATACTGAAAGGGGTGGACACATCAAAGCATTGCTTGTCTGTCACAATGCTTGTATGCTCTCAGATATGGTACGGTGTAGTGCAAGTTGTCGAGATTCTTGCAAGCAGATGTAATCCGAATGGGTGGTTGCTTCTGAATGTAATCCATCGGTTCTTGTCATTTGCATCAAATGTGCCTAATTTTTTTTACTTGCAGACTTTGTATTTTTCCGAAATAAAAAACTAGATTTAAAAAGCTCTTAGAAACCTTACTGTGAACAGGCCTTAACGCACATTCTGGCTAAGTCTGTAAGATGAATAATAGAATGACTCAACATGCCTAGATTAATTCTTTGTTCTTTTTTAACTATGTTCTTGACAGGCTAGTTACTACCGTAATTGATAACATCTCTTTGACCTAGGTAGAGGTTTTACATTTTTAAAGTTTTGTTTGATTGAGAAACTAAGCAGACTTTAACAACCTCACAGAACAGAAATCAGACCTTAAGCTAAGATTCAGGACATTTTAGGCACGGCATTTCATTTTCTTGCGAGGGCAAGTTAAACCCGAAATGGTTTTCGACAACAAACCTTGGCTCGACAAGGATGACATTTTTTAGGTCCTTAGGCATAAAATATTACTGTCCATTAAAGCAGTTAGTTAGTTCATAATCACCGCCAAATGTTGACTCTCAAACAAGAGGTTATGGTTCAAACCGTTAGGTGTGTACATTTGGGGGTGGTCATGGAGGTTCACGTGTGCCGAATCCAGGCTATACAAAATGGTAGCTGCCCTGGGTAGTCGGCTCACAATGTCTAGTCGGAAACCCAGGTATACCAAAAAAAAAGTTAGTTCATGCCTATGGACCATCAAACTAAAATAACCCTTTCATTAAACAAGCTTGTATAAGCATTACATCAAACTAATGATTACATTTTGGTTGAGGTTTTTTTGTATAACCATACTTTTCTGATTATTCGTTAACTTGATGATAATCTCAACAGGAAAGACAAGTGGATCTTGCTAGGCTGCTAGTAACTACAACAGTTAGCCAGCGTTGATCATTAATTAAGATCCACATGAACAAAACTTATCGAATAACTGAGATTTGTCTGTCATGTCATTCACAAAGGTGCTAACCTCAACTTTTGCTCTGTCGATCTTGTTGGAGAGAGCGTATTTTCCGGATTAGTTATTTAGGAAAGGATCGATAAGAATAATTATCAAATATCTTGTACCTAAAATCAAGGAGTTAATTTAGATATAAATTAGCATTATACTTGTATAAATGTAACCATCCCATATTGGAATTCAATACATACAAAATTTCAATCCTTTCCCTCTGTATCATATCGAATTAACATGGTATCAGAGAAGATCATATAATTTCAAAACCCTTCGAAATTCAGTGAAACACCACAATGACGGAATCCTCGAAATTATCAGAAGTAATAGTTCAGAATGTTCAAGATGCACCATTTTCCCACCGGAGTCATCCTTGATGACAAGAATTACCCGCTATGGTCTCAGTTGATGGAGATGCGGATCGGAGCTCGAAACAAGTCCGGATTTATCACCGGAAAAACGAAGAAACCTGAAGGTGACGAACAAAAAGTCGAAGCATGGATCATTGATAACCACCGTGTAAAAAAGTTGGTTAATTGACTCGATGAGTCCACCCCTCATGAGACGATTCATACGTCTACAAACAGCCGCAGAAATATGGGAAGCTGTTGGAAAACATTCTATGATGGAACGGATGAAACTTAGTTGTTCGAACTGAATCGGAGATCGTTTATCACACGCCAAAATGGACGAACAATTCCTACCTATTTCAATGAATTAGTAAGTATCTTTCAAGAAATAGATACACGATTGACTGCCCAAGAAAGCACTGTTGCTGGAACAATCACACTTAACCAAACGTTATCTCGTCTTCGTGTTTACATATTTCTAGCCGGTCTGGATCCAGAATCAACCAAGCCAGAAGTGAGGTTTTGAGAAAAGACCCATCACTTGACCTTGAATCATGCTACGCATATATCCGAAAAGATCAAAACCAAAGGATGACCATGGAGGAACCGAAACTCGAACCAGATAATGTGGTGCACATGACCACTCGAAATCGAAACTCAAGGGACAAGAAGGTGCCTGGAAAACCATTAACTTGTACCCACTGTGGAGAAGACGGTCATTCTAAAACCCGTTGTTATGAAATTATTGGTTATCCGGAATGGTGGGATTTCTCAAAGAAGCCACGGAAGAAGATTAGCCAAGCAGCCATGGCTACAACCTCACAACTTGAAGGAAATACTCCAATGGTGGCTCATACACCTCGGATCAAGGTATGTCTCACGCGAACCATACTTCACTTTATGGTTGGATAATTGATACAGGAGCAACAGATCATATGACGAATAACTCATAAGTTATGAATACGTTTTCGAAAAAGAAAACAAGCATATGCACTGCTAATGGAAGCACTGCAAGTGTAATAGGGGAGGGTTCCGTGAAACTTTCGGAATCCATGAATCTTGATTCCGTACTTGTAGTCCCATCGTTATCATCAAGTTTACTTTATGTTAGTCAAATTACCGAAGCACTTAACTGTTACGTTACCTTTTGGCCAAACGATTGTGTGTTTCAGGATATGTGAACACATCGGATTCTTGGTTATGGTACTAGGAGGGGACGACTATATTATTTTGAAGAACGAAAAGGGGAAGCTAATCTTGCAGGAATAAATCAAACCAATAAGTCCTTGGCGTGGTTATGGCATCGCCGTCTTGGACATGTTTCTTTTCAGTATCTTAGGAAACTTAAACCGAATTTGTTTTTGAATGTTATAGAAAAGGATTTCAAATGTGGTACGTGTGAACTAGCAAAGAACAAATATGTTCCTTGCTTGAATAAAACTTTAATTCCGTTTATGACTATACACTCGGATGTATGGGGTCCGGCTCGAATTCCCACTCCGAGTGGCGCTCGATATTTTGTGACGTTTACTGATGAATGCACACGTATGATTTGGATTTCGCTTCTTAAAACGAAGAATGAAGTCTATTATGCTTTCAAGGAACTACACCACATCAATTAAAACGGAATATCGAAAAGAAATTCAAGTGTTACAATCAGATAATGGGGGGGGGGGGGGGGGGGGGGGTTGAATATATCAATCATGATATGAAACTCTTTTGTGAACAAAATTCAATCAGGCAACAAACTTCATGTGCAAAAACGCCACAACAAAACGGTCTCGCGGAGAGAAGAAATCGACAAATCCTTGAAATTTTTCGGGCATCTCTATTTGATATGAATGTTCCTCGGAAGTTTTGGGGTGAAGCTGTTCGATCCGCGACCTACATCATGAATAGGACACCATCACGGGGGGGGGGGGGGGGGGGGGGGAATATATCAATCATGATATGAAACTCTTCTGTGAACAAAATTCAATCAGGCAACAAACTTCATGTGCAAAAACGCCACAACAAAACGGTCTCGCGGAGAGAAGAAATCGACAAATCCTTGAAATTGTTCGGGCATCTCTATTTGATATGAATGTTCCTCGGAAGTTTTGGGGTGAAGCTGTTCGATCCGCGGCCTACATCATGAATAGGACACCATCACGGGTAATTGATTTCCACACTCCATTACAGAAACTACAAACACTTGAGAATGTGCCGTTAAATGATGGTCTTGAGCCCAGAATATTTGGATGTACCGCATATGTTCATCAGAACATAGGAAAATTAGAACCAAGAGCTATCAAGTGTATATTTTTGGGATACGCTAATCACAAGAAGGGGTATCGATGCTTTGATCCGGTCATGGAAAAGATATATGTAACAAGGTATGTATCGTTCCACGAAACCAGTCGATACTTTGGAGACGCAAGTCCGCTTCAGGGGGAGAGTCAATATGAAACGAACATGCCTCACAATATGGAGATACACGATTTTGGAATTGAAGCCCCAACAGAATCACCAAACAGTGACGGTGAAGCCTCAACCGAACCACAAATACCCGAATGTATTGTGAATGATGAACCAGAACTGGTCGAACAGGAGACCACCATCGAAACAGAAGAAGTGCAGGAGCCTAACGGGCGTGATGTACATGAAGAAGACATGCGAACTAAGGAAGAAGCCATGGATAGTCTAGATCCAAATCATGGTATGTCAAATAACTCTATTCCTCATAATATTCCACACGAAGTTGAATTTCAGGAAACATATAACACACCACCATCGAGATATCCAACAAGAAAAAATAGAGGGGTTCTGAAGAAGCAATACGTACCTGAACTCAAATCCAAAGCCAGATACCCAATCGGTAATTATGTGTCACTCCACAGATTGGCATGCTCACATGCTAACATGGTTGGAAAATTATCGAACGTTGTTATACCAACAAATGTACACGAAGCAATCCAAGATCGCAGATGGAAGAAAGCTATGAACGAGGAAATGGAGGCATTACAAAAAAACGAAACGTGGGAACTTGTAATTCTCCCTCAAGGAAAGAAAACCGTTGGATGTAGATGGTTGTATACTGTTAAGCTAGATGCAAATGGAAATATAGTTCGATTTAAGGCACGACTTGTGGCAAAGGGGTACACTCAAAAGTATGGGATTGATTATGGTGATACTTTCGCTCCGGTGGCGAAAATGAATACTATTCGAGTCTTGATTTCTATCGCAGCGAATCAAGATTGGCCTCTAAAGCAATATGACGTAAAAAATGCGTTCCTGAATGGATTCCTGGAAGAAGAAGTGTATATGGAACCTCCTCCAGGAATTAACAAGAACGGAAAAGTGTGTAGATTAAAGAAGGCGTTATATGGATTAAAGCAATCTCCCCGAGCGTGGTTTGGAAGGTTTTCGAAATTCATGAAGGAAATTGGGTATAAACAAAGTGATGCGGATCATACGTTATTTATAAAACATAATGGGGCGAAAATCATAGCACTTATAGTATATGCGGATGATATGGTCGTAACGGGAAATGACTTGGAAGGTATGAAGAATCTTCAAACGATTCTAGCAAGCAAATTCGAATTAAAGGATCTCGGACACTTGAAGTATTTTTTAGGGATTGAAGTAGCAAGATCATCTTCGGGAATATCTATGTGCCAACGGAAATACATCCTTGACTTATTATCCGAAACTGGAATGTTAGATTGCAAGCCGATTCAAACCCCAATCGAAGTTAATCACAAGTTATGTATAAAAAATGATCAAGTGCCAACGAACAAGGAAAGGTATCAAAGGTTAGTTGGAAAACTCATATACCTATCCCACACACGGCCCGATATTGCGTATGCTGTGAGTGTTGTTAGTAGGTTTATGCATGCTCCAAGCGAAGAACACATGGAGGCAGTATATCGAATATTGAAGTATCTTAAATCATCCCCTGGCAAGGGATTGTTCTTCGGGAAACATCCAGAGAGAAATGTGTGTGGATACGTCGATGCGGATTGGGGAGGAGACAAGACAGATGGAAAATCCACCTCAGGTTACTTCACCTTTGTGTGCGGTAATTTAGTAACTTGGAGAAGTAAGAAACAAAAGGTTGTCTCTAGATCGAGTGCTGAAGCAGAGTTTAGAGGAATGGTACAAGGGGTGTGTGAATTAATTTGGATAAAGCGAATTTTAAGAGATTTGAGTATAACTCTAATGTCTCCCATGATGTTGTACTGTGACAATCAAGCGGCCATCAAGATTGCTAACAATCCGGTTCAGCATGATAGAACGAAACACGTAGAAGTTGACAGGCACTTTATCAAAGATCATCTCGAGAAGAAGACGGTGGAACTTCCATATGTTCATACAAGTAGTCAACTTGCTGATATGTTAACGAAAGCTGTATGTGGAAGAGTATTCGAAAGCTCTCTCGACAAGCTGGGAATGATAGACATACATTCTCCACCTTGAGGGGGAGTGTTGGAGAGAGCATATTTTCCGGATTAGTTATTTAGGAAAGGATCGATAAGAATAATTATCAAATATCTTGTACCCTAAAATCAAGGAGTTAATTTAGATATAGATTAGCATTATACTTGTATAAATGCAACCATTCCATATTGGAATTCAATACATACAAAATTTCAATCCTTTCCCTCTGTATCATATCGAATTAACAGATCTATTGGATCTCATATACTTAAGAGTACCTGCTTAAATCTTGCATGCGCTTAAACTTGTGCCTACTCAATTTAGCGATCGACACATGTCACAGGCATTTTTCCTCTCCTTAATATAGCCTTTGAATTGGATTTGGCACATGTCTCACTATTGTTTTAGGCATGATGATCATCTCCATATTACAGTAATATTCTAGCTGATTACTAGGGTGTTATGAAATATGTAGAGGTGCATCCTACCTTTGACTTTTGTAGCAGACTAGATCAGTTTTCAAACTCTTCACACACATGCCAAAAAAATAGCTTTATGGAACTTTATCACCTGATTTCCTACTAATGTTGTTACAGAGAGGTGCCAAAACGGTCAGGCCGGGCGGGGGCAAAATGGGCGCGAGCAAACGGGTGGGCTAAACGGATGGATGTTAAAACGGGCAAAAAAACATATAAAAACGTAGAAATAAAAAATAATACAATATCTGTTTCAAAGCCGGGATAAAAAAGTAAATATAAAAGATTCACCAAGTATCCTATTTAGTATTTTACATGTGTCATTGAGCTCGTCTAGTGTCTTACATGTACGCCCATTTAACCCATGAATAATAATTGATGGACAAAAAGTGTATTTAAAAAAGTGTAAAAAATGGCTAAATTTAACAAAATGGACAAGATTTGTCACGCTAAACCACGAGCAATACATTATAGAATCTAAGATAGTTTCTGTCTGGTCTCTTCTCCTAATGTTAGGACTTATATTCATTCTATAAATGAGTTAAATAACTATATATGATGATCTCACTCAGGATTGCATCCTATAATTAGGTCATTCATGAATCTTGAGATTCAGAATGTTGATCATATTATGTCTGTAACACTTGCAGTTATTTACTTTTATAAATGTGTGTATGTGTTTGAATAGCTACACATAGATATGATTCTTGATCGTAATAAGGGGCATGTGACACGTACATATCACTCTCACGTACACAGTTTTTAATAGAAAATACCGCTTGCGATAGTGCTGATCCAACATAGATTTTGCTAACCTGGACTACTTTGCTACAATAAGAGAATTATACACTTAGGCTATAACCTGCTAATTAGTGAATTATTCAACATAAAGACAACTTATCTACAAATGTTGCTCCAGTATATATAACATCACGACTTCTTTTCTCATCAACAACAACAACGATACCCAATCCCGCCAAGAGCACGGTACGAGGATCACGACTTATTTTAATTTTTTTTTTTGAATTTTTTATGGTTTACAACATACGTTGACATGTGTGATTCATGTGGAAATGCTTTTGTCCTATTAGTATTATTTCTATCACTGAGGCAAGTGAGTTTCTATTCTATTACTATTTCTTTCTCTGATTACTGATATCAACTTTAGTGACTGTTTCTAGTCGAATATCAATAAATTATGGGATTTGGTCTTCTGTTGTCATCAGTCACATCACATAAGATTTCCGAGTTTCATTATGGCCAGGGGCGGACGTATGTGTTGGGTATGGGGTGGCGGCGCCCCCATGGCTCGACCAATAAGACGAGATTACAATGTAATTTTTCTTTAATTTTGACAGTTTTTTTTGAATGCCCCCATTAAAATGCAAATTGCCCCCCACTCACACAATTTGTGGCCTTAGCTACACTGATTTTGTATCTCAGCTCGTCTTGTTAAGATAAGGCATAACGGGAACACGGACAGGTTCAAACTCAAAAAGTTTGGCCTGTGACAGCCAGGGTATTTGTTGTGTCCCAGATGGCTCACAAAAGAGAGTATTTAACCAGAAATTAGAACAAGCAATATAACGAAAGTGAAACAAATTTTACGTGGAAAACCCTCTAGTAAAGAGGGAAAAACCACGGGCCAAACTGAACAATAAATTCACTAATGTAAAGATAATAGCAAATTTACAAGAATTCAAAGTTTCAAGCATATGACCATAGCTTGAAACACTAACACAATCGTTCACCGATAATACTCCAACAACTCTAGCAGCCAACACCTTGAAAGTACCTTATAATCAAGAACCTGATCACAAACGCACACACACTTTGGTTGTGAAAAGAGCAACGAACACAAAACTGGAATATGTCTAGGCAGTAGCCGTGTACCCCTTATAGGGCAGCCGGAACCACATCAGTATTGATGGATGCCCAAGTATTGAAGAACGGGCTGACTTGTTTCTGGAGGCCCGAGATCGCGTGACGAAGAGGGGTTTAGTAAAACGGGCATAACTTTTGCATCCTAAGTCCGTTTTCAGCCCGTGACCTGTCAAAACGTCCGTAAAAACGAGGCGGACGACGCTGTAACCACCTTTTAGCTGGTTACGGATTTTTCAAGGCCCGAAAAGCCTTTTTACTATCAGTTTTTTTACATATTTATGTTTTTTTCACTTTTAGTTGGACTCTGTCTTTGGACTACGGTCCAGCCCGTTGGATTTTTAGGGTTTTTCTTTCAGATCTGCATCTTCATCCTCATGACGGCGATTACGAGGCCTCCTTAGGGATTAATGTTTAAAGTATGACTTTGTTTGTTGGTTTTTTAGATATATTTCTAGTTAGTATTTTAGATCTGAAACATGTAACATGACATTCTACTTTAGGGATTGATGTTTAGTGTCCTGGCTTACGCTGGGACTCATAGTTTTGATTAGTTCTAACGTATTATGTATATTTTCTCCTGCAGATGTTTTTATAATATTATTTTATAAGGTACACAACATGAATTATATCTGGTAATCAGCGTAGAGTCAGTGATATCGTACCAGAAAATCGAGATTATGTGGTATCTGAGCATTCACATGTGCGATTTCACGTGGCAATGCTTTTGCGCCCTATTAACATTGTTTGCACTAAACTGTTGAATGTTGAAGTATGCATTGGTACTGATACAGGGGATATTCGCAGCACTACTACTCTGTGTTAACATTTAACAGACATCCTTTCAGTAATATATGGACAGGTGGAAGTATGATGTATGCAGGTATGTAATATTTGCAAATTCCCAATGTTAAAATCTGTGAACTATGGATCGGGACAAGCGAGTTTCTATTCCAGTACTATTATTTCTCTCATCCCATGTAATCCAAAATACTTATGGACTTGGTCTTCTGTTGTCATCAGTCACGTGACATACGATTTCCATGTTATGTAAATAATGATTTTTAAAGTTGTGTGTGAAAATTTTGAAAGTTAAAAGAGTATTTATATAGAGTAAATGGGGTAAGCAATTTTTTTTACCTAGTATAAAAAGTTATAACTGGTACAAGGGGTCCCACATGCAAAGCACAAGCATCGAAAAGTTACTGGCTCACCTTTGGGAGCCATTTTTAGCTTGGGTCACGCGCGAGGTTTACCCCTCTCAGCAAGGGTCGCGCGTGAGGGGGTGTTTTTGGCTCACGATGAAGCCTCACACCAACTGCTAAATGCAGCCTTAGCTGTACGAGTTTTGTGTTCAGTATTGTTATGAAGGGGTTCAAGATCAAAACCTTGGGCCGTGATATGTTGGGTATCAACCTTTATACCTGCTCGGAAATGATCGATATTATGTATTTATCCTTTTTTTCTTTCATATTTCATTCATGTCAATTAAGAAGATAGTAGTCGTAGTTAATTAAGAAGCCACATGCATGTCCAATAGTTACTAAATATGAGGTATAATCTCCTTGACCATGACTCATGAGCAATTAAGCATAATTGTGCATTCAAACAATTAGCTAGTTCTTTCACATGGACCCCAGAGCTAATACTCCGTGTGGGCTAACTTAATTATCCTCTTTTTTTATGGGCTTCTCTAGGCCTCACATCAAATCCATGCTACTTTGGATGTTATTACTTGAGGACTTGAGGTGCTTGTATACTACTAACAATCAGGTTGGTCGCGTTCCTGTGATCAAGAATTTATAATAAAGCTGAAATGATTACGATACAAACTGATACGCCACCAAGAGTCCAGGACAACCTGCACACAAGCTGGTGGTAGTTGCTATCAGATTTTCAGGCCGTAGAATTGGTAACCGAGTCCAGGACAACCTGCATACAAGCTGGTGGTAGGATTACTACCAATTTCATTTGTAAATATACTTGTTTCTGCAAAGAGGTCGGAAACCATGGTTACCCCTAAAAAAATACCTGTCAACTTAATTAGCCTGATTTTCTGTAGATTAATACTACTAGTTCGGGTACATGCATCAATACTACTAGTTCGGGTACATGCATCTCTTGAACATTTTGACCCATAATACTAAGTTTTATGCTTATATTGTTCCTTAATTTCTAGGTAGTATCTTTTTTCCAGAGGGGACTTCAGTGTTATGGCATTGGGGTTAAAATGGACTTCAAGTCCTGTTATATGCAGGGGCGGATGTACTTGTTGGGTTGGGGGTGGCGGCGCCCCCCATAGCTCGATCAAAACGACGAGATTACAGTGTATTTTTTGTTCAATTTCGATAGTTTTTTTTAAATGCCCCCCACTAGAAACACAATTTGCCCCCCACTCACACATTTAAATCCAACATTTAACACTCGAAAACTTAAAAATCTTCCGTTTTAAGTTAAAATACTCGATTTTTTATTCGGATTTTTGTTTTTTTCGCTTTGCTATTGTCAAAATTTTTTTTTGCCCCCCGCACTTGAATATCCTGCGTCCGCCATGTAATTTTTGTTGCTAATTTAATTTAACACCTATCAGGCGTAATGAGACACATAGAGGAACATCATACTTACATATTTTGACAATTTTTGGCTTATCTACGTAATTTCACTAGACAGAAGTTATATCGAACTTCCTTTTTGAGTTTTATGAAAAGGTTAGAAAAGTGAGTGTTGTTAGCAAGTACTGGTATAACATGTAGCTGACTTCGATAAATAAACAAGAGCTACATGTCCAAAAGTTACTAACGGGGAACTTGTTTGTTCATGTCATCATTGATGTCATTGTCACTACTTGTCGTTTACCTTTCACCTTTTGTTCTGTGTTCGTGGAGGCACCACTATAGAAGATCTTAATGCTTCTCGTTCCAGAAGATTACGTATCTCTTCTCCCCCTGCTTGGATCTATGCTTAGATTCTCTAGGAATTAGTGTAGAATATACGATAATCTCACTCAGAACTGCATCCTATTTGGTCATCCATGACCTACTTAGATTATGTTTTGTTTGTAACAAGGGACATGTGACACGTATACGGGCATTCTGACACGTATATGGGCCTGCACGCACAAGTACACCAAATGGCTTATGGAGTTGCTGGTTTTGATGTTTCGTTAAACTTTTCTACTTCTTGCCACAATAGATGATGATGGTGAAATTTTTTAAGCCAGTTCGTGATTGTATAACATCATATACACTAGTTTCTGTATAACATATTATTAATGGAACAGTCGCTGATATTTACAAATGAAATTGGTAGTAATCCTACCACCATGACTAATATGTTCTGATTATTACCAATATGTAAGGCCAAAGTTTAAAGAGAAAGACTTCAAAAGTCGGTGGACACTTATTTTGGGACGGATGGAGTAACTGATACCACATGCACTGTGTGAAGCTGCTACATTGCTGGCATAATGTCATGGTCAATTTATAAGATATAACGTTATTGATTATGAGTATCATTTCCCTTTATCCTAGCATATAGCGTAACCACTTTCTCTTCTGCTTTGTCCATTGATGGATTATCCTCTTTAATATTTTTCTGAACGGCTGATTGTATTACAGAACTAGCAGAAGGTAGACGACCAATTACAAGATAGACGATAGGGAGTACATGGATTACTAAACAAATCTATCCATCTACAAGAAACTTTTTTACTCCTACTACTAGAAATCCAATTAAACGACGAGAAATTACTTATTCTGTATCTTTTAATGTGAGACGCTGATAAGTAAAGACAGATGTTTTTAGTGCTACAATAGAGAGAGAACAGAATAAAATCTTCCTTAGCACAGATTCTGATTTTCATCCTCAATGATTGATGACTGTTGTTTATATGATAAACACCTACTTTCTGTTATATATTGTACATAAGTGATTTACATAATCTTTCCTTGTTGCAACAACTTCCATTCTTCCTAATGATGGAATACATTATTTAAGTTCTATGTGTAGCGTTTGTTGCTCGCCTAACCCGTTAAGTGGCTGCCAGAATGCCACAGGGGCAACCTGACTGCTTTCCAACTCATCTAAGGATCTTTGCATACAATAATTAATGAGTATGTTAGTCTGTTTACATTGTTTTAACATGTTTAGCTGTTTAGTCATGTTAGTTGTCTATTAAAATTTGGTGCACAAATCATAGTATAGGATTCTTGTCTCTTGTCTTTCCAATTGGCAAATCCATATCATAACTACACTTTAGATTGCAATATTAAGACCACATATTATATCAAATATAAAACCTAACTGAAATGTGGCCCTAGAGATGCCACATTCCAAATCTGCTACAACTTGTCATTCTGTTAAGGTTAATTAGTAAAATAGGTTAGAAGCAGTCAAGTATCACACAGTATTTGATTATTAATCTGCGGTTAAGCAAAAGAACTAAGAGAGGATTTTATTTTGAGGTATTAACATCAATTCGGACCCATCATGTTTACGGCCTTTATGTTTCACATGTGAAACAATATTTTCATCTTATTGACCCGTATATATACACAACTTTTTGAATTCGTGGTGGTCTTTATAAGGGGTTGATCATTTTATCAGCCGCGTAGAAGGACTTGCTATACCTTAATTGTTAGTATTGCGTGGCAAGAATAACTGATTCATACTAAAGTCGTCTTCTTATGAAATTTACAATATCACACAAACACACAACATATCAAGACAATATAAATTGCTAAAGAAACAAAGGTCTGACGTGGTTATTTGGTGACATGTATAATCATGAATTCGATCATATTGTCTTAGTGTAAGTATATTGTTTTTCTTATGGGTGAGATTAGTTAAGGTTTTGTTATTTATTTATTAATTTTACTTTATAAGGCTATGACAGCATGCATCATTTGGCAATCAGCGAAGATCGTTGATGATTATGTCACTCGAGATTCTTTCCTGTTTGAGTATCTTGTGGCATTGCTCTCACTGTCATTGCTATTATTGCAGAAACTGTGACATGTGGATGACGCAGCAAGTGATGTTTGCGATGGCGGTTAGCTGCATTCTGTCATCGATTAAGAAATTAAAATTCCAAAGTTTACTGGATATTGGGGAATTTAGTCTGTCCATCTCATCTTTGACCGATCCCGTCACAATGGGAACTTTTATGTCTTTAGTTTGAAAAGATATGATGTCATTTACTTGCTTCTTTGGGTTTGCTAACTTGCTAGTTGCTACAACCTATTCTGGGTGGATAGAAAGATTAAGATTAGGTAGTATGGTTAGATATACATTCAATGTTAATCTTTTTAATCATATGCGCCGTAATCACCTTTGATTTATTTGATAAGGTATGATCCAGTAATTAGGGCCTAATCAGCATCATGCATTTGCTATGATCACTAAGTTAACCCAAACTTGTACATGCCAAAAAGATATTGCTTTATGAAACTTTATCTTTTGATTGCTTTGCATATGGTATTAATACAAAAAGGTTTTCATGGTGAATCTTTGGACATATGGGTGAGGCATGCAGTGATGCATATAAGCATAATGGCTAGATGATTAGCTGGCCGGGGAGGCGTTAACATCACTGTAACTTTAGAGAGTTTTTATACTTCTAGCAAAACGGTTTGGTCAATCCGCTAATATATACAATAGTATGTGTCTCAGCTCTTGCCTCTTGTTTGGATTTGTGGTTTAAGTTTATTCATTGTGGGATTTGTGGCTAGTAAGAAGTCTACGGTGAACTCAAATTGCATTCTGTTCAATCATCCATGACGCACGACTTGAAATCTTGGATCTTGTTTGTGAAACTAGGTCATTTTAGCTTGACATGATAGGGAAGATGTTAATCCATTTACATGCCTACCCACCAGCTGATGCTGTGTATCTAGCAAGTGTAAGCTACATGCATTGTATCCTGAACTAGTATTTGACATCCTCATAATAAGGGACATACAACACGTATACCTGCACTTCCAACACGTTACATTTACATATCACATTCACATAAATAACAGCTGTTAATTGCCAAAGTTAGCTTACACCGGATCAGCTGACCCAAGTTAGATTCTATGAATCTATCGACTTCTTGCTACAACAGATCAACTGTAGGATGTGTACTTAGAACCTCGTGTAGTCGTGTTGCTTCCTAACTTCTTCTTCTTTGAAAATGGCAAATTTCATTAGAAATCTATCAACAATCTCGAGACATAGGAAACAAGAACAACAAGAACAAATATAAGACTTTTGCTCTCATTTGCGGGTCACCTATAAATTCAAGAAAATAGGCCTTGTTTGATTCAAGTGGACTACAGACCCTAAGTTAAACACAAAATGAAATATTCTTAATGCCAAAAGAATTAGTTGTATTTTCTTTTAACCGAGTCATTATATTTTTGGCTTAAATCCACTTGTAAGCGACCTTCCGTTTTTCCTAATGATTGTTTACATGTCTATACTATATTTAGGTTTTGTGCTATAGAGATTGTTGCCTGTTTACCCTTCAAGTGATGTCAAAAGTACACACTCAACAATACAGGAAAACCCTAAACTTAACTACACTTGCGATGGCCTTGCTTCTGTTGTGTATAGTGTGACCACATGCTATATCAATTAAACAACACTAGTATGTATTCGTGCAATGAGCGTCGGGTATTATGTGATTAACCGGAGAATAACAAAGAAAATGACATCGATCAGACCCGGTTCACTCAATTTACATGTTCAGTCGGTTCGTTTTCAGACGGCTTTCATTTACTAGCCGAACCGGTGGTCACTTATGTTCTTGGTTGAACTCGTTTTTGAATGAATTTTATACATATATGCTTCTAATTGTTGTAAAATGTGAGTATATAATTGTATTTTAAGCAATGAGGTGTTTTAATTATATATTAAATATTTTTATTTCTGAGAGTGTATTATTATTAACCTGCATGCGTTAATTAATGTTTATATGCGTATTAAATTATAAGATTTTAAATATTGTTATTTTATCTTTTTACGTTTGTTTTACTTGTATTCAATGCATTATTTAAATGAAAACTTAGTGTCAAATATTTTATAATTAAAAGGAATACTATATATGTGTATAGCACATTCTATAAACTACACATTTTAAATTTCTTTTCTTTTCTTACAGGGTACGGTATGGTCACGCCGTGCTCCGGCGTTGTCCGGCGTGACCACACCGTCGTTCGTCGCGTGGAAGATGCAACGGCCACAACCACATGCGTGGAAATGGTGCAAATTCTTCAAAACACCTCCTTAGCAACTTTACAAAATACCCCTTTTTAAAATTAAATATACCAAACACCCACTAAACGGTTAGTTTGAGTTTTTACAAAAATTTGAATTTTTTTTTGAAAAAACCTAGTAGCCAACGACTACTTTTTTTAATATAATTTTTTTTCTAAATATTCCAACAGCCTAACGGTTAGTTTTTTTTTTCTAATTTAAAAAATATAGCCTAACGGCTAGTTTTTTGAACACAATTTTTTTTCAAACCCTATATATACATAACTATATATCCTTTTAATTTACACACACCAAATTTTATTAATCTTTTAAATATTACATACGAAATAATATCCGAAAACCTCAACAAACCTTCTTTCGTTGGCCTCCTTAACACCTTTAATGGAGGTCCGTCTTCACAAGAAGTATTTTCGGATGACCCGGAATGGTTAGAACTCCAACGACAAATATACGAAAATTTCCAACGACAAAAATACACTCAATTTCAAACCGACGAGGATATTCAATTCAAAAAGCTTCAAGAAAACCCACCATCATTCGATGAATCACAATCCTCACACCCACACCCCAATAAAAAAAAACCCCGTAAATGGGCGGCTAAAAAATGTTGATTTGAGTCAACTAGGGGCGGATTTCGAGAAAAACCCGAATGTGTCAAAAACTAGGTCACGCTGGGTTGCATCGGAGGAGGCATTGCTTGCCAAATGTTATGTTGAGATTTCGGAGGATCCGAATGTCGGCAGATCATAAAAAAGAGAAATGTTTTGGTATAGGGTTATGGGGTCTTTTAATAGCCAAAATTTTCAAAACCGTATCAAAGATATAATTACAAGTAAATTTAGGGATTTGAACCGCGGTTGCCAAAAGTTCAATGGTTGTTACCGACGTAGCAAGGCGACAATCAAAAGTGGGAAAAGTGAGTTGGATGTGATGGCGAGGGCTCGAACATGTTAGGTCAATTCAGTACCTAATGACCTTACTGATGGATTTGAATAACAATCAGCCTAAGTGAAGTATTAACCTTGAACATAACAAAGTCACTGAGTGAAAGTCATTCAGTGAGTTGCCTTCGAGTTCCTAGACTGAGTCTAAAAGAAAGACTCGAGCATTCAGAGAGGCGAAGCTCAATGAATGACTTCTATGACGAAGAAGAAGGTGATGGGTTCAGTGAGTTGTGGCAATAGACTCACTGAACCCCATACGATCTCCCTGAAGAAAACAAGCATTCTCCAAGATTGAAGTAAAGGCGAGATAAGTTAAATTGTGACAAGATGAAGTACATCACACAATTAGCGTGACTTACCCTTTTGGGATAGATGGGGTACTGACAAGTGTAAAGGACTTACGTCTTACTACTTAGAATAGGGTAAGACAAGATACTAGACTGTACCAATAAGACAAGAATTGAACATGGGCAATTATTGTCTTCTACTCAACTTTCCTTCTATAAATAGAATGTTTGTAAAAGGAGAGAAAACAAGTTTGTGCACTTAATGCTTTAGACATTCACAAACAAAGTTTTCTCTCCTCCAAATACGATCAAACACTTGAGTTCTAAACTCTTGTTGACAGAATCGTCAAGCTTAGCAATCGTTAGGATTGGACTAGCTTGTTAGTGAGGAGATCACAAAACCACACATTGTCTATTCAATCCCTATTGTAGCTTCGTATACAATAGGGTATAATTCTTTAATAAAGCTAAGAGTTAAACGTTGAAAAACCTTTGTGTTATTTACTTTACTTATATTAAGTTTATTGCATTACTTAACCATGGGTTAGGACTATACTTAGTATTGTTAAGTATAGTACTAATTACAAGGGACCAACAAGTGGTATCAGTGCGGTAGGATTATAAAACTTTTAACCACCGTCTCAAAGTTTTTAAAACCTTGATCCATTATGGCTGAAAGTAATGTAACCCAACTTGTTAACAAAAAAGGAGCGAGTTACTCTGTTAACGCTCCTAAGTTAGAAGTTGAAAGATTTAACAAATGGAAGAAAAGAATGCTATGTTATTTGATAGGAATTGAACCTTATTACATAACTTGTATTAAGAATGGTCCATTCAAACCAAAAACAGCAGCTGGTGATGACAAACCTGAAAACCAATGGTCTGACGATGAAAGGAGAGTGGTCAATCAAGACCAACGTCTCAAAAGCATCATAATATCTTGTCTTCCTGACGATATTATGGAGGCTGTCATCGAGTGTGAGACGGCCAAAGAGACTTGGACAAATCTTGTTCATAGTTTCGAAGGACCATCCGACACTAAGGAAAATAGGATCATGGACCTGAAGTTAGAATATAACACTTTCAGGGCCAAACCATCTGAAACACTTCCTCAGACTTACACCAGGTATAAGACCTTACTCAATGAGCTAACGAATGACGGGGTGAAGCTGTATAAGCATGAAATCAATGTTGGTTTTGTGAACAGTCTCCCTAAAAAATGGCTTGGTTTTTCTCAAGGATTGAGAAATGCTAATCATACGGACTCAGGATCTTGCAGACATTTATGGGAGATTTATCTATGAAGATAATCTAATAAATAGAAGATATCCTGAGTCCAAGAAGGCCTTTGTAAAACCCGTATTTAAAAATCGGAATATTTAAATACGCAGTTTAAATTTAATAAACTATATAAGTATTAATTATTAGACAGAAATATAAAAGCAGAAAATTAAATACGCTATCCCAGTTTATTTAAATATTACAGTTAATATTTATTCAGATAATAAGTATTTAGTCTCAAAAAATATTACGGCAGAATTATTATTTTACAGAAATAATTAAACATTATCAGAAATCGCGCAGTCTCAGTTTTAATTAAAATCGTGACGTGATTAATTATTTAGAAAATAATTCTTACTAGTTAATGATTAAATACAAGCTATTCAGTATCGCGTAGGGTTGCAGTATTATTTTTCATTCAGGAAATTAAAAATACATGACGAATTTAAAACACGAACACGCAAGTTATACGTTTTATTGAAACCAAAAAATTAAAGCATTTTTGGTATTAGTTTCTTATGGGCCGGTTTAGTATTAAAAGAAAAGAAGAAGAAAAGAAATTGGGCTTAGCCCATTTGATTACAAAATAAGACAGGGGTTCCCCTTTTGTTCACTCTACGACGCAAAAATAATAACAAAGATTAGGGTTTGTTCTGCCGACACTAGAGACAAAAAAAAGGAAAAGAAGGGTGGCCGCCGGTATAAAAGAAAAAAAAGGTGTTGCGGGTTGTTTTTTTTTTCGTGTGAATCATCCAGCCTTGTTACAAACGGTATGTATCATTGTGTTTTTTTTTAATTGATCCGTTGGGGGTCTAGGGTTGTCACAGCCGAGACTTTTAAGTCTCGGTGGTCCCTTTTCTTTCTGACCAGCCACGCCTCAACAACAGTAAGTAATAAGGGGGTCGGGGGTGTTGTTTATCACAGAAACCGAGACACATAAGTGTCTCGGTGTGTTGCTGATGCCCAGCCGTGACCACCAGGGTGGCTCGGTGGTGGTTCTTGGTTACCAGCCTGGAACGAAACAACCCACGTAGGGGGTTATATGAGTTAGGGTGTCAGATTGTTTTGATGTAGGGAACCGAGACACAAATGAGTCTCGGTGGTTCTTTTGGTCAGCCTGAACTCAAAAAGAAAACCAACAGGGGTGTTTGGCTTTTCGTACAGCAGAAAAACACCAACAGGGGTGTTTGGGACTAATTTTCAGAAAAGGGAGCGTTTGGGTCCGCCAAAAAGTGAAGCAGTGGGAACCACTGCATAAACAGGGGGAATATAACACAACAGTGGGAACGATATAACAAGCAGTGGGAACATATAACATACGGTGGGAATTTATGGCAAGCAGTGGGAACTTAAGACTAACAGTGGGAACCACAAGAGTATGTAAATTGGTAAATCATTTTTATAAATGAGTTTTATGAATAAATTAATTATATTGTCATATTTATTAGTCTAATTAATAAAATTAAATTAATTCTAGCTTTATCATTTTTTTATCCTATTAAACTTATGACTTATAAATAATTTAAATCTAAGATATTTAATTGGAAATATTTCTAAATTAGGAAACGTTCTAATTATAACGAGTTATTATACTATTTATAGTAATGTCAGATTATACATCATACGTAATCAGAAATACAAAGTACATTAAATCTGTAATATTTATGAACGGTCAAAATTTAGTAGATTATATATAAATAGTAATACAAGTATAAATTAAATCCAACGGAAACAGTTAAGAGCAGTAAAATATATAACATCAGTCAACTTATTTTTCGCGTACGTTATTTAGGTAATAACCATGAAGTCGGATAGATCTTTCAGCTTTCAGTCGTATTTCATTTCTGGACACGAGGTACGGATTTTCCCGTCCTTTCAGTAAGGACTTCCTTTCTATGCATGATTAGGATTCCCCATCTTCAGCCAAATGTTTTCCCCAGTATATGTTTAAAACTTATCAGTAATAATGTTAAGAATTAAATAAATTGCCTGAGCATTATATACAAGCATGATTAGTTTATGTACTAGTTACGGAGGTACCGTAACCACGGCACTAGAGGCACCGGTGTCGTGACTCACATGCAGGAGAGTGATATCCTGCATCGTCCCACTCAGCTCAGCTTGGCCATTTTATCAGTAATATAAGTGGGGCGTATGGATGCATCCTAGGCTACAGTTTACAGTTTAGCGGGTGAATGTGGTGTGTGCTCTACATCCTTCACATTGGAGCTGATCCCTCCACCCAGCACAGTTACTTAGAGGTCACCCCTCTACAGCATGACGAGGTCACCCCTCCAGTTATTCATGCAACGTTGTTACAGCACATGACCTATATAAGCTCTGGCAATTAAATTACAGTAAATGCATGTTTTCAGATTAACGGATAACAGTTCAGCTTTATTATTTATAAATCAGGCTTTACAGATTATACACAGATTTTCCGCTGTAACTTTACTTATCAGTCTTACAGCTCCATCATTTTATCATCTGTTCCATTTTAGTAATTCCCTATCATGCTTTATATCCGTTCACTGAGCGTTATGCTCAGCCGTAGTTCCTTTCATGTTCTAACGGCAGGTACACTAGGACGCTCTTAGGATTCTGAGAGCATGTGCATTCGGATGGAAGCTATGCAGACTTCTCACTTTATGCATTTCTTACATTATTCTGCTTATTTGGACATTGTTTAGTCCTTTCCTTCAGTATTTTACTTTTCATGTTTTGGGCTTATGTTTGAATTACCGATGTTTGATTCCGGTATTCCTTTACGGTCAGTTAATGTTTTAGGACATTTACCTTATGCTTTGATGACACGCCATAAATACACGTAACGGTCCACTTATCCAAGTGGGGTGTTACAATTATGGTATCAGAGCGCAAGGTTCGACCTGTAGGCTCTAAAACTTGACCTGTGACTAGTGGGTAGTCACCAGGAACTTCCCAGATTTTGGCGTTGTTATCTTTCATGTTTCTCATGGATTATTCAGTCAGTTTTCTTCATTTATCAGTCAGTTTTCTTAAGGTTTTGACTAAGTAAAAGGGTTGGTACATAACTAGCCATACTTAGTCACATGTGCTTTTTAGCGAGTTATCGTTTTGGTGAACTGACCATAGGCGTTCACCCTTGCCCGTTCGGATTTTTGTATAGATGAACTGATCATGGGCGCTTATCCTTACTCATGTCAGATTCATGTTTTCAGTCCAGTATTACGTGGTGAACCAGCCCATATACGTTCACCAATGTTCAGATCAAATTTCATGATTTTCAGTCAAATGTTGTTTTGTGAACCGATCCATAGTTGTTCACATTTGTCATATCATGACATTCTATAATTGTTGACAAGTATGGATTGGACTACAGCCATCCATATTTAATATCAGATTATAAATTTCTATACATGACATTTCTCAGAAAATCTTGACCAGTATGGATCGAACCAGAATAGCCCATACTTAGTCTCATGTTTTCTTCTTTGGATTCTGAGGATTGAACCATAGCTATCCACATCAGTTGATGTTAAACCTCAGTTGATTATTCTCCTATGTTAATTGTATCAGTCAAGTTTATACTTTCACGAGAATGTCGTTTTCATGCTGACTAAGTTCATGTCTCCTTATGAGGATTATGTTTTCAGCAAGGTGATAGTGTTTTCACCCAAAAATACAGAAGGATTACAGTATCATCCTATTTCATGATAAATCATGTTCTGGTTTTCATCAATCATGTCTTTATACTGAACATTGATGAAACTCCGTTTAATCATACTTTTCAGCCTCTATACAACCAGCATTAGGTCCATGCAGAAATTTTCAGCCCATCATAGTAACTGTTTCAGTTCAGCTGCTAACCAGTTAAGTCAAATTATTTTCCGTTGATAATATCAGACAAGCGACACCAGTATCGATCACCCCATAAAATTTCCACCAGCTCCATGTACAGTATTTCACGTGTACTCTACGTACAGCGTCTCAGATATGCTCCATGTGCAGTATTCATTTTGTACTTCATGTACAGTAGTCCAGGTGTACTCCAGGTACCCTACTCCATGGATATTGCTAATCGATCTTCAATCATCTCAGGCGTCTCCACTTGTCGATATTCTACCAGATGCTGATGCTGCTCGTGAGTTGAAGATTTTGCTAGATTCTGATACCGCTAACACTTTGAAGACCTCACAAATGCGGATGCTGCTGAACTTTGGAGATTTCTCAAGATGCTGATGCCGTATATACTATGAAGACTGCGGAACGAGGACGAAAACTATAAATTTGGAATTTCTGACAAGAATAAATTCAACCATCAGACACTACCACCCTATTCCATGTTTTTACTTCCTCAGTTAGATGTCACACTTCACTCAGCTAATCTTTCTGTCAGAAGAGTGGGAACTGGTAACCAGCCGGCCACTTAGCAGAAATAATTTCATTAATCACGGTCATGATAACAACCGTCAGGAAACTGGCAGACAAAGTAGTAGTGACAACCACCGTGCTTATAATTAATCAGTCAATAACCATTGGAACTCCGGTACGGATGTGATAAGAAATACAAAGGTCAGTAGTCTAACTGGTCCACCAATCCTCGACAGTTACCAGAAATTCTTAACCTTATTTAGACTCACCCATTAAAATACATGTACAGACAACAGTCAAGACGTGGGTCTCAGGTATCATTTCTGAAGACACATGTCAGGATACCAGTCATCTCAAGGCACTAGTCAAGACTCATAATTCTAGTATGCCTTCTAAACCAGGTCCTCAGTAATTCAGAGAACCCTCCAAAGGGGTATACTGTTTTGTCATGACACGCATAGGTCAGACCATTAAAGATCCAGTTACCACCACTAGAGTATTATTCAGGTTAGACATACAGTGTTCATTCTGTGAAGTTAAAGATGAACACATTCAGCGAGATCTGCCACGTTTACTTCATGTATTCATATGTCGGCTTTATCTTAAATAAGGTATTACCTACCTCCCAGCCAGAAAAGACTCCACGGTATCACCATATTTATTTAGGCTTTCCTTTCTAGTTGAAGACAAGATCCGTCTTACTAATTCCCAAACATATTCATTAGCTTTTCTGCTAGAAAAATCGGTACGAATTATTTCCGCCTTACAAGCGCGTGACTTATCAGTCCAGAGCTACCAAGACTTTCTAGCCACCAGTTATGATCCACTTCTGAAATTCTTAAATTTATGATCAGCAGATTTTCTTTCTTCAGCATTTCCAGAAGTAATTGAGAAGGTGTTCCAGAAATTCCTTCCTAACCATGAGACCGAATTTAACATTGAGCTTATCTCAAGAACAGAACCTGCTTTCAAAACTCTTTATTCTAGGGTTTCAGCTAAATTAAAAGAGCTGCAGCAATTGCTACAAGCTTTACCAGAACGAGGCTTTATTCGCCCTAGCGCACCATCGAAAAATTTATCAGATCACCATTCTTAATCGATATTCATTCCACGAATAGAAAATTTAGTTGACCTACTACGAGGTGTCTTAAACGTTCTTCCAGAAAAATTCAGGATCATGCCACTGATGTAGTAGTTTTTGTACCCTTTAGGAAAAGGATGACAAATAGTGGTAGTATTAAGTGTCGGTTTAGGAAAACCGAGCACTAATGACCAAACAAGTTCGTTTCCCAAGGAGACACGTGTGTTGTGTAATGAATGATTGATTTTGTTTTTGATTATTAATGAGAAGAAAAGAAGAGAGAAAACGACGAAGACGAAAAAATAGAAAAATAGGCAAAAACACTACTAGAAAGTTACGACGTAGAAACGTAAAAAGTACAAAATTTAAAATTTTAACCTATTCCTAAAAATTACTAAAAATCCACAATAAAATTCTAAGAGTTTACAAAAAAATCTAAACTTGCTAAAACCTTTTAATTAATTTAATAATGACTTTTTAATGCTAATTAAAGCCCTAAAAATCACTTTTAAATATTAAAAAGCCCTAAACAAGATTTAATAGTTTGTAAACCTCAAATATGACCTAATTAAGCTAAAAACTATTTTTAAAATTTTTAAAAACAAATTAAACTATTTTTAAACTCCTAAAAACTATTAAAATCTATTAAATCTTAAATTAATTCTAAAAATTAATTGAGAAGCCTAAAAATTAATTGGAAAGTGAAAAAGTTCCTATTTTAATGTCTAGAATCTAGGAAAAATGAAAAAAAGTTAAAAATAAAACTTTGAATTTTTATGAATAAATTAATAATAAAATATTCCAAAAAATGAAAAGTTCTCAAAAAAATTCTAAAAAATTCCCAAAAATCCTAAATATTCTAACTAAGAAGAAAATGCAAATGAAAGTTCGTAAAACCTTTTGATTAATTTTATATTAATTTTTAAAGTTTAAATAAAAACCTAAAATCAAATAAAATTAAAAATTAAAGTCTCTGAAAACTCTTTGATATGTAAACCTCAAAATATTAATTAAAAACTCAAAAATTATTTTTCCTAAATTTAAAACTACTTTTAACTATTTTTTAATTAACTACTAAGATACGGCTAATAAATAAATGATAAAAGATAAATAAAGAGAAGGAAAAATTAAATTTTTAGCCAGAAAAATCCTATATCCTAATACAACCCTAGGAAAAATGAAATAAGCCCAAAAAGCTAAACGAATAAGCTCAAATGAGCTTATTTGGTCACGGCTTATTTTCCAAAAAGTCAAAGAAAGAAAGGGTTAAGTATGTTTGTGTCTCACCCTTGGTCAGTAAAAGACCCAAGGTTGCGCGACGGTATGTGTGTGGTGTTGTGAGTGTAATGATGCGGGTTCGAGGCTGAGCAACCCACTTTTTGCCGATTTTTTTTTTTTTTTAACTCTTTAAACACAAATCTGTTACACTTGTTTAGCTTGAAAACACGATTCCAATTCACCTTTTAGCCAAATTACACAAGATTATAATCCAATTCGTGTCCAGATTCAATTTGCAAGAACACAAGCTTATTTTGCTTGTGTCTGTTTTCTTCACAGGTGGATAAATCAAGAGGAGCTTGATTTTAAGCTTATTTGGTGTTGCTTTTGTGGAACAAAGGCACCCCTACACTCTTTGGAGTGTAGGGAGTCAAAATAACACGAAATAGCACAAGTACTAGGCACAAATTCACACAATCAAGCACACCTAAGCAATTTCAAGTTGCTGTGGCAATAGTATGGGTCTGTGGGTGTTCTTTAGCTATTACTTGCACACTATTGACTTTCAATCTCCCAAATCTTGCACACACAAGCTCCAATCAACATAAAAACAGGCTACAATCCTATGTCAGCCTAAGATCTAACAAATTACAAGATTCAAGCTCAAATTTTTATAAAAAATAAGCAGAAAAAATGGATATGCAGATTTAAGCTACTTCTTTCACACTTTTTATACTCAACTTAACCCAAATCTTTACCAAACATGAAATAATTCTACTCACAACTTAATACAACCTTATCCAATAGATCTAACACGATTTCATTCAACAAATCCTTCAAAATACCCAACTAAATACCATATCCAAACACACCTTTAAAAATCTTTTTTTTAACTTTTTCAAACAAAAGTCTTTAAAAACTCACTCAAACTGATTCAAAGAGCTTGTAACATGTATACCCTACCAAATAAACTTCATTCAGAAAACTTTTAAACACTTTCCACTAGATTCATGCACAATCACAATATAACATAAAAACAGAAAAATTAAAAAGGTAAAATGTTTTTTTTACCTTAGAGGCTTACATCCAAGTCTCTTGTGGATGTTAATCCACCTCCCTATACACTCGGGTGTATGCATAAATCTTGATCAACAACAACCTTAAATCCTGTTTAAAAAAAAATCAAAAGAAAAGCACAAATATATCCAATATAATCTGTTTTTCTTTCTTCTTTCTTAAAAACTTTTCCAAAACCTTCAAACCTTTAAAAACACACGTTTTAAAAACACTTTCACTCTCAGAAAATTAAAAGCTTTGGTCCACTTTCACTTTCCAAACCTCATTTTCTGAAATTAAAATACTTTTTAAAACCTTTTGAATATTGAAACCTTACACAAATCTTTCACACTTTTGAATTGGAACACAGTTTTAGCATTAACTTAAACCAACTTTTTAAACAAATATAAAAGGAATTACACTTGTAATGAACAAACACCAACTATATAATTTTCAAAAACGGAATTACAAAAGATTTTGCTAAAAACTGGAACCAGAGAGAATGAACAGGCTCATCCTCCTTATATAGACCTAATAGAACTATCTAGATAAAAAGACTAAAGCTAAACCCTAATGAATGGAATCTCCAAAATGCCCTTGGGTCTTGGTCTTCAAAATCGGTCAAAAGTTGATCCCATGTGAATGCCAGGCTTGCAAGACTGATCTTGGACGTAGAAACAAACTTGGGGACCAAGTAGAGTGATCCTGGTCGTTTAATTGGTCGGGTGGGGGTTTTTGGGTGAAAACGACTTGGCAGGGGAAGGCTGGGGAGGGGTCCACAGGTCATGTGGGAATGTTTTGAGAGGTGGGAAATAGTGAGAGTGAGGGTAATTTGTGATCTGCACTTAATCAGAACATAACCCTTTGATTTGAATTATGTTCATGATTAGGGTTTATGGGTTTAAGAGGGGGTTTTGATCTGTTTTGGGAAAACCTTTTTTTTAAAAGGTTGTTTTAGGAGGGAATTACGGGTTAGGGGGGGGGGGGGGTTTGACTAAACTTGACCATGTTTAATAATAAACCGGGTATTAAAGAGATTTGGGCTAAGGTTGTTGTTGGGCTTGTGTTGGGTAATTTTATTACTAGTCCAAAATGGCTAACAGCCATTAACTTTTGTTGCAAACCAAGTCCATCCAGTTAAGTGCCTTGCATCATCCGTCCAAACACAATTGCAAATTTAGTCCTTTTGTGTATTAGGCTTAACTTTTGCAATATAATCATTTTCCAAGGGCCTTTCTTGTTCAATCTTCAAACATGGAGGATCACACTTGTACAATTAACATTTGGAGGGTTAAATGTGACAAGTTCTTCAAAGATGAGGGGCCATTTTTGCCAATTCTTCAAACTTGAGGGGTCTTTTTGCAAAATTCCATAAATGATCTTGGTTCATTGTGCGTCTTCGTTTCCCGTGTTCGTTTTTGATTGATTCTTGTGTTCTTTTGTCAATTCCTCAATATCCGTACCTAAAAATACACAAGTAACAAACACGAGCATATATTTGGCATATTTTATGATATTTAATGCATTTTAAGGCCGTTTTGGACGATGAGACCATGTACAAAAGCAGTCTCATCACTCCCCCATACTAAACCATTGCGTGCCAAAATTGATGTAGTAGTTTTTGTACCCTTTAGGAAAAGGATGACAAATAGTGGTAGTATTAAGTGTCGGTTTAGGAAAACCGAGCACTAATGACCAAACAAGTTCGTTTCCCAAGGAGGCACGTGTGTTGTGTAATGAATGATTGATTTTGTTTTTGATTATTAATGAGAAGAAAAGAAGAGAGAAAATGACGAAGACGAAAAAATAGAAAAATAGGCAAAAACACTACTAGAAAGTTACGACGTAGAAACGTAAAAAGTACAAAATTTAAAATTTTAACCTAAAAATTCCTAAAAATTACTAAAAATCCAAAATAAAATTCTAAGAGTTTACAAAAAAATCCAAACTTGCTAAAACCTTTTAATTAATTTAATAATGACTTTTTAATGCTAATTAAAGCCCTAAAAATCACTTTTAAATATTAAAAAGCCCTAAACAAGATTTAGTAGTTTGTAAACCTCAAATATGACCTAATTAAGCTAAAAACTATTTTTAAAAATTTTAAAAACAAATTAAACTATTTTTAAACTCCTAAAAACTATTAAAATCTATTAAATCTTAAATTAATTCTAAAAATTAATTGAGAAGCCTAAAAATTAACTGGAAAGTGAAAAAGTTCCTATTTTAATGTCTAGAATCTAGGAAAAATGAAAAAAAGTTAAAAATAAAACTTTGAATTTTTATGAATAAATTAATAATAAAATATTCCAAAAAATGAAAAGTTCTCAAATAAATTCTAAAAAATTCCCAAAAATCCTAAATATTCTAACTTAGAAGAAAATGCAAATGAAAGTTCCTAAAACCTTTTAATTAATTTTATATTAATTTTTAAAATTTAAATAAAAACCTAAAATCAAATAAAATTAAAAATTAAAGTCTCTGAAAACTCTTTGATATGTAAACCTCAAAATATTAATTAAAAACTTAAAAATTATTTTTCCTAAATTTAAAACTACTTCTAACTATTTTTTAATTAATTACTAAGATACGGCTAATAAATAAATGATAAAAAATAAATAAAGAGAAGGAAAAATTAAATTTTTAGCCAGAAAAATCCTATATCCTAATACAACCCTAGGAAAAATGAAATAAGCCCAAAAAGCTAAACAAATAAGCTCAAATGAGCTTATTTGGTCACGGCTTATTTTCCAAAAAGTCAAAGAAAGAAAGGGTTAAGTATGTTTGTGTCTCACCCTTGGTCAGTAAAAGACCCAAGGGCGCGACGGTATGTGTGTGGTGTTGTGAGTGTAATGATGCGGGTTCGAGGCTGAGCAACCCCCTTTTTGCCGATTTTTTTTTTAACTCTTTAAAACAAATCTGTTACACTTGTTTAGCTTGAAAACACGATTCCAATTCACCTTTTAGCCAAATTACACAAGATTATAATCCAATTCGTGTCCAGATTCAATTTGCAAGAACACAAGCTTATTTTGCTTGTGTCTGTTTTCTTCACAGGTGGATAAATCAAGAGGAGCTTGATTTTAAGCTTATTTGGTGTTGCTTTTGTGGAACAAAGGCACCCCTACACTCTTTGGAGTGTAGGGAGTCAAAATAACACGAAATAGCACAAGTACTAGGCACAAATTCACACAATCAAGCACACCTAAGCAATTTCAAGTTGCTGTGGCAATAGTATGGGTCTGTGGGTGTTCTTTAGCTATTACTTGCACACTATTGACTTTCAATCTCCCAAATCTTGCACACACAAGCTCCAATCAACATAAAAACAGGCTACAATCCTATGTCAGCCTAAGATCTAACAAATTACAAGATTCAAGCTCAAATTTTTATGAAAAATAAGCAGAAAAAATGGATATGCAGATTTAAGCTACTTCTTTCACACTTTTTATACTTAACTTAACCCAAATCTTTACCAAACCTGAAATAATTCTACTCACAACTTAATACAACCTTATCCAATAGATCTAACACGATTTCATTCAACAAATCCTTCAAAATACCCAACTAAATACCATATCCAAACACACCTTTAAAAATCTTTTTTTTTAACTTTTTCAAACAAAAGTCTTTAAAAACTCACTCAAACTGATTCAAAGAGCTTGTAACATGTATACCCTACCAAATAAACTTCATTCAGAAAACTTTTAAACACTTTCCACTAGATTCATGCACAATCACAATATAACATAAAAACAGAAAAATTAAAAAGGTAAAATGTTTTTTTTACCTTAGAGGCTTACATCCAAGTCTCTTGTGGATGTTAATCCACCTCCCTATACACTCGGGTGTATGCAGAAATCTTGATCAACAACAACCTTAAATCCTGTTTAAAAAAAAATCAAAAGAAAAGCACAAATATATCCAATATAATCTGTTTTTCTTTCTTCTTTCTTAAAAACTTTTCCAAAACCTTCAAACCTTTAAAAACACACGTTTTAAAAACACTTTCACTCTCAGAAAATTAAAAGCTTTGGTCCACTTTCACTTTCCAAACCACATTTTCTGAAATTAAAATACTTTTTAAAACCTTTTGAATATTGAAACCTTACACAAATCTTTCACACTTTTGAATTGGAACACAGTTTTAGCATTAACTTAAACCAACTTTTTAAACAAATATAAAAGGAATTACACTTGTAATGAACAAACACCAACTTTATAATTTTCAAAAACGGAATTACAAAAGATTTTGCTAAAAACTGGAACCAGAGAGAATGAACAGGCTCATCCTCCTTATATAGACCTAATAGAACTATCTAGATAAAAAGACTAAAGCTAAACCCTAATGAATGGAATCTCCAAAATGCCCTTGGGTCTTGGTCTTCAAAATCGGTCAAAAGTTGATCCCATGTGAATGCCAGGCTTGGAAGACTGATCTTGGACGTAGAAACAAACTTGGGGACCAAGTAGAGTGATCCTGGTCGTTTAATTGGTCGGGTGGGGGTTTTGGGTGAAAACGACTTGGCAGGGGAAGGCTGGGGAGGGGTCCACAGGTCATGTGGGAATGTTTTGAGAGGTGGGAAATAATGAGAGTGAGGGTAATTTGTGATCTGCACTTAATCAGAACATAACCCTTTGATTTGAATTATGTTCATGATTAGGGTTTATGGGTTTAAGAGGGGGTTTTGATCTGTTTTGGGAAAACCTTTTTTTTAAAAGGTTGTTTTAGGAGGGAATTACGGGTTAGGGGGGGGGGGGGGTTGACTAAACTTGACCATGTTTAATAATAAACCGGGTATTAAAGAGATTTGGGCTAAGGTTGTTGTTGGGCTTGTGTTGGGTAATTTTATTACCAGTCCAAAATGGCTAACAGCCATTAACTTTTGTTGCAAACCAAGTCCATCCAGTTAAGTGCCTTGCATCATCCGTCCAAACACAATTGCAAATTTAGTCCTTTTGTGTATTAGGCTTAACTTTTTGCAATATAATCATTTTCCAAGGGCCTTTCTTGTTCAATCTTCAAACATGGAGGATCACACTTGTACAATTAACATTTGGAGGGTTAAATGTGACAAGTTCTTCAAAGATGAGGGGCCATTTTTGCCAATTCTTCAAACTTGAGGGGTCTTTTTGCAAAATTCCATAAATGAGCTTGGTTCATTGTGCGTCTTCGTTTCCCGTGTTCGTTTTTGATTGATTCTTGTGTTCTTTTGTCAATTCCTCAATATCCGTACCTAAAAATACACAAGTAACAAACACGAGCATATATTTGGCATATTTTATGATATTTAATGCATTTTAAGGCCGTTTTGGACGATGAGACCATGTACAAAAGCAGTCTCATCAGCCACCATCAGTGGTGAGGGAAGAACATGATGTTCTTCAGACCGTTGTTGCACATAAAATAGCCACTCTAAAAATTTTAAGTTTTACTTATGAGCTCCCTAATGCTCCAGCTTTAGCATGAAAATTTACGAATAAATTTTTCCTTTATTTCTCATACAAAATTGGCAGTACATTCATTGATAACATTCTGATCTCCTAAATTCTAGAGAAGAATACAAGAATCATCTCCTCACAGTGTACAGAATCTTCAATAGGAGAAAATTTTATATACACCTTTCCAGACATGAATCCCAATTGAACAAAGTGGCATTTCTGAGCCATTCTACCTTAGCAGAAAGAAATTCCAAACAATACTGCGAAGGTGAAGGCCATCACCTGATGGTCCCGACTAACGCCTGTGAGCGAAGTACAATTTTCTAGAACTCATTTGACTACCACCGCAGAAATTTTCGATAGTTCTCACTAAAAATGTCTTATGACTATGCAACCAGATTTCCACCAGAATGTTCCAAAATCCCAGACAAAAACTTCAATAGAATTCGCGTCACACATTAATACAGCTATGTTCATATCTGGACCTACTGCAGGTTCAAGATAGAACGCCGTCATGTTAGTGAGTTACTACAACCCTTAGAGATTTTTGAACAGAAATGAGACGAAATTCCATGAAATTGTTATCAGCTATGACAGGCTGAGAGAAAGTATGATACTATCTAAGTTATCGTCAACCATGTAATCAGCCTGTGTGTTTCTTTCATCCGAAAGGATCACGCAGTAGCAGATCTGCAGAAAACTTTGAAATTCAGCAGTAAATCGTACGAATTCAAGGCACTCCATTGACCATCATATCAGACAGAATTCATGTTCACGATCAAGTGTATGTTTACGTCCACTTTAAGTTCATGTTTATTTCAGTTTCAAGTGTACGTCTTATTCGCAATACGATGATGTTTCAGTTCATCTTTATGCTATCTCTTTATTTAAGCTCACGTTTGTGTTTATAACATTGTTCACGTTCAAGTTCGTGTGCCATTTCACGATACACGTTCCTCAGTTTATTACCGTATACGATTACAGAAAGCTTGAGAAATTAGACTCAAGTTTAGCACAACTATTCCATAACCAGGCAGACGTTTCACATCTCAGGCCGTAACATTTGGCATTCATTCCTCAGTCAGCATACGTTCATGATATGTTCTAGTATCACGTTTATAGTATGATTCACGTATCACATTCATGATATATTTCCATTCCAAAGCTTCTCATATAATTATGAACCACGTTCACAATTGCTCACTCAGCACGTTCACAATTGTTCACGTAGTTCGTCCCTATATCTTCAGCAGCTTTCTCAGAGATATACATATTATCTTTTCAGAATATTTACACGTATCGTTTCATGTATCCTACATGCTATGGCTTTTCATTTTATTAGATTCAGAAAATCCATCTTAAATATAGAACCAGAAGCTTTTCAGCATCATCAGGACAGGGTCATCAGGACCAAGATTTTTTTTTATTATTATTATGTTTAGACCTTTGAAGGAATCATTTCGAGCGGGAGGCCACTCGAAACAGAGGAGTCCATCCGGACCTCTCATCCCCTTTCCTTCAATAAATCCAGTTAAGTTCTTTTGGTCATGTCACGTTCCATGTTCTTTTCAGCTATGTCACGTTACATGATAATTTCAGTCATGTCAGGTTTATACCTATCAGCAGCATTATGTCTTAATTAGAAGACAATTTATCCTCCAGCTTAATTGTCTTTTCAGTCTACGTGTTATTTCAGTTCTTATAACTTCCTCAGCTTATTACCTTTAATTCGGGGACGAATTATTGTTTTAGAGGGGAAGAATTGTAAAACCCGTATTTAAAAATCGGAATATTTAAATACGCAGTTTAAATTTAATAAACTATATAAGTATTAATTATTAGACAGAAATATAAAAGCAGAAAATTAAATACGCTATCCCAGTTTATTTAAATATTACAGTTAATATTTATTCAGATAATAAGTATTTAGTCTCAGAAAATATTACGGCAGAATTATTATTTTACAGAAATAATTAAACATTATCAGAAATCGCCCAGTCTCAGTTTTAATTAAAATCGTGACGTGATTAATTATTTAGAAAATAATTCTTACTAGTTAATGATTAAATACAAGCTATTCAGTATCGCGTAGGGTTGCAGTATTATTTTTCATTCAGGAAATTAAAAATACATGACGAATTTAAAACACGAACACGCAAGTTATACGTTTTATCGAAACCAAAAAATTAAAGCATTTTTGGTATTAGTTTCTTATGGGCCGGTTTAGTATTAAAAGAAAAGAAGAAGAAAAGAAATTGGGCTTAGCCCATTTGATTACAAAATAAGACAGGGGTTCCCCTTTTGTTCACTCTACGACACAAAAATAATAACAAAGATTAGGGTTTGTTCTGCCGACACTAGAGACAAAAAAAAAGGAAAAGAAGGGTGGCCGCCGGTATAAAAGAAAAAAAAGGTGTTGCGGGTTGTTTTTTTTTTCGTGTGAATCATCCAACCTTGTTACAAATGGTATGAATCATTGTGTTTTTTTTAATTGATCCGTTGGGGGTCTAGGGTTGTCACAGCCGAGACTTTTAAGTCTCGGTGGTCCATTTTCTTTCTGACCAGCCACGCCTCAACAACAGTAAGTAATAAGGGGGTCGGGGGTGTTGTTTATCACAGAAACCGAGACACATAAGTGTCTCGGTGTGTTGCTGATGCCCAGCCGTGACCACCAGGGTGGCTCGGTGGTGGTTCTTGGTTACCAGCCTGGAACGAAACAACCCACGCAGGTGGTTATATGAGTTAGGGTGTCAGATTGTTTTGATGTAGGGAACCGAGACACAAATGAGTCTCGGTGGTTCTTTTGGTCAGCCTGAACTCAAAAAGAAAACCAGCAGGGGTGTTTGGCTTTTCGTACAGCAGAAAAACACCAACAGGGGTGTTTGGGACTATTTTTCAGAAAAGGGAGCGTTAGGGTCCGCCAAAAAGTGAAGGCAGTGGGAACCACTGCATAAGCAGTGGGAACCACTGCATAAACAGGGGGAATATAACACAACAGTGGGAACGATATAACAAGCAGTGGGAACATATAACATACGGTGGGAATTTATGGCAAGCAGTGGGAACTTAAGACTAACAGTGGGAACCACAAGAGTATGTAAATTGGTAAATCATTTTTATAAATGAGTTTTATGAATAAATTAATTATATTGTCATATTTATTAGTCTAATTAATAAAATTAAATTAATTCTAGCTTTATCATTTTTTTTATCCTATTAAACTTATGACTTATAAATAATTTAAATCTAAGATATTTAATTGGAAATATTTCTAAATTAGGAAACGTTCTAATTATAACGAGTTATTATACTATTTATAGTAATGTCAGATTATACATTATACGTAATCAGAAATACAGAGTACATTAAATCTGTAATATTTATGAACGGTCAAAATTTAGTAGATTATATATAAATAGTAATACAAGTATAAATTAAATCCAACGGAAACAGTTAAGAGCAGTAAAATATATAACGTCAGTCAACTTATTTTTCGCGTACGTTATTTAGGTAATAACCATGAAGTCGGATAGATCTTTCAGCTTTCAGTCGTATTTCATTTCTGGACACGAGGTACGGATTTTCCCGTCCTTTCAGTAAGGACTTCCTTTCTATGCATGATTAGGATTCCCCATCTTCAGCCAAATGTTTTCCCCAGTATATGTTTAAAACTTATCAGTAATAATGTTAAGAATTAAATAAATTGCCTGAGCATTATATACAAGCATGATTAGTTTATGTACTAGTTACGGAGGTACCGTAACCACGGCACTAGAGGCACCGGTGTCGTGACTCACATGCAGGAGAGTGATATCCTGCATCGTCCCACTCAGCTCAGCTTGGCCATTTTATCAGTAATATTAGTGGGGCGTATGGATGCATCCTAGGCTACAGTTTACAGTTTAGCGGGTGAATGTGGTGTGTGCTCTACATCCTTCACATTGGAGCTGATCCCTCCACCCAGCACAATTACTTAGAGGGTACCCCTCTACAGCATGACGAGGTCACCCCTCCAGTTATTCATGCAACGTTGTTACAGCACATGACCTATATAAGCTCTGGCAATTAAATTACAGTAAATGCATGTTTTCAGATTAACGGATAACAGTTCAGCTTTATTATTTATAAATCAGGCTTTACAGATTATACACAGATTTTCCGCTGCAACTTTACTTATCAGTCTTACAGCTCCAGCATTTTATCATCTGTTCCATTTTAGTAATTCCCTATCATGCTTTATATCCGTTCACTGAGCGTTATGCTCAGCCGTAGTTCCTTTCATGTTCTAACGGCAGGTACACCAGGACGCTCTTAGGATTCTGAGAGCATGTGCATTCGGATGGAAGCTATCCAGACTTCTCACTTTATGCATTTCTTACATTATTCTGCTTATTTGGACATTGTTTAGTCATTTCCTTCAGTATTTTACTTTTCATGTTTTGGGCTTATGTTTGGATTACCGATGTTTGATTCCGGTATTCCTTTACGGTCAGTTAATGTTTTAGGACATTTACCTTATGCTTTGATGACACGCCATAAATACACGTAACGGTCCACTTATCCAAGTGGGGTGTTACAGCCTTAATAACAGACACCTCAACCAAACCTACCCAAATTGATCATGGCCCCATTACAACTGCTTTTTACTCAAATGCAATTGTTTAAGATTTTCAAGAAACCTCAGATGATGAGGTGGATGAAAGATCTAGTACTTAATACATAAGGGATCTAAACAGGGAATATCATGAAAGGGCCGTGTTTGCAAATACCAAACGCTATATGAAAAGAACTAGATTTGCTGGTAACCAATCCAATGAGGGAGTGGATTGCTACCGATGTGGTAAAACTGGGCATTTTGAAAAATATTGTCTTTCAAAAACTCCATTGGCCTCTTATAAAAATCAAAATTATTCATCAGGTAATGACAATTTTCAACCCAAGTTTACACCAAAACTAATTCAGGCTTCTCCAATTAACCAAAGTTTTCAAAATAATAAGAAAATTAAGAAAGACTATAGGTCTGAGTATAAAAAGGTTAAAGCAAAACTTGCACTCTTGGAATCTGAACCTACTGTTGCTCAGACTCAAAAGCCTGCTCAGAACAAAGCCAAAGGGCTGGTAGCTGAAACTTTTGATTGGGATGATGAAGACTTGTCCTCAAAAGAGGAGGAAGTCAGGTATCAAGTGTTAATGGCTCTTGCCGATGATGAACTATCAGTTGGAAAGAATCATGCTCGAAATGGAGAATGGGTTGACATCACTATGAGAAAGGTAAACATGCTTCTCTCTATGGATGAAGAATCTGATTGGCGAAAACTCCTTAAGTATATAAACATTGATCTATCGTTCGCTGAAGAGCAGATATTGAATCTTATTTCAAAATATAATAAACTTGTTTTTGAATTAAACAAATGTAGAGAAGATTTATTAGTTTTAAAACAAGCCAAACTTGAAGCAGTAAGCTGTCAACTTCAGAACACCGAACTTACTAAAATCAATCATGCTCTTCAAGAACAACTTAAGGAAGAAAAACGCATCAATGAGAAATGGAAAAAGAGCTCTACCTTAGCTTCTCAGTGTATAAACAGTCAAATACCTGCCCAAAAGAAGAAAATTCTTGGGGCACGACAACTCACTGAAAAGGCACCTACTAAGGAAATGAGTGAAAAAGCATTTCTCCCTGCCCCAGTTGGGTTTGATCATGAAATGATTCCTAAGTCGAAAGACTGGGTTGAAAGATCAAATCCTGAGAGTGTTTTGCCTAACTTTGATACTGGAAAAATATTAATTCCTGAATCTCAGGCTATTAATGAAAAACTTGTCCTTAATGAAGAGACTGATAAAGTCAGTAACACTAAAACATCTAGTGTTGCTGAAGACATTCAGACTCCTCTACCTCATTTGAAAAATCTTCAAGGGGCAAGTGCATGTTCTGAACTAATTCCATTGTCTTATCAAGAACACTCACCTAGAGGAAGAGCTGGGTTAGGTTGTACTAAACAAACAAAGCCTGACTCAAAAGTGATACCAAATCACACCGAGTCAGGAACTGTCACTGAAAAAACAACCAAACCTATATCTCCCTCAGGGACTCCTACACACTTAGTCAACTCTACTCCTATTGTAAATCAAGAGGAGTTAAGTAGATTGTTCCAACTTTTCATGGAAGAGAAGCCGAACTCAGCCTCTAAAACTCAGGGTGAAATATCTGTGTCCTTACGTCCTGAATCATCAACAAGTAACAAAATTGAACCTGAGTCTTCTAAGAAAGTTAATACAAAGAAACCCTCCTGTGAGCTATGTCACTATACAAATCACACCACTGACAACTGCTTTAGAGTTCTCTATTGCATGAAATGTAAAAGTAAAGATCACAAGACAACAGATCATGAGATGCACATAGCTTCTATTAGAAATGCTAAAAGATACAATGCTCAGCCTTACAACTATGGGCCCACCTCACAACAAATCAGAAAATCCAAGGCTAAGCCTTACCCACCATGTACACATTATGGCATTCCTGATCATAGACCTGATGCTTGTGTATACTACCCTGAGTGCGAGATTTGTGGAAGCAATGATCACACAACCTCAGAACACAATAGGGTAATCATGGTCAGAAGGGGGATGCTAGCTGAGTCATCTCAAAGTACTGAATCCTCAGTCGGACTAAGCTGCAAAACATGTGGAAGCAATGTCCATTCTACCTCAGATCATGCTGAGTTTGAGTACTTCAAACGAGGTGAAAGACATCAGGCTTTTCAGGCCAAAGAGCCTACTAAAAAGTGGGCTCACAAGAGAAACTAATCCACCTCGTTATTTGTGCAGAAACACTTCAAGGAGCCTGTCTGGTACTTAGACAGTGGGTGTTCAAGAAGTATGACAGGGGTCAAAAGTTATCTGCACAAATACGTGGAGCAACCAGGTCCTAAGGTAGTGTTCGGTGATAAATGATCTTGTGTTACTGAGGGATATGGTTCAATTAAATGTGGTGGAATAGTTTTCTCAAAAGTGGCGTTTGTAAATGGTCTGAAGTATAATCTCATCAGTATCAGCCAACTGTGTGATGCTAAGTACATCGTTCAGTTTGATGATAAGCAAGGAACAATCTTCAATGCTAACAAAGAAATTGTGTTGACTGCTCCAAGAAGAAATGATGTATATGTCCTAGACATGTCATCTGTAACACATTCAGGAGCATGTTTCTTTGCTAAAGCCTCAGACTATGTGAATTGGATTTGGCATAAGAGAGTGTTACATCTAAATTTCAAAGATATGAACAAACTTGCAAAACAAAACAAAGTTCTTGGCTTACCATATCTTGTGTATTCAAAAGACAAACCTTGTTCAGCCTTTGAAAAAGGTAAACACAAGAGAGCTTCTTTCAAGCCAAAACAAAACTTTTCTATCAGGAAGTGTCTTCATCTTTTTCATATGGACTTATTTGGACCAGTCAGTCCAATGTCTATAAATCATGAGAAATATACCCTTGTGATTGTTGATGAATACTCTAGATACACTTGGGTATACTTCATAAAAAAGAAGAGTCAAGCTCCTGAATTCATAATGTCTTTTATCAGGCAAGTAGAAAATCAAAATGATACTAAAGTTAAACAAATACGAACTGATAATGGAACATAATCCAGGAACCATGAGCTTGAGAGTTTTTGTGATGAGAAAGGAATTTCTCAGAACTTCTCTTCTCCTTACACACCTGAACAAAATGGTGTGGCTGAAAGGAAGAATAGAACTCTCATTGAAGCTGCTCGCACCATGCTAAATGGATCCAATCTTTCAAAACACTTCTGGACTGAGGCTGTAAAAATCAAGGTTGTCAAGATCCTGATCTTGATCTTAGGATCTTACGATTTTACGATACTGTAAAGCAAAAACGATCCGGATCTTACGTAGGATCTTAAGGTGCTTAAGATCTTATAGGATCCCGATCTTGATCATAAGATCTTAGGATCTACTATGATCCGATCTTACTTTTCTCGTGCGACAAACTAAAAAACTAAAAGATTATAGTTTCTATTTTGTATAATCTAAAAAACAACGTATAAATCTTCTTATTCATTTCATAATTATATTTTAGAACCACATTTTTATAAAATATTCTTATAATTTTGTGTTTACGATGTATATTAATTTGTAAATTCGTAAAATATTGCAAAGACTACTAAAAATTACATTATAGTAGGATCTTACGATCCCGATTCTACTTTACGATCTCGATCTTGCAAAGACGAAAACGATCCTAGGTAAGATCCCGATCTTGAGAACCTTGGTAAAAATAGCTTGCTATACTCAAAACATATGTATTATTGTCAAAAGACATGATAAGACTCCTTATGAAATATTCAGGAAAGGATTCCAGATATCAGCTACTTTCATGTGTTTAGATGTCCTGTGTTCATTCACAATCAAAAGGACCATCTTGGTAAATTTGATGCCAAAGCTGATGATGGATACTTTCTTGGATACTCTTTTGTCTCCAAAGCCTTCAGGGTCTTTAACACAAGGAGACAACAAGTTGAGGAGTCATTTCATGTCACCTTTGATGAAAGTATGGATGACATTAATTTCATAAATCAATCAATGGAAGAGATTGGGATCAATGACTCATCAAGATATCCTCCTGATGAGTATGAACATTGTCCCTCAAAGCAGTATCAAACTGATGCTGATATATCCTTTCATATATCACCTCACAATAGGTCAACTGATAATTTAATCACACCTCAACATGTCCCTGAAGTTATCACTTCTCAAGATGAAGAATCAAATGATTCACCCATCTATGGGAACACTGAAGGGACAAGTGATGAAAATATCGATCTCCCTATTACTAAAAATCCTTCAGAAGGAGGTGATGTCCCAGTACCATGTACTGAATATCTAGTCCCTGATAATCATCAACTATCAACAAGCTTTAATCCAAGTCCTCAGGACAGATGGTCAATACAACAACATATAGAGCTTGTAAATATAATTGGTGATGTATCTGAGGGGATGCTCACACGCAATCAGGCTGCTAAACTCTCTGCTGCCTCAGCCCATGAATGTCTGTTTGCAGACTTTCTCTCTGAAATTGAACAAAAAAAGGTTTCAGAGGCCCTGACACATCTAGGGTGGGTTGAGGCCATGCAAGAATAGCTCAACCAATTCCTCAGGAACAAAGTATGGAAACTTTTTCCTCTCCTTGAAGGGAAATCAGCTCTTGGCACAAAATGGGTATTTAAAAACAAGACTGATGAAGATGGAATTGTCATTAAAAACAAAGATAGGCTGGTTGTTCAGGGGTGTGGTCAACTTGAAGGGATCGACTATGAGGAAACCTTCGCCCCTGTAGCAAGAATGGAAGCCATCAGGATCTTCCTTGCCTATGCTACTTACATGAACTTCAAAGTTTTCCAAATGGATGTAAAAAGTGCCTTCCTGAATGGAAAGATCACTGAAGAAGTTTATGTTGCTCAGCCTCCTGGTTTTGAGAGTTCTGAGTTCCCAAACCATGTTTGTAAACTTGACAAAGCTCTTTATGGACTGAAACAAGCACCAAGGGCATGGTATGAAACTCTCTCTATATTATTGATAATGAACAAATTTGTCAGGGGGAAGATAGACAACACCTTGTTTATCTTCAGAGCCAAGGAGGATGTTTTACTAGTACATATATATGTTGATGACATCATATTCAGATCTACTAACTATAACCTTTGTAGAAAGTTTGAAAAACTTATGACAAAGAAATTTGAAATGAGTATGATGGGTGAATTAACATATTTTCTTGGACTACAAATCAAACATGGGGACAAAGGGATCTCAGTCTGTCAAGAAAAATACACCAAAGAAATACTTAATAAATATGATATCTCTGAGTGTGCTTCAGTAAAGACTCCCATGGTTCCCCCCAACAACTTAGGTCCTGATCTTACTGGTAAATCAGTTAATCAAACCTTATTCAGGGGAATGATTGGATCATTAATGTACCTAACTGCTACCAGGCCTGATATTCAGTTCTCAACAATCTTATGTGCAAGATATCAGGCCGATCCCAAAGAATCACATCTTATGGCTGTTAAACAAATCTTCAGGTACCTGAAGGGTACTCCTTTACTAGGTCTATGGTATCCTCGTTGCTCAGGCTTCGATCTTAAAGGATACTCAGACTCAGACTATGCTGGCTGCAATATGGATAGAAAAAGTACCTCAGGTGCATGTCAATTCCTAGGTGGCAAGCTAGTATGTTGGAGTGCAAAGAAACAACAGTCAGTCGTAATGTCCTCTGCTGAGGCTGAATACGTGGCAGCTGTTGGTTGTTGTGAAAACATCCTTTGGATGAAAAGTCAACTCAGGGACTATAATGTGGAATACAAAGTAGTCCCTATCTTTTGTGACAAAACCAGTGCCATTGCCATTTCAAATAATCCGGTCCTACATTCAAGGACTAAACACATAGACCTAAGATATCATTTCCTCAGGGACCACATCTTAAAAGGAGATATTAAATTACATTTCATCCCCACTGAATATCAGCTAGCTGATATATTTACCAAACCTTTGGATGAACCAACGTTCACTAGACTAAAAGCTAAACTTGGTATGCTGAATATTGATTAATCAGGCTCCCTGATGACAATGGATTCAGTATAATGTATATTCTTGATCCTCTCTCTGAGTAAATATCTCTTATTGTCTTCCCCTTGACACTGAGGAAAATTAAATGATGTAACTAAATGCTCTAAGGATTTAGTTACTTAATGTCCTAGGTTGGTGAGTCATAATATTAAATAAGGAATATATATTCCTTCAATAAATTGTCATAAACCAGTCAAGGGGTCACCCATGTCAAGTATCCCACTAAGCATTAAATGCTTATCCTTGTTCTAGCAAAATCCATTGTAAAAACGTCCTTTCAAATGCACGTGACCCCACATCATCTCTGCAAAAAGCGTTATCTCTGCAGTAACGGAACAGTTGCCAAGAAAATAGGGGGATCACTTGTACGCTTTCATTCAATGCGGATGTGAAAAGAAATTATAACAAATAAAAATCTATTTCACATCCGAGCCTATAAATACCCCTCAATCAAAACAAACACACACATAAAGAACTTGCAATCTTACTCTGCCAACATTTTCTCTCAAAGAAAAATTGTGTGTGTTCAAACGTGTTTCCAGAAAAGGTTTCTTGTAAAAAAGGCAATCACTTTGATCACTTGTTTTATTGTTATATAGCACAAACAATCAAAGTTACCTATTGTTTGTAACTCGTGATCCTTTTATAAGGCAAAAGTTGGCATTAGGTCACTTGATGAATCTTGTTGTATTATAACAAGAAACAAGTCTTGATTTGATTTCCACAAATTGCCATTGTCCTTTTTCAAATCTTCAAAAGCTAACTTTAATGGAAATGTCCAAAGCTATCAAATATGTCCCTCAGGCTGAGCATCTCACCAATGAGGGTGTCCATTTTGTAGGAAACAACTATGATGGAAATTTCAATTACCCTAGTAGTGTATCAGCCTACAAACCAATTTGCAAATTCTTGAAAAACTGTGATTGGGTTGATGCTTTTACAAAAACCCCCTCAATCTTCTACCATGAATACCTTAGGGAGTTCTGGTACACGACTGTGGTTGTAACCCCCACTACCCAAGGGCCTGAAGGATCTCAGGGGTCTGAGATCAAGTAACATAAGAATTGTGTCATCATGTTCACTATAAACAATGGGGAGACACCATTGATTTTAGACTTCAAAACATTTTGTCAAACCAGTGGACTTGATTATAACAATGGAAAGTATGTTGCACATCCTGACATAGAGTCAGTTAAAAAAGGACTAAAAGAAATCGGGGTCCCTGAGTTACTTGTGACTAAAACCCCATTGATTAAAACTGCTTTCCCCATGGCTTGGAGGATCCTGGTCACTTTTGTGATTCAGGTGATCGGTGGGAACTACTCATCTACTAAGCAAGTTAATTCTACTCAGCAGATACTAATCTACAGTCTCATTATTGGACTGAAGATTAACATAGGAGAGATCGTTTATAATGATCTCGTAACCAGGATCCTGAAGGAGTATAGGCAAAAGTATGTTTCTTACCCAAGATTCATATCATGCGCCTTAGAACGGTTACTGGGTTCCCTTTACACTCAGGAAAAATTCAATGATTTTTCGACTCACACCCTGAGTTCCACAAAATTTTCAAAGAACCCATCTGAAGTCAACCCCATTGCATTGACGGCTCACATGACTGAGGTGATCAGTCGTGAATCATATGTGTCTCCCATTCCCTTCTTACCAAAGAAGGGGAACAAGAAGACTCAAACTGTGCCAAAGACCAAACCAACAAAGGCACAGGGCCATGAGGCTTCCGAGGCACGATCTAAAAAGGACAAGGCTAAAAAGACTACCCTTGTTCAGACCAAGCTTCATCTACCCCAAGGGAAAGAGCTTTCGGGAGGCCCTGATACATCACAGTCAGGGTCGACGGGCTAAACTACTGGTCCTCTTGATGGAGAAGGAAACAAACAACCTTCTCCTACGTGACTACCTTCCACTCAGACTAATGAGGGCATTCGTAAATCACAACCTTTGCCTGAGGTCAAAACTAAGGCCAAATACTCAGAGAGACGCCCACGGGTAACACACCTCGCTGACAGGCCTATCACTTCCACCAAGTCCAATGAAGGCACACTAGCTTAAAAGTCTTTGCCTGAGGACCCAAAACTTGATTCCTTAGACTCAGAGGGACGCCCACGGGTAAAACACCCCACTGATAGGAATCTCACTTCCACAAATCCCGATGAAGGCACACTAAAACAAAAGTCTTTGCCCGAGGGAACCACTATTGATCCCAAAAACTCAGAGGGACGCCCACGGGTAAAACACCCCGCTGATAGGGAGTGACGATAACCAAGGCAAACCTTCTTTTGAAGGGGAGCTGGGAAAACCTAAGGGTTCACTGAACGTTGGAGATTTTGTAAGTCTACTCGAGAAGCCTGACGAGTTACTCCAAGGTTTCAGTGACGACGATGATATGATTGAGGCTGGGGATGAACCTGAATCTCAGGCCCCTCCTCAATCAGACCAGAAGCCACAGTCCCCACCATTGTTCGCGGACATACAACCCTCCCATGAGGCTCAACAAAATCCCTCCCCTAAGGCATCCGAACAAAAAGATCCCCCCCCCTTAAGGCACCGGAAAAGCCCTCCCAAGAGGCAAAACTTGACACCTCTTCGTTGGGGACTCAGACTGTGGTTCTGGATGACACTCTCGATGACATCTAGCCTGTCACTAAGAAGGTTTTAAATGCAACCCTCAAGGATTTATTAACTCATGCTTCTATAACCTTGAAAGATGAGGTCACTCAGGTTCATGAAGACTTGGCTTCAAAGGCTGATGAACTCCTTGATGAGTTCAGGACATATGGTGATAGACTTGACCTTGCTGAGGAGAAGATGAGAATTCAGGTGGACAACCAAATGGAATTCATCAGCTCTGTTAACAATAGTCATGAAAATCAAGAGAAGAAGCTCATCAACTTCCTCAACCATGCTCTTCCTACTGTAGAAGCAAATGTGTCATTGAAGACAACTCTGGATGGACTAATCACTAGCACTACTGAGTCCACTTCCAGAGTTAGTCAATTACTTGAATTACTGAAGGAGGCCAGGCTCACTGAGGTTTTCACCAGGTTAGACTCTCTCAGGTCTGACTTGGATATGGTGAAAGGGAAATGTGATGCCATTTTATGAGGATGTTCATATGGATGCTGAGGCAGAGTTCAGATTGTTAAGGGCTGCACAAGGTTACATGGCTAATGCCTCCAATCTCTCTGACATCTCTAAGTCCCTGAAAGAAGTTGATATTCCTAGACTTAGGACAAAGATTACCACCATAGAAAACACTCAATCCCTAATTCAGTTGGATGTTAAAACTATCAAAGCTGACACTCAGTCTATGAAGGAAATGGTGACTGAGATGTTTCAGGCCTTCAAGGGATCCTCCACCACCTCAGGACCCTCACAACGGGCAAAAGCTGGGATTAAGGCTGATCCTTCACCTTTTGAGGGGGAGAATGTGCCACCAATGATGCTAACTTAGACTGAACCTCCTTCTCACACTGAGGGGGAGCAGGAAGAACTAGCACAACCCCAACCCTTAAACTCAATTCCTCCCAACCCTGAGCCCTCAGTATCTAATTCAGACATGGGCAAAGGCATTGCTGATGAAACCCTAACACCTCCACCAAAGAAGCTTGTAAAAGCTACAAGAGAAAGAAAGCCTGATCCTGATGCCATTGTCTTGGTACTATATGAGATTAATGGAAATATGTATAAGATGACTCCTGATCAAATCCAAGAGTACCTAGATAGAATGGAGTTGGCTAAGGCTAGTAAAGTAACAAGGGCTGAGATCTTGAGGGTATCCACTGAGTTTGTAAAAGAAGTGGGTGGTGACCCCGAGACCTTGTTGAGTAAGAAAGGGGGAGAGGAGTTCATCCAAAAGCAGGAGGAAGAACTCAAGGCCATTCAGGATGAAATGGTCTTAAAGCAACAACAAAGAACCACCCAACTTAAGAAACTGTATGACCAATACACCAAAGTCGTTACCCAAAGAAGAAAGCCTGAACCAATCACTAACCTTCAGATCATTCCTCATACCACACCTGTCTTAGTATCTGTCTACAGAAACAATGATGAGACGAATTTTGAAGTTATGAAGAAATTTTCATTTGGTGATTTCGGTCTCAGTGAGTGGGACGAAACAAGAAGGATCTTCAGGACCAAAACGAACGAATGTGTCCCTGAGATACTCAACTCTCTCAGTAAGAGATATGAGAGGTTGAATCAGATCAAGGAACAATTAGGAATCACTGAAGATCTTCCTTTAACTGAACATGATCCTACCAAAACTCAGGGAAGAAAGAGAAAAAGAGTTGAGCTTGAAGCTGAGAATAAGATCCCTGGGTTAGACTGTAATCGCACCCTCCTTGAAAATATCCCCTTTGTGAACAACATGGTTATATAAGAACCTGAGTGGGGTATCTTCTTCATTGATGTATTTGGGGATCAAGCTTTTCAAAGAATGAGTGACATAGAGAAATGCACTACTGAGAGTGTTCTCATCTTTCTTGTGATGGCTGGACAAGTTCAGACTGATGAGAATAAAAGATTTGCTGAGAAGCTCAGGGAGATAATTGCTAGGAGGCCTGATAAAGAAAAAGTGTTAAAGTCATCAAGGGTGAAGAGGGAAGTAATGGATCCCTGAATAATTTTAATCTTTTGTTTTATTTATGTTTCTTGTATCAGACTATTCAGTCTTGTGTAATGATGAATGAAAATAAAGTACTTTGTTATATCAAGTCTTTTCATCAGTAGAATAGTTTGTAATAAGAAGAAGCCTCTTTGCTCACTTATAACAATTTCACTTAGGCAAATTATATATCCAAATAGGAGAGATTGTTAGGTCAATTCAGTACCTAATGACCTTACTGATGGATTTGAATAACAATCAGCCTAAGTGAAGTTTTAACCTTGAACATAACAAAGTCACTAAGTGAACAGTCACTCAGTGAGTTGCCTTCGAGTTCCTAGACTGAGTCTAAAAGAAAGACTCGAGCATTCAGAGAGGCGAAGCTCAATGAATGACTTCTATGACGAAGAAGAAGGTGATGGGTTCAGTGAGTTGTGGCAATAGACTCACTGAACCCCATACGATCTCCCTGAAGAAAACAAGCATTCTCCAAGATTGAAGTAAAGGCGGAATAAGTTAAATTGTGACAAGATGAAGTACATCACACAATTAGCGTGACTTACCCTTTTGGGATAGATGGGGTACTGACAAGTGTAAAGGACTTACGTCTTACTACTTAGAATAGGATAAGACAAAATACTACACTGTACCAATAAGAAAAGAATTGCACATGGGCAATTATTGTCTTCTACTCAACTTTCCTTCTATAAATAGGATGCTTGTAAAAGGAGAGAAAACAAGTATGTGCACTTATTGCTTTAGACATTCACAAACAAAGTTTTCTCTCCTCCAAATACGATCAAACACTTGAGTTCTAAACTCTTGTTGACAGAATCGTCAAGCTTAGCAGTCGTTAGGATTGGACTAGCTTGTTAGTGAGGAGATCACAAAACCACACATTATCTATTCAATCCCTATTGTAGCTTCGTATACAATATGGTATAATTCTTTAATAAAGCTAAGAGTTAAACGTTGAAAAACCTTTGTGTTATTTACTTTACTTATATTAAGTTTATTGCATTACTTAACCATGGGTTAGGACTATACTTAGTATTGTTAAGTATAGTACTAATTACAAGGGACCAACAGAACAATGTACCGGGAAGAATATAAAAACAACACTTTTCACCTCGAATAAGCTTGGAATGTTTTGAAATCCCATGCGAAATGGGACCCTCCCGAAGCCGTTGATTTAACCAGCGTCGTTCTGTCGCTTGCAAATGAGGCTCTTTTTGCACCGTATGCAAGACCCCGTCCCCCGACAAAGAACGAACCGGAAAGAAGGCAATATCCGAGTCGGCGAGCACGTGAGCGAGTAGTGGGTCGCACCCATTTTGGGATGCTATAACCGCCGAGTTTCGACGCAAAAATCAAGCCGGCCCAACAAGCCTTCGAAGTGTCGATAAACAAAGAAAACGAGTGGCTTATGATGGAGCAACTAAAATTTCTTACAACATCGACTCGGGATTGTGACGAAGCCGACACTCGTTCGATCAATGCGAAAAAGGAAAAAATCATAAAGAAACTCGATCGAAGCCGAAATTAGTTTTTATTATGCACTTTTTTTTATTCCGGTATTTTTTTTAATTTCGGTAGGGCTAATGACTTAAAAATGCATCTAAGTTGACATTTTTTTGCGATTTGTGTACCCATCTTTTTTCTTTCCCATTATGGTTATCAAACTTTTAAAAGTAGGTCATTGTGTGTATTTTGTCACTATTTACCATGTAAAATGACCATTTTACCCTTCAAAATTTTGAAAAAATAAGGGTAAAATGGTCACAAAATACACAGGATAATCGACTTTTGAAAGTTTGATGACCATAATGGAAAAGAAAAAAGATGGCTACACAAAACGCAAAAAAATGTTAAGTTAGATGCATTTTTCAGTCATTTGCCAATTTCGGTAATGTTGTATTTCTTTTATTTTAGGAAGTAATGTTTTTTTATGAATAAAGTAAATTATAATTTAAATAGATTAATTGTTGATGGTAGTTTATGAAAATAAATGAAAAATTTTGTATGACGGTGTGGAAATGGTGTGACCATAAGCAATTTCTTTTGTGTGTATGTGGAAATGAAAAATATTTTTTGGTGTGAAAGTGTGACCACTCTGTACCCTCTTAACTGTAAGAATCGTTATGTTCAATAAAAATAGTAATATAAGAATCATTTACACATAATTAAATAACATTCATATATATTAACTCATGACATGTATACATATGCCCATACCTATCTTCATCGCTTTAATCCACATAGTCTTTGTGACAGCAGCCGATATACACTTTATGTTTGTTGGTGTCATTTCTTATTATATCTCAGCTCAGTGAACACGTAGAGCTAAGTTCTACCTTAAAACGATTGTGAGAATATCGGTCGGCGACATGAACTGATTCATGTCCAAAAATGTTAACACGTAGAACTTTTTATCCTTATGTAGTTATGTAAAAAAGTTTGTTGGATGAATGTCAGTATTGGTTCATGTGGGTGAGGTATCGAGTGATGTTTGCAATTTTAGAGTCTGCTACCGTGGAATCCAATCACCAATATGAAATGTACAAGTGGATAACCCTAAACTTAACTACATTTGCGATGGCCTTGCTTCTGTTGTCTATAGTTGTGACCACATGCTATATCAATTAAACAACAGTACAATTAAACAACACTAGTATGTATTCGTGCAATGAAACGTCGGATATTATGTGATTAACCGGAGAATAACAAAGAAAATGATATCGATCAGACCCGCTTTACTCATTTTACATGTTTAGTCGGTTCGTTTTCAGACGACTTTCATTTACTAGCTGAATCGGTGGTCACTCATGTTCCCGGTTAAATTCGTTTTTGAATGACTTTTGTACATATATAATTGTTGTAAAATGTGAGTATATAATTGTATTTTAAGTAATGAGGTGTTTTAATTATATATTAAATATTTTTACTTTTAAGTGTGTATTAATTATTAACTTGTATGTGTTATTTAATCTTAATATGCGTATTAAATTATGATATTTTAAATATATTTATTTTAATTTTCTATGTTTATTTTACTTGTACTATTATTTAAAAGGTTTTGCTAATCAATGTTCACTTGGCAGATATTAACAGTTAATAAATGAATATAAAATTTCTAAATTAACATTAAAATACATTAAATACATATTAATTCTATTAAAATGATGTATGTATATAGTAATTTATTAGTTTATTTAAGATGTATTTAATATATTTCAATTCAAATTTGAAAATTATGTGTTTATTTATTGCTGAGTAACCTTTGCTAATAGACATTGGTTAGCTAAACCTTTTTTAAATGGAAGTTAATTTTTTAAATATTTTATAATTAAAATGAATACTTTATATGTTATATAGCTTGTCATTCTATGAAGGGCACATTTCAAATTTCTTTTCTTTTCTTTAGTGCTCGTTATGTTCGATAAAAATAGTAATATAAGAATCATAAACACATAATTAAATAACCATCATATGAATGTATAACTCATGACAACTCATGACATGTACACATATGCCCAGTGGTGGACATACCCTTTGGATACGGGGTGGCGGCGTCCCCCATGGCTAGACCAAAAATACGAAATTATAATGTATTTTTTCGTTAATTTTGAGCGTTTTTATAAAGTGCCCCCAACTCGAAAATCAAATTGCCCCCCACTCACGCATTAAAATCTACTATTTAACACTCTAAAACCTAAAAATCTCCATTTTTAAGTTATAATACTCGAATTTTTATTCGCATTTTAACTTTTCTCATCTTGCTATTGTAAAAAAAAAATTACCCCCTATAATAGAATTTCCTGCGTCCGCCACTGCATATGCCCATACCTATCTTCATCGATCGCTTTGATCCACATAGTGTTTGTGACAGCAGCCGATGTACACTTTATTGTTGTTGGTGTCATTTCTTATTATATCTCAGCTCAGTGAACACGTAGAGCGAAGTTCTACCTTAAACGCTTGTTAGAATATCGGTCGGCGACATGAACTGATTCATGTCCAAAAATGTTAACACGTAGAACTTTTTATCCTTATATGTAGTGTTATGTAAAAAAGTTTGTTGGATGAATGTCAGTATTGGTTCATGTGGGTGAGGTATCGAGTGATGTTTGCAATTTTCGAGTCTGCTACCGTGGCATCTAATCACCAATATGAAATGTACAAGTGGATAAGTCATTGTGATTTTAGAGTCCATCTCATCATGATCAACAAAGAAACAAACATATTTGTTAGTTCCAATGAATATGCTAAATAGACTATGTTGTTTGTTTCACATTTGTTGTTTTGTTTCATCATAGCCTCATGTTTTGGACTTTTGGTGCATGCTTTCTCAGGATGTACACCAATACAACATGTATTTCACGTGTTTAGCACCATTCTTGATAGATATATGTGATTTTCACGTGGCAAGGCTTTTTTGTTTGCGGGGAATGAACTGTTTTTGTTGCATGGGATTTCGAACATGAGATTGCTTGTCTGATTTTGAAGTATTGGTTTCATGCACTTTAATTTTACATTACTAATCTGTGTGAATGTGTAGCAGACGCACTCTAACGACTGACACGTATGTGACATGTATACACAAGCTGCAAATTCCCAAGGTTCAAGTGTGAAGGATGTACCGAGTCAAGTGTGCTCCTATTCCATTATTCTTTCTTCATTTCGTCGTCATGTTCATATGTAGTCTCTACATGGATCCAATATATTCATGGATTTGATTTTCTTTGTTTTCTGTGTGACAAAATTATTGACCACTTTCCACGTGGCCTTAACGACGTGTACTTTCACATATTTGTTGTGTTAGAAATATAAACGTGTAAACACATTCGGGTAAAAATATTCGTCCAGGTAAAATTTTGTTTCTATTAGTCTACGAATCTCAACAATAGGGTAAAAATATTCGTCCAGGTAAAATTTTGTTTCTATTAGTCTACGAATCTCAACAATAGGGTAAAAACATGCTTTGAGTTAGTAGTTCAAGCTACCAATTGGGTGTCATTTAACCAACTGGTTTAACTCAGTTGGCCACCAAGGTTTCACTAAGTGGTTTCCTTGGGGAAGGATTCCTAGAGGTCTTGGATTCAAGACCTGCCAAGGGCCTTTCAGGCGAAGCGGATAAGAAGTCTAACATAACTAGGCGAAGGTTCGAAGAAGGCATTCTTCCGCTTGGATGTCATTGCACGACTCGACCCACTAACCACTAACATTTGCCGTTCTAAAAAAAAAACCAATTGGGTGTCATTTAGATTTGTAACCGGGTCTGTGGGATATTAGATCTTGCGTAAAATCACTTCAATTCATTAATAAAACATCTATTATATCTAAAGATTCAGTCCTATCATTGAATGAACAGTAATTATGCTAACTTGCTACACTGTTTTATGCTTGAATAACCTTCAAGCAAAACCTAAGACATACAAACGATTTGTTGTTTCTCAAATAATTACTCAAGCATTATATGAAGAGATACAAACGGTTTGCAGTAGTAATTATGAATATCAGAGTGCAATTTTATTATTGAGGATATCAATGAAAAGTCTCTTGATATGCATAGCCCTTCATATCTGTAAGTTACAAAAAATATTTATTTAGGAGTATAAAACTGGACTCTTAGACATTCCAAATTGTATTTTACCCATAATCCACAATAAATCAAAACCAACACATATTTATAAGATCTTCAAGAAGGTAAAACCAAAGACTACAACAACAAACTACATCCCCAATCTAATCATGTAACGTCATCCCAAAAACAAAAGCTTCAAAGTCATATAAAAAAAAACAAAGAATAGATCTCAGTTGACTTTCGTGTTATATAAAAAACCCACAGATCTTAAAGATTTTTTCAACACGAAATGAAACACTCTTCATCGATCTATGGAGAGCACATCTTCTTTTTAATTATACGAAAACTTTAAAGAAAAAACAAAACAGATTTGTTTCACTCTTTTCCTTTCTGTCAAATGAAAAACAAGAAAAAATATCCAACCTACCCGATACCATATTTCACATCTTGAGGATATACGTTGACTCTTCGATTCATATAAGAATCTGATTCATATGAGAAGAATATTGGGTACAGATTTACGATAAATATCTTTGGGATTAAGTCTTAGAACGAATAAACAGTAAGATTTGTAGTGTTTATTTTGATTTTTTTGATAAGGGGATTTAGGAGGCTGTGATGTTTAAGAGATGGATACAAATGAGATGCTGCGGAGTTTTTAAGATAATGTGATTAGGTTGTGTTGCTATCTTTTTTAATTTTTTTTACATGGAAAATATGCGTTATCATTTCATATAAAGCAAGGCGTTATTGTTAAATTAACATGTAATATTATACGGAGTAGTTATTGTGTTTTCCAAATTTAACACTTAATCTGCAATTTTTTGTGTTGGAAATAAAGCTTGACATAGGTAACGTACAATGTATTTATCAATACATGTGAATACTTTCACATTTTAAGTTTTGATAGATATAAACTTAACATCAAGATCAAGTCCGATGAAATACAAGGTCGTTGAGCATAATATATCATATTAACAACAAAACCCTATAAAGTGAATATGAGAGAGAGAGAGAGAGAGAGAGAGAGAGAGAGAGAGAGAGAGAGAGAGAGAGAGAGAGAGAGAGAGAGAGAGAGAGAGAGGAGAGAGAGAGAGAGAGAGAGAGAGAGAGAGAGAGAGAGAGAGAGAGAGAGAGAGAGAGAGAGAGAGAGAGAGAGGAGGGAGAGATTAACAATTAATTTCACCCTTAGTGTTGAGATATAAACTTAACATCAAGATTAAGCTCGATGCAATACAAGGTCGTTGAGAATCTTATATCATATTAACAACAAAACCTTATAAACTAAATATAAGCCCTTAAAAATACAATGTTTTTGTTAAATTATATGTTTTTGTTTTATATGACGGTGTGTGTTTTTTTAGCAATCTTAAAAATATGTTTTTGTTGTATCACCATATATTTTTTACAAGTTTATAAAATTAAAATAAATAAATACTAAAAAGAATTTTGTTAATAGCCCCTACATTATATCATTTTAATGACCAAACATCTTAAGCTAAATAAAAACGTCTAAAAATACAATATTAACATTAAAGTACTAAAATTTATTTTAAAAAATATAAATAGTAAATATTACACTTAATAACAACAAATCTCATGCCCTAAAGAAGAGCAACCCACGCCCCCTTAGTGCAACGCACGGGTTCCGAATGCCTCATGATTACAAATGATAGAAACATGGCATTTATACCCAAAATATAAAAACGAAGGGAAAACCTGTAACACATCAAACCTCAGTTGACTTTTGTCGACTGTATTATTATAACTTATATTACTTTAGCATTTATATTATTTGTGTTATGAACTTATGAACAATACAAATGGCCTTTTTTATTATTTTTTTGAGTTTTTTGTTATTTGTTTTGTACATGCACCCCTACTAGCTACGTATTTCATCCTCTTTCCTCTTTCTATGTGTTTCATCTTCGATTAACTCATCTCTCTCATTAGCCTAAAACACTCTCTCACACAGACTAGATTTGTTCATAACATTCACATAATGTGAATGCTAAACTAATACTAGTAAAAGTTATAACTAGCTAAAACACTCCCTTTATCACATACTGGATCTCGAGTCTTTTGGGTTCTCATGGGGTTTTTGGCGCCGAACGTTGCCCCCAACGTTTCATGGGTTGGCGATGGTCGGTTTAGGGCGATGACAGTTGCTTTTCACCCGGATCGTTGCCCTAACCTTTGTTGGGTTGGTGACGGTCGGCCTAGGGTCATGATGATTTCTTTTTATCAGAGTCGTTCGCCCCAATTGATGATGATTGATAATTGGTTTTGGTCTTCTTATGACGGTCATGATGATTGTAAAACCCGCATTAAAATATTATGAACAGTACACATGAACAGTAAACATACGATAATACGATAAATTTAAAACTTTCCATTTATAATATAATTCACGTGTCACGATATTTAATAACATGTAATTACGTATATATTATAAATGTGTTACGTCCACGACATATAAATTCACGATAAATAAAACATGAACGTACACGACATAATATTTAACTTAGAAAAGTTACGGGTTCCCTGTTGGGCTCCCTTTAGGCCGCAGCTAGGAAAGAAAGAAAGGAAGAGACGAGCTTTGGCCCATGACCCATGTTTAACCAAATAATAACTAAACACCAGGGAATTATTAGTCATTATTTTAGGTTACAGAAAAAGTTCACCCCTGCCTCCCTTTTCCTCTCTTGCCGCCTGCCATAGCTCACCACCAGTAACGAGCCGACAATTTTGCTACTTGATTCTTTGTGTGTACGTGTTCGTGATCATAACCTTTTCTTTCACGCATTCGGTATAATCAAAACCTTTCTTTTCTTATTAATTATTTTATGAATTCATGACATTAATTTAATTAATCTTAAAAACAAATCAAGAAACACGGGGATTAATTAAATCATTACTAAAGGGGGGTGCTTTGGTGTTTGTTGTTCGGCCGAGACCCACAAACCGAGAGCCGAAGCTCTCGACGTGGCTGCTGCACCACCACCGAGACCCTCAAAGGGCTCAGCTGGGGTTGGTTTGGCTCGGACGAAGGCAAGGGACCCCGACCGCGAGTCGGGGTATGGTGTTGGTTTGGATCGAGTGTCAACCAAGACCAATAGGGTCTCGGTGGGACTTGTGTTTTGGGCAGTGGGTACCTGACAATAAAAACAGTGGGAACCGGTCATGAACCGGTGTGAACCGGCTGTGAATCGGTGTGAACTAGATGTTCTTACTCTCCCATCTGGCTCAGGTGGATTTCAGATCTATGGTGACGCTTTAGGAAAGGGTCTAGGAAGCGTTCTCATGCAACATGGGAAGGTTATTGCATACGCATCACCGGCAGCTAAAACCTTATGAAGAAAACTATAATACTCAAGACTTAGAGCTTGCAGCAGTTGTTTTCGCATTGAAGATCTGGAGACATTATTTGTATGGTGAATCATGTGACATATTCACCGATCACAAGAGTCTCAAGTACATCTTCACCCAGAAGGAACTGAACATGAGACAGAGGAGATGGTTAGAGCTATTGAAGGACTACGACACCAACATTCAATACAATCCTGGTAAGGCGAATGTGGTGGCAGATGCTCTAAGCAGAAGGTCGGGTATGATTGCTGGCATTTGGATTGCAAAGGAGATCATCCGTGACCTAGAAATGACTGATATTGAGTTTTGTGTACGAGGACAACATGATTACTGGGCGAATCTTAGAGTGGACCAGACTTACATTCTAGGATCAAGGAAGCTCAGAAGGACGATGGTGAGATTTGGGCTATCATTCAGAACCTTGATCAGCAGACGGGGTTTCGTGTTGATGATGACAGTATCTTATGGCAGGGCACTAGACTAGTTGTTCCTAATGACTCTACACTCAGGGAAGCTGTGCTGACTGAAGCTCACAGATCTCCATTTACCATACATCCTAGTTCTACCAAGATGTACCACAACATCAAGCAACATTTTTTGGTGGAGTGGTATGAAGCAGGATGTTGCCACCTTCGTTTCTAAATGTATGATCTGTCAGCAGGTTAAGATCGAACACCAGAGAGTTAGTGGGTTACTACAACCATTAGACATTCCAGCATGGAAGTGGGACAAAATCTCCATGGATTTTGTTACTGGTCTTCCTGTTACTCAGAGGAAGACGACGCCATCTGGGTTATTGTTGATAGATTGACTAAATCTGCTCATTTTCTACCGATCCGCAAGGAGCATTCGGTCAGCAAATTGGCAGACACTTTTCAGAAGGAGATCATGAGACTGCATGGTACTCCATCAAAAATCATCTTTGACAGAGATCCCCGTTTCACATCACGTTTTTGACAGAGTCTACAGAAAGCTTGGGGCACCAGACTCAAGCTCAGCACTGCCTTTCATCCTCAGACCGACGGACGGTCTGAACGTACCATTCAGAAATTGAAGGACATGCTGCGGGCGTGTGCTCTAGAGTGAACAAGAAGCTGGGATGATTATATTTATCTAGTGGAGTTTGCATACAACAACAACTGGCACACTAGCATCAAGTATGGACCCTTTTGAGATGTTGTATGGAAGAAAGTGTCGCGCCCCAATCTGTTGGGATCAGGTGGGCGAACGACTAATTGAGGGTCCAAAGATGATTGAGGTGACCAATGGGAAGGTCGCTGTCGCTAAGGCAAAGATTCAGGAAGCTCGTGCTCGCCAGAAGAGCTATGTTGATAAACGTCGTAGAGATGTATCTTTGAACGTAGGTGATCACGTTTTCCTCAAGGTATCACCTGCACGAGGAGTTAAACGTTTTGGAATCATAGGGAAGCTCAACCCTCGCTTCATCGGACCGTTCGACATCATAAAATGCGTTGGGGAAGTGTCATATTGTTTAGCGTTACCGCCTAAGCTATCATACGTTCACAACGTGTTCCATGAGTCCTTACTCAGAGGATACAACTATCATCCAGTTCATGTAGACCAGTATCCGCTTGATCATATTCGAGAGGATCTTTCATATGTCGAAGAACCCGAGAGAGTTCTTGAACGACAAGATCGTGTCATGCAGAGGAAGACGATCCATTTCGTCAAAATCCTATGGAGGGACCATCCTGAGCGGGAAGCCACTTTGGAGACGGAGTAGTCTATACGGGCTTCTTACCCTCATTTCCAGTTCTGATTCGGGTATGTTTCTTTCAATTTATGTTTTCTCCAATTCGAGGACGAGTTGTTCTTTTAGAGGGGAAGAGTTGTAAAACCCACATTAAAATACTATGAACTATGAACATAAGAAAATACGATAAATTTAAAACTTTCCATTTATAATATAATTCATGTGTCACGATATTTAATAACATGTAATTACGCATATATTATAAATGTGTTACGTCTACGACATATAAATTCACGATAAATAAAACATGAACGTACACGACATAATATGTAAAACCCGCATGCTTTTACCATGAATAGTACACTAATAATCGTACGTACAAGATTAAAACTTTCCTTTTATAACATGAATACGTTTCACGAATATTAATTACAAGAATTACGTACGTGTTATTACACGATAAGTATTAAATAGGTGATAGTACACGATAATTATTAACAATAATAATTATAATCACGAACATACGATTACGAACATTTAGAAACATGATAATCATTATGTATAAGTATTATAACACGAACTACATGAACGTTGAAACAAGAATGCCCACGTATAATAATTAAATACGACACGATAATTAAAACACAATAAACAAGTATTACGAATGATAAATAGTACACGACTTGTAAATCACGAATACATACGGTATACTTTAACACGCGTTACAATAACGAAGATGTAGACTTGTAGTGTTTGGGCTGGCGGTTTGGAAAAAAGAAAGGAGAGAGAATGGGCCAAAGCCCATTATGATTTGGTTGGTTAAAACAAACAGACGGGGAGGATTATATTGACTTTTCTTTTGGACAAGAAAAACATAAAACCCTAATACTCTACAAGCCGACATTTTTTTTCTTCTTCTGGGGATCATTCTGCCGTCATCTTCCATTCCAAGAACCAAGAGAATTCGTGGGTGGATCAAGAGATCAAGGGTGTGTTTGTGTTTGATTTCTAAACCCTAAACGCATGTAAGAAAAACCCTAATCTCGTTTTGTTTCTTTTTCTTCTTTCTTTTCTCTTTTGTCAGTCGATCTAAAACATGTTAATAATAAGATTTACAAAAAGGGGGTGTCGTTTGGGTGTGGCTGCGTTCGTATGGCCACAAACCGAGACCATCTATGGTCTCGGTGGTGATGAAATACCACCAGCCGCAAGGCCAGTGGGTTCTTTGTTCAATCGGTCGCAACGCCAACGAGGGTTTTGTTAAAGCAGTGGGAACCGAGACACTTATGTGTCTCAATGGGAAGTTATAGACGACATGGGGTAGCAATCACAGGCAGTGGGAAAACATGAACGGGCAACAGGGAAAATTATCAAACCAGTGGGTAGGTTGTACTGGCGACGGGAACCAAATAGTAGGGGGCTGTTTGGTTTTTGGTTTAAGAAACAGTTAAGGGTGTGTTTGGTTCGCAGCTTAATGCATTTAAGGGGGTGTTTGGCATACAGTTTAAGAAAATAAAGGATACTTGATTTATCAATTATACGAGTCTTACATTTTTTTACAAGTTATAGATTGTTACAAGTATATTTTACAAGATTAGTTAAATTAAATTAAGCGTAACTAATAATTAATTTAATTTATATCATGGACTTAGGTTATATTTAATGAATAACACATGTATTTAACCTAAGTATGATTACAATTTAATTAGGCTATAGTTATTAATTAATTATTTAAAACATGGGTTATAATTATTTAATAATCATGACTTAGGTTATATTAATATAATATTAATACATGTTTTAACCTAAATATTTTATAGACTTTAATTTAATTAAATCATGTTTATATTTAATTAAATCTTATAACATATAGTTTATTTAATTAACATGCATTATTAATAAACTATACTATTAATCACATGACTTAGTATATTTACTCAGTAAACTTAAGCTATACTATTAGTTCATTAATCCAGCTTATTTCTAAATATGGAAACTTTCTATTTCAGGAAACTTACTAATTTTCGAAACTTTCTATTTTTAGAAACTTATCTATTTTAAGAAGTTAATCTATTTTTGGAAACTTTCTATTTTAGGAAACCTGCTATTTTTAGAAAGTTACTTATTATTACACAACAAGTATAATAATACAAGTAATATTTAATCAGAATATAAAGAATACATGATAAATATAGCATAACGTTAAGATCAGTAAAACAAGACATGAACATATAAAACAAGCTAAGCTATGATATAAAACCAGTTACGTATTCCGTAATCAGAATGCTTATACACATATACTATTTATGTAGCATTAGTGAGATCAAAGTAGGACTCTCTTCCGTTCGTCTTCTTCATTCACTGGACACAAGGTACGTATTTTCCCGTCCTTCAGTAAGGACAATCGCTTCTTTCATTAGGATTTCCCGTATGCAGCCAACTGTCTTCCCTAGTAGTTACAGATTAAATGCTTTTGTTTATTTGTTACCTTAGCCATATACATGCATGACCAGTTTCACATAGTTATGGAGGTACCATAACCATAACACTAGAGGCACTAGTGTTATGACTTCACCACGACAGAGTGATAGCTCGTGGCGTCCCTTTTCAGTTATTTGGCCATTATATTATTATATTATCATGTGGGGCGTATGGGTGCATCCTAGTTACATGTTTCAGTCAGGATTTCATGGTGAATGTGGTGTGTGCCTTGCATCCTTCACAAGGAGCTGATCCCTCCTACCCACTTACCAGTTAATTAGAGGCATCCCCTCTAATTTACATGACGAGGTCACCCCTCCAAGTATTCATGCACGTTGTTGAACTCATGACCTATATTGGCTTTTGGTACATTAACTAATACAGATTTTCATAAGTAACATAAGCTATGTTTTCAGAACTAAAACCAGTTAACAAGACAAACAACTAGGTTTTCCAGGACTTATACATTTCCGCTGTTATTAGTCTTATTTATGTTTTTCCCATTCATACTATTTTGTATATCCGTGCACTGAGCGTTATGCTTAGCCGTTACTTTCCTTTCCATGTCCCAAAACGGCAGGTACCCAGGGATGGACTCAAGCATTTGGAGGGAGTGCATAGGATGGAAGCTGCCATAGACTTCTTCTCCTTTTTGCCATATACTTATGCTTGTCTAGTCTTCCTAGTTCATTTACTTTCTTTATGTTTTGGGCTTATGTTTGGGAACCAATGTTTGATTCCGGTTTTCCCTGTGGTCATGTATGTTGTACTACATATTACCTTGTATGCTTTGATGATACGCCATAATTACGCGTAATGGTCCACTTATCAAAGTGGGGTGTTACATTTATGGTATCAAAGCCAAGGCTTCGACCTGTAGGCTCTAAAACTCGACCTGTGATTAGTGGGTAGTCACTAGAAGCTTCCTAAGGCAACGCTTGTTATTCCATGTATTAATGTTTTCGGCACCTTGTTGTTTTAACCATGATGTTTCATCGGTATTGTTTTACTAATGTGGATGGACAACCATCATTCATACTTAGTTATGTGTCATTGTTTCATGTATGATGTTCCTTGTGAACTGTGGCTAATGTGGACTGAACCCCAGTAGTTCATAATTGGTCACATAAATTTTTCTGTTAAGTTTTGACAGCTGAGTTTCACTCATTTATTCTATGTATCATTGTCGCAGGTTTATGACTAAGTAATGGTTGGTACAAGACTGGCCCTATTTAGTTGCATGTGCTTTTATCGAAACTTTTAACTTCGGGACCGACCCATAGGCATCCCCTCGCTATGTCTTTTGTTTTGGGTAAACTGGCCATAGGCGTTTACCCTCGTGCATATAAAAGTTTTCATAAAATGCATCATGTATTCACGCACTGTTTTCATGCATAAAATTTTTCTCATGATTTATTGGCATAAATTTTTTCATGTCCCCTCATAAGTTACTATGTCTTTGTGTCAAGTATGTTTTCATATTGTCATGGTTAACTTCATTTTCATGCTGATTATGTTGTATACTCCTTCATGTTAAGTTGTTTCATGTTTCTTCATGATGATTTCGTCTTCATGTTGAATTCCGTCTTACGTCTCTTTTGTTGTTTATGTTTTCATGCAAGACATTGTTGGATTTCATTTAATCCTGCTGTCATGATAGTCATGGTTGGTTTTCACTATCATGCTTTCAGGCAAATCATCGTTGAAATACGTTTAACCACACGTTAGCGTTTCTCTATGAAACCAAAATGAGGTATATACTGGCATTGCCAGGTTATCATGATGGTCTGTCTAACCGTTTAACCAATTATTTTCCTTTAAAATCATGTCAGTTGACCGAGCCCATACCGATTATTTCATGAGCATTCCATGTGTACTCCATGTACCGTATCCCATGTGCGTATTCCACTTGCTGTAATCTACAAATTGCTGATGTCGCTCATAGCTTGGAGACGTTACTAAGGGTTGATGCTGCGGATTTTAGAGACGCTACGAGATGCTGACGCTGTTCACAACCTAGAGATCTTACAAGACGAAGACAAAGGCGTTAGATCAAAGTGATCGGACGAGAAGATGCTGCACCACTAGACGATTTCCATCAATCATTGTCCCAAATTCTTAGTTACATGTCACACGTCATTCAGCTGTCGTTTCAGTCATTTGAGTGAGAACCAGTACCAGTCGGCCACTCAGCTGAATAGTTACATGAATCGCATTCATGAGAATGACCGTGATGGAACTGACAGACAAGGTGATAGTAACAACTACTGTGACAACAACTATCCTAACAATCGCAACCGAAGATCCGACCGCGGACGTGATCAAAAATACAAAGGATCAGTAGTCCAACCGATCCGCCAATTCTAGCATAATAACCTAAGATTTTGAACTTTATTCGTTTTACACCTAGGGACACATGTCAAGACATCAGTCAAGACACATGTCTCACGTACTTTTGCTGAAGACACATGTTAAGACATCAGTCAAGACACATGTCATAAGCACTTTTTCTCAAGACACGAGTCAAGACACATGAGTCATGTCCAATTCTGGAACATCCCTAAGAAATTCAGGGTACCCTCCAAGGGGTATATCCATTTTGTGTTGCCATGTATTAATCAGGCCACAAGAATTTCAGTACCATCACCGGCGTATCAGTGAGAACTGTCACGTTGGCTTGATGACACTTGCATTTCTTGCACCCATATTTCATATATTCACGACCATAAAGGACACCATTCGTATCACCTATGTATACGAAGGTTTTCCGTCAGCCTAATGATAAGATCCAAGCTGCTAAAGCATTACCTCGGACATATGCGAGTTGAATTTAATCCTGATTATGAACTACGAACAGCACACCATGCTACGATTCATGATAATGCATAGTAATATTCAGGCTCCTAAATACATTCAGCATGGCTTTCCATCAGGAAAATATGTATAAATTATCTATGCTTTACAAGCACATGCTTTTTTAGCCATGGCTGTTGAAGTTTTCTAGCCGTATGATTCCGAAATCACAACAAATCACAACAAAGTAAATGACAAGTATGAATAAATTTGATCCTAAATCACAACAAAAACACAAACCTAAATCACGTGTTTTTGTTGTGATTTAGCATAATAACCTAAGAGTTTCCAAAATCTGTATAAATAACCTAAGAGTTTCAAATTTATTAGTTTTCAGCTGTTGAAGGAATGACAATTAAAGTAAATGACAAGTATGAAAAGGTGCATGAAAAATAAAGTGGAAAGACTAATTTGTCAAATTAGCTAACACCTCCTAATGTGTCATTAGGAGGGTATTTATAGGAGCATTAACATGTGTTGATGCTTTTCTCTTCTTCTCGTCTTTTCGTCTTATAAATTCTTCGTCTTTCTCGACTTTGTCTCGGGATTTGTTGATAGATAAATTAAACTCGTCTTATAATTTCTTCATTTATTAGACTTGAGTTCTTTGACTTCGTTAAACTTCCGTCTTTAGACTTTTTCTTCGATAAATCTTCAGAATAGGCCTTTGACTTCCGTTCTTTTTGCACTCTTGATCTTTCGACTTCGTCTTTTGTCTTTTTCTTCGATAAAAGCCCGTGAAAGCCTGTGTTTTCTTCCTTTTTCACATTTTGATCCTAAATCACAACAAAAACACAAACCACGCATAATTCTGACTTTTACGACATTAAATACACGTTTTGGCTTGGTTATTATTCTATTTAAGTGGTAAAAGGATGGGTGTTTTCACACCTATCAGTTACCTTAGCCATATACATGCATGCCAGTTTCACCAAGTTATGGAGGTACCATAACCATAACATTAGAGGCACTTGTGTTATGGCTTCACCATGGCGGAGTGATAGCTCATGACGTTCCTTTCAGTTATTTGGCCATTATTATTATATTATCATGTGGGGCGTATGGTGCATCCTAGTTACAGTGTCAGTCAGGATTTCATGGTGAATGTGGTGTGTGCCTTGCATCCTTCACAAGGAGCTGATCCCTCCTACCCATTGCCATTTAATTAGAGGCATCCCCTCTAATTGCATGACGAGGTCACCCCTCCAAGTATTCATGCACGTTGTTGACCTCATGACCTATATTGGCTTTTGGTATATTAAATAATACAAATTATCATAAGTAACATAAGCTATGTTTTCAAGAACTAAAACCAGTAAACATGACATATATCTAGGTTTCCCAGGACTTATTCATTTTCGATACTTTTCATTCTTTAGATGTTCTTACTATGCTTCATTACTTTATGTTTCCATGCTTCATTGTATATCCATGCACTGAGCCTTATGCTCAGCTGTTTTCCATTTCCATGTTCCCAAACGGCAGGTACCCAAGGTCGCAAGTAGGATCTCCAGAGTATGTGCATTCGGATGGAAGCTATCCAACCACTTTTACCTTATGCATTTATTCCTACTTTCTCATACTTTACTTTATTTGGACATGATTTAGTCCTTTCATTTACAGTACGTATATTTGCTTGTGTGTGAGTTACTTAGACTACCGATGTTTGTTTCTGGCATTTCTATTTATGGTCATGAATATTTAGACATTTACCTTGCATGCTTTGATGACACGCCATATTTTACTGTAGCATTCCATCTTAACAAATGGGGTGTTACAATTATGGTATCGGAGCCAAGGTTTTGACCTGTAGCTTTGTAAAACATGACATGTGACTTACAGGTAGTCACCAGCGTCTTCCTAACACTGACAGTTGGTTTTCATGCATTCGTTCATTTTCATTTTTATTTCATGCATTCATATCATTCTCGCAGGTTTATGACTAAGTAATGGTTGGTACAAGATTAGCCCTATTTAGTCGCATGTGCTTTTATCGAAACTTTTAACTTTGGGATCGACCCATAGGCGTCCCCTGCTATGTCTTTTGTTTTGGGTAAACTGACCAAAGGCGTTTACCCTCGCGCATATAAAAGTTTTATAAACTAAATCATGCATTCTAAACTGTTTCATGCATTATAAACTGCTCCATTGATTTATACATTGTTCATGTATTTTATGTTCATCTCATTTCAGACTTATCATTTATGTTGCATTTTGTTTAAACTGTCAGATGGTGAACACACGAAATGCTCAGGAATTGGCTGCAGCTGTCAATGCAGCTTTGCAAGCCATCCTTCCCCAACTTCGCAATGAAATCAGGGACGAAGTTCCTGCTGAAATTCAAGCTCAGGGCGTTCATTTTGGCCCTCATCCTCAAAACACCAAGTTCTTTCCCAAGGCTGAGAGGGATAAGCTGAAGAGGGAGTACCACGGGATTAGGCAGAGAGTTGGGGAACCAAAACAAGTACATGCAGCGCTTTTTCCGTTCGGCTGGTTTTCTTGGCACAACAGCATGTACTGCCGAAGAGCAAGCATACCACTTTCGTTGGGATTTTCGTTCATTGGTCGCCAATAAATTGGTGGGTGCTACCTTCAACACGGTGGCACAAGTAGCTGATGCAACACGTAAGTTGGAGATGCTGCAAAAGAGACAGAAGACTGATGACCGTAAGCCTACGACCGTTCAGCAGCAAGCATCTAAAGGAAACGGTCAGACCAACGACCGTTCTGGTTCAGAGAGGCGTGGCGGTAATGATAATTACCGGAACAATGCTAATAACTCGAACAACAACAGGTCCCTACATTAATCTTCTTTCATGTTAAACTATCTTATGTTATGGTATTCTTACACTACAACGATTCAAATTCGGGAACAACAACAACGACAGGGATCAGGATCATAGAGGTTCGCAGCCTAACCGTTCTACCTCATCTAGTACTTGTTAAACCTTCTATGTAATCATGTTTATGTTCCATGATCATGTCTCATGCATGAAATTCTGAAACAGGTTCTCCGCTAGCTAGGCCGCCTGCTGGAGGATTCACGCATCCTATCTGTCCTACTTGTTCGCGCAGACATTCTGGTGTTTGTCACCGAGGTACTGGTGGTTGTTTCAAGTGTGGCCAACAAGGCCATCAATAGAAGGATTGTCGCCAAGGTGAGATAGAAGGCACCTCTGGACATGCCGACACCAAACCACCTTCTATTTATGGTTGGGTGTTCACTACTACTAGAGATCAAGCAAACAAGACTTCAGGTACCATCACTGGGAATCTCTTTATGAATGGTTTGGCAACATGTGTTCTGATTGATACTGGAGTGACTCATTCAATCACATCTACTACTTTTGCTGTACGTGTTAGGATTTCCCCTATGCCATTAGATAATGCCTTATGCATTTCCACGCCACTTAGGACTTTGTATGAATCACCCAGGTGTATAGAGATATTCTCCTAGAATTTGATGATAAGATCCGAAGAGTTGACACACTTCCTTTGGACATGTGCGATTTGATTTGATATTGGGCATGGGCTGGTTATCCAAACACCAGGCTACGATAGACTACCACACTTATCGAGTTATCTTCGGTGATGTTAAATCTCCAGAGTACATACACCATAGTTTTCTGCCAGGGAGGACGGTACAAATTATTTCATCAATGGAGGCGCGTGCATTACTAACACAAGGCTGTCAGGGCTTTATAGCCAATATTCATGACACTACTGCCGAGTCTCCATCGATCCAAGATCATCCTATTGTGTCAGAATTTCCTGACGTCTTTCCTGATGAACTTCCGGGCATACCACCTGTTCGTGAAGTCGAGTTTGAAATTAAGCTCATCCCAGGTGTAGAGCCAATTTCCAAAGCTCTTTATCGCATGACTCCAATAGAGCTTAAAGAATCAAAAGATCAGCTGCAGGAACTTCTAGAACGAGGTTTCATCCATCCCAGTGCATCACCATAGGGTGCACCGGTACTTTTCATGAAGAAGAAAGACGGCAGCATGCGTTTGTGTATAGACTATCGTGAGCTGAACAAGATCACGATCAGGAATCGTTATCCTTTGCCGTGAATTGATGACCTGTTCGATCAACTTCAGGGCGCCAAGTATTTCTCCAAGATCGATATGAGGTCCGGCTACCATCAGTTACGGGTTAAAGAGCAGGATATTTCTAAGACTGCTTTCCGTACACGTTATGGGCACTACGAGTTCGTAGTCATGCCATTCGGGCTCACAAATGCTCCAGCAGTCTTCATGGATTTGATGAACCGTGTCTTCCATGAGTTTCTAGACAAGTTCGTTATCATGTTCATTGATGACATTCTGATTTTCTCCAAATCCAAGGAGGAACATGAGGAACACCTTCGTACAGTCTTACAGATTCATCGTTAGAAGCCGATGTATGCCAAGTTCTCCAAGTGTGAGTTCTGGTTAAGCAAGGTGGCATTTCTGTGCCATATTGTATCTACAGAGGGGATCACCATGGATCCTGCAAAGGTCGAAGCTATCACCAAATGGCCGAGACCTACATCTGCAACTGAGGTCAAAAGTTTTCTGGGTTTAGCTGGCTACTACCGTACCTTTGTAGAGAACTTTTCACGGTTAGCCTTACCTTTGACTAAGCTGATGAGGAAAGGAGAGAAATTCGTCTGGACGGAAGAACGAGAGAAGTGCTTTGAAGATCTTAAGGAGAAGTTAGTGATTGCACCTATTCTTACTCTCCCATCTGGCTCAGGTGGATTTCAGATCTATAGTGACGCTTCAGGAAAGGGTCTAGGCTACATTCTCATGCAACATGGAAAGGTTATTGCATACGTATCACGGCAGCTTAAACCTTATGAAGAAAACTATGCTACTCATGATTTGGAGCTTACAGCAGTTGTTTTTGCATTGAATATCTGGAGACATTATTTGTATGGCGAATCATGTGACATATTCACCGATCACAGGAGTCTCAAGTACATCTTCACCCAGAAGGAACTAAACATGAGACAAAGGAGATGTTTAGAGCTATTCAAGGACTACGACACCAACATTCAATACCATCCTGGTAAGGAGAATGTGGTGGCAGATACTCTAAGCAGAAGGTCGGGTATGATTGCTGGTATTTGGATTGCAAAGGAGATCATCCGTGACCTAGAGATGACTGATATTGAGTTTTGTGTACGAGGACATCATGGTTACTGGGCGAATCTTAGAGTGGAACCAGACTTACATTCTAGTATCAAGGAATCTCAGAAGGACGATGATGAGATTTAGGCTATCATTCAGAACCTTGATCAGCAGACGAAGTTTCGTGTTGATGATGACGGTATCTTATGGCAAGGCACTAGACTAGTTGTTCCTAATGACTCTACACTCAGGGAAGATGTGCTGACTGAAGCTCACAGCTCTCCATTTACCATACATCCTGGTTCTACCAAGATGTACCACGACATCAAGCAGCATTTTTTGGTGGAGTGGTATGAAGCAGGATGTTGCCACCTTCGTTTCTAAATCTATGATCTTTCAGCAGGTTAAGATCGAACAGTAGAGAGCTAGTGGGTTACTACAACCATTAGACATTACAGCATGGAAGTGGGACAAAATCTCCATGGATTTTGTTACTGGTCTTCTTGTTACTCAAAGGAAGAACGACGCCATCTGGGTTACATCTGGGTTATTGTTGATAGGCTGACTAAATCTGCTCATTTTCTGCCGATCCGTAAGGAGCATCCGGTCAGCAAATTGGTAGACACTTTTCAGAAGGAGATCATGATACTGCATGGTACTCCATCAGAAATCATATCTGACAGAGATCCCCGTTTCACATCACGTTTCTGGCATAGTCTGCATAAAGCTTGGGGCACCAGACTCAAGCTCAGCATTGCCTTTCATCCTTAGACCGACGGACAGTCAAAACATACCATTCAGACATTGGAGGACATACTGCAGGCGTGTGCTCTAGAGTGGACATGAAGTTGGGATGATTATATTTATCTAGTGGAGTTTGCATACAACAACAGCTGGCACACTAGCATCAAGTGTGCACCCTTTTGAGATGTTGTATGGAAGAAAGTGTCGCGCCCTAATCGGCTGGGATCAGGTGGGCGAATGACTAATTGAGGGTCCAGAGATGATTGAGGTGACCAATGAGAAGGTCGCTATCGCTAAGGCGAAGATTCAGGAAGCTCGTGCTCGCCAGAAGAGCTATGCTGATAAACGTAGTAGAGATGTATCTTTCAACGTAGGTGATCACGTTTTCCTCAAGGTATCACCTGCACGAGGAGTTAAACGTTTTGGAATCAAAGGGAAGCTCAACCCTCGCTTCATTGGACCGTTCGACATCATAGAACGCGTTGGTGAGGTATCATATCGTTTAGCGTTACCGCCTCAGCTATCACACGTTCACAACGTGTTCCATGTGTCCTTACTCAGAGGATACAACTATTATCCAGTTCATGTAGTCCAGTATCCGCTTGATCATATTCAATAGGATCTTTAATATGTCGAAGAACCTGAGAGAGTTCTTGAACGACAAGATCGTGTCATGCGGAGGAAGGCGATCCCTTTCGTCAAAATCCTCTGGAGGGACCATCCTGAGCGGGAAGCCACTTGGGAGACGGAGGAGTCTATACGGGCTTCTTACCCTCATTTCCAGTTCTGATTCGGGTGTGTTTCTTTTAGTTTATGTTTTCTCCATTTCGAGGACGAATTGTTCTTTTAGAGGGGAAGAGTTGTAAAACCCGCATTAAAGTACTATGAACAGTACACATGAACAGTAAACATACGAAAATACGATAAATTTAAAACTTTCCATTTATAATATAATTCACGTGTCACGATATTTAATAACATGTAATTACGTATATATTATAAATGTGTTACGTCCACGACATATAAATTCACGATAAATAAAACATGAACGTACACGACATAATATTTAACTTAGAAAAGTTACGGGTTTCCTGTTGGGCTCCCTTTAGGCCGCGACTAGGAAAGAAAGAAAGGAAGAAATGGGCTTTGGCCCATGACCCATATTTAACCAAATAATAACTAAACACCAGGGAATTATTAATCATTATTTTAGGTTAAAAACAGTTCACCCCTACCTCCCTTTTCCTCTCTTGCCGCCGACCATAGCTCACCACCAGGAACGAACCAGACGATTTTTCTACTTGATTCTTTGTGTGTACGTATTCCTGATCATAACCTTTTCTTTCACACATTCGGTATAATCAAAACCTTTCTTTTCTCATTAATTCTTTTATGAATTCATGACATTAATTTAATTAATCTTAAGAACAAATCAAGGAAACATGGGGATTAATTAAATCATGACTAAAGGGGGTGTTTTGGTGTTTGTTGTTTGGCATAAACCCATAAACCGAGAGCCGAAGCTCTCAGCATGGCTGCTATACCACCTTCGAGACACTCAAAGGGATCGACTGAGGATGGTTTGGCTCGTACGAAGGCAAGGGACCCCGACCGCGAGTCGGGGTATGGTGTTGGTTTGGATCGAGTGTCAACCGAGAACAATAGGGTCTCGGTGGGACTTGTGTTTTGGGCAGTGGGTACCGGACAACAAAAAACAGTGGGAACCGGTCACAAACCGGTGTGAACCGGCTGTGAACCGGTGGGAACCGTGTCGGCAGCGGCTAGCCATGGCTCGGTAGCGGGTAAACCACTTGAACAGTAGCAACCGGCTAGATCGGGTAGCCACTGTCAAGGGTGTTTAGATCGGCTTATATGTGGAACACGGGTACGGGCTCGGGTTAATTTTAAAATACGGGTTCGGGTTTCGGGAAAGTATTAAAAATCAGAATATATGTTTAATTAAATTATTTCTAGATTATTTAATTTAATTAAATGCATGACTTAGGTTAAATATTAAAATTAATATTTCATGTATAACCTAAAGTATTTTACTTAGCTTAATTTAATTAAAACATGTATTTTAATTAAATTCTTATAATGTATAGTTTAACTAATTAACCAAGTTATTTAATTAATAAGCTATAACCTTTAAACCATGACTTGTATTTTACTAATTAAACTTTACTTATTATTAGTAATCTAACTTATTTCTAATTATGGAAATTTGCTATTTTTGGAAATTTTCTATTGTTAGAAACTTACTATTTATGGAAACCCGCTATTTTTAGAAAGTTACTTAGTATTACAATACAAGTATTATAATACCATATTACATGAATAATAAACAACAAAATATAAGAATAACTACAGTAAACACTTAAAACAGTTAAGACATGACTTAACATGAATAATAAGCTAGGAACACATAGAACCAGTAAAACACATGTAATTCAGACAACCACGTTCCCATTCTTATGTAGTATTATCCGTCAAGGTGGAGTAGGTTCTTCAGCATTTCCGTTAGCTTCTATTGGACACAAGGTACGGATTTCCCGTCCTTCAGTAAGGACAACCCCTTCCTTTATTAGGATTTCTCGTATGCAGCCAACTGTTTTCCCCAGTAGTTATAGATTTAAATGCTTATGTTTATTATTTACCTTAGCCATATACATGCATGCCAGTTTCAGCTAGTTATGGAGGTACCATAACCATAACACTAGAGGCACTAGTGTTATGACTTCACCATGGTGGAGTGATAGTTCGTGGCATCCCTTTCAGTTATTTGGCCATTATTATTATATTATCATGTGGGGCGTATGGTTGCATCCTAGTTACAATGTCAATAGATTTCATGGTGAATGTGGTGTGTGCCTTGCATCCTTCACAAGAAGTTGATCCCTCCTACCCATTACCATTTAATTAGAGGCATCCCCTCTAATTGTATGACGAGGTCACCCCTCCAAGTATTCATGCACTTTGTTGACCTCATGACCTATATTGGCTTTTGGTATATTAAATAATACATATTTTCATAAGTAACATAAGCTATATTTTTAAGAACTAAAAACAGTAAACATGACATATATCTAGGTTTCCCAAGACTTATTCATTTTCACTGCTTTTCATGCTTTATATGTTCTTACTATGCTTCATTACTCTATGTTTACATGCTTTATTGTATATCCGTGCACTGAGCGTTATGCTCGGCCGTTTTCCATTTCCATGTTAGGATCTCCAGAGTATATGCATTCGGATGAAAGCTATCCAACCTCTTTTACCTTATGCATTTATTCCTACTTTCTCATACTTTACTTCATTTGGACATTGTTTAGTCCTTTCATTTACAGTACGTATATTTGCTTGTGTGTGAGTTACTTAGACTACCGATGTTTGTTTCTAGTATTTCTATTTATGGTCATGAATGTTTAGACATTTACCTTGCATGCTTTGATGACAAGCCATATTTTATTGTAGCATTCTATCTTAACAAATGGAGTGTTACAATGATTCCATAATTGATGATGATTCATAATTGGTTTTGGTCTTTTTATGGGGATGGTCATGATTCTTTTTTATCAAGATCGTTGGCCCGAACTGATGATGATTGATAATTGGTTTTTTTGTAGCGGTGGCGATGATTCTTTTTTATCAGGATCGATTCATAATTGGTTTTGGATTTTTATGCTTGCTTTTTAGCCTAAGAACTTTCGATTGAATGAGGATGAGGTAACGTTTATAACTAATTTCATTCTTTCAAATGATTATGTTGCTTACAGTTAGAATAATTTTCCAAATTTTGGATGACTTGTGTTAATGCAAAGCAATGCCTAAAAACATTGTTAGTATTAATTAATCTTTCTTAGTTTTGATCACGACAAATTACAAAGACATTTATTGTCACACCCTATCATAAAACGAATTATCTAACAAACACTATCATCAAGGTAATAATCATTACACTAACATATCTTAATCATGCTTAGTGATCATAAAAGTGATTAGCCTTAAAACTCACTTTTGTCATATGCAACAAAAGATTTTTAATAAACTTTATTTTTAAGAAAATGTTTTATTAAAATGAAAATGTAAATTTGAATATGGCATATTCCAAATGCCATAAGAATATCCTTTGAAAGTTTAAACAACCTCAGATATTTCAAATTCACTAAAAGACAAAAAGGAGCGGAGTCTACACTCTGCGGTTCCTTAAGTGCCTACGCGGTTCCCTATCGATAAGGAACCTCCTAGGTAGCTAAGGAACCACCCCCAGCTAGCCGTTGGAATTTGTCTTATATCAATAGTGGATAATATATGCATTTTCATCAACCCTTTTTGGATATTTCTTTCAGCCTTCTTTCTCCTATCTAATCCTAGTCATTTGTAAATGATCACTTAATGTGTTAAGTATGTTTACTTATGATTATCCTCTTGATCTCCTTCTTTGCCTTGTCCAAAGAGAAGATCACTCACACACTTGCGATGTGATTAAAGATGAAGCATTGATGAAGATCATCCTCTCTTAAAGATCTAGTCATGTTCATCATTTCTTTATTTGTGTCTTGTGTAGATCCAATGTATTTGTGAATACTTGGACTAGCTGTGTTCATCCAAGCTATGTGTAAATACTTAGATTTGAGTTGTGTAAATCCTTTGCATATGTGTGTGCTTGGATTTGTGTTGTGTAGATCCAAGCTACATGTGTGTACTTGGATATGTTTAGTTGAGTTGTAATAATTTGTGTTAGTTCTCACTAAAATATAAAGTGATGTGGTTGTGTCTTGTGAGTTCTCACTAAACTATAAAGTGATGTGTAGTTGTGTTGTCTGAAGTTCTCACTTAGCTTCAAAGTGAAGATTCGTGAAGATTGGTTCTAGCTTTGGATTAGAAGTCGACATCTAGCCTTGTGTCGGAAAATGGTGAATTAGGCAACGTTGTGAAGATTGGTTCTAGCTTTGGATTAGAACTCGACATCTAGACTTGTGTTGTAAAATGGTGAAGTGGGCGACGTTGTGTAGATTGGTCCTAGCTAAGATTAGGTCTCGACATTTAGCTTAGTGTCGGAAAATAATGTAAGCGACGTTGTAAGGTTTTATCCACCAAGAACGAAGCTTGTGGATATAGTGGAAATCTCGAGTAAGGTGTACTCGAGGAGTGGAGTAGGAACGAGGATAGAGCCTCGTTGCTGAACCACTATAAATCTTGGTATCTTCCTACCAGGTTGTTTCTTTCCTTACTCATTACTTACATTCAACATCATTACACTTATTAGTTATTGTTAATGCATTAGAATTGAACCTAATCATTATGCAACTAGCTTTCAAGTAAAAGATAGTTTTGGCACTCAACTAATTGAAAGGAATTTTAATTAGGAGATAAATCGATGAGAAACTATTCAACCCCCACCCCTTCTAGTTTCTAATATTGGTATCAGAGCGATGGTGACACAAGATCTTTGAAGTATATTGTACTTTAAAACTTGGATCGATCCATTGTCTCCTCAAATCAGAAGGTTAAGTTGCACTAAAGTTTTTCTTTGGTCAAAACTATTTTTTATTGAAAATAAGCCTTTAAATTGATAATATTGCATCTAATTTAGATTAGTAGTATTAATGCATTTTAGATTTACTCTTGAAATGTATCTACTAGTTTGCATCTTGTTATGTGTAGGTACTCATGAAGATTAATCATTCAATTGATTGTGGATTGAGTTACATACACTTGTAGAAGACTCATCTTCTTTGATTTCCAACTTCATTGAATGATGATATAAAGATGGATAGGAGTGATACTAGTCCTTGAAGACTTAGTAGTCACTATTAGTCATAGGTGGGCTTTGCATTGGTTCCTTGTAAGCTTGGAATTCAATTTGTGGCCAAGGTACGTTTTCGTTCTTCCACACGCCCTATTGATCATTCTTTTGATCATTAATTGACTATATGTTTGTTCTTGGCATCCTTGCCTTGACATTTTTTTGTGGTTTGTGATTCTTCCCTTTTTCCCTCTCAACCTTCATTGCTGGGATACTTGACTCACTATGGAGATGTAGAGTGAGTTAGTAGAAACTTAAGGTATCAAGCATGATTCCTATGGTTTGCACCCTTACGGTTAGTAGGCCCAATATCATGTGTAACTTGTGCAATCATATCTAGGATGATTGATGAATCCCTTGAGATACCAAACTAATTCATTAAGTTGTAGGTGGATTTTACACATTTGGAATTGAAATATTCCAAGGATATTGTTATTGTAAATCCAAACAATAATTATCCGATCATGTGGGAGAGAAAGTGAATCTACACCTTGCTCATATTTTGAAATAGAATAAGACTACTCTTGAAACTGATCTTATTCTATGTATCAAAGTTGCTTGGTATAGTTCATTACCAAAGCCATTTAGACTTTCGCTAGAAAGGCACGTCTTAAACCACTATATATGACACAAGCTCTTCGTCTCCTCGATTTGAAGAATGTCATTTGTCTCTTGAGCAATGTTCTTGATCTTGATTCACTTCTCTTGACTCCTCTCCCCTTTGCTTCTTCGCCACGAGTAGTCGTTTGTCCGTTTCGGTCTTTTCCTATCTCGATTCAACTCGTAATCCTTCAATAAACCATTATTACCTAGTGTTGTGGTGGTCCAATGATTTCCTAAAGGCTTAAGACATATTTTAAGGTTTTTAGAAAAATTTGGTTTTGAAAATTTCTTTGATTTTCCTTGTTAAATACACGCCACTGTAGGCGGTTCGTTATTGACGCGGTTCAAACCGGCGGTTCCTTATCGATAAGGAACCACGTCCAGTACCCGCGACTAAAGAGTCAGTTAAATATCACTTTTTCAAAAACTCCGTCTCTCTCTTCTCCAACATAGACGAGAATACCCAGTTTTCCACCATTGTTGTTTTTCCAAAACCTTCAATTACTCAAGATTAATTGATTTCGATTTGTGGGTTTCACTGATCCTTCATCCAAGATTAATTATATGTAAGTCATTTCTTTCAATTTCATATAATTTGTTCTAGGGTTCATACATTCATAATTGGGGATTTTTAAAATTGACATTGAATTAGAACCTTATTAGGAATAAGATTTGACATAGTATTGTTACTATGATTCCTTAGGTTCATATTCATTGAGATTTCACTAAAACCCACTTGTAGAACAAACCCGAATTTTTACTAAATAATTTTGGTTGATTGATGGAATTGATATGAACCCATGAACAAGTTGGTAATGGCATTGTTGAATGCTTGCCTAAAAACCTTGTTTTGAAAAACCAATGTTCAAGTTCATTGTTGATCTTACATGATCATGGGTTATTGTCAATAATGAACTAGGTACATTGTGAGTATGAGAATGATAAGGATTAAACCTTTGTTTGTCAAGAGATTGACGAAACACATGCTCATATTTTTGATTTTTAGTTTATATGTAACATGTGAGTGACTGGAAAAATATATTTTTATTGTATTTAGGTACAAATTATGCCTTCAAGATATCAAAAAGATCACCAAGACGCTAGACAATATATGCCTAACCTTGCCGACTTTTGTCACTCAACACAACTTGCCCACACCTATCGTTCCCTTTAAACTCGTTGTTTCCATGAGGGTAGAGTTGTCCAAGAGGACATTAGGAATTATGCTTACATTAAGTCCATGTTTGAACAAATTGGGTTTGACTATTTGTTATACATAGAAGAAGACATTTACCCCCAATTCCTTTTGGAGTTCTTTATCACTTATTCTCTCATTATGGAAAACGGTAGAATATTTGTTAGGTTCACCTTGAATGGTCAACTCATTCAATACTCTCTCGAAGCCTTTGGTCAAATTCTTAGTGTGCCATTTGAGGGCACTTCTCGTTTTACGGATAAATGGAATGTTGATGCTCTCCTTGAGTCTAACGATTGTTCTCCAAATGACCACTTGGAAGTTGACCTTGACTTCATCCTTGACATCATTTCCAAAGAGCGCAATGGAACCGTTGTAAGAAGCCTTCATACTAAAAGACGTTCGGTGAACGTCATGAGGTTCTCTTATGCGACCTTAATGATGATATGGTCCAATAGGCCAACATCCTTAGGGAAAATGTGTTTTGTCTTGGTGGAAACCAGGATCATGTTCCGGCATGTTTAGTGCATATGATATTTTGCATCTTTACCGAAACCAAGTACAATTTAGCATATTTTATCGCTCGACGGATCAATTATGCTATCTCCAAGCCAAAAACAAACCTCCCTTATGCCATGCTCTTTAATCGCCTTTTAAAAAGGGTTGTTTGTGAATTTCCCAATCTCGATCTTTCTCACTTTCAACCGGTTCTACGGGTTATGCTACCTATTCAAGAGGTATATGAAATAAATCCTAGAAGCGATAGAGGTTCAAGAAAAGCCAACCAAAAAGAGTCCGATGATGAGGACACTTTTATGCCAACAAGTGATGGTGATGACATAGGTACAAGTGCTCATTTCGGCTCTTCGAGTAACTCCCACCCATCCACTAACACATTTATGGACGGGTTAGAAGACCTATCTCCTCCTCCTCACCATGATACTAGTGAAATTCTAGAGAACCTTAGTCTTGACGATGTCTATCGGTCAAATCTTAGGACACAAGGTGAGTTGCATGATCATCGAGTGGAGTCAAGAGGTGGATTCAAGTACTTGGGAAAATTGATCAAAGGACTTGGCAATAAGAAGAGATGATGACTTGGATTTGATTCAAGATGAACATGTTGTTGGACATGTTTTGTGGTGTTGAACTTTTCTTTTATTATTATGTTTGTATTAACTAATACTACTTGTTTGGATTACTCACTATTTTAATCCTTAGTTACCTATGTAATCGATCTTTCGATTTACATATCTTTGTGCATCCTATGTGTTTGTTAGCTTTCTAGATTTTGATTAATAGTTAACTTTGGCTTGCTATTTATTTTTGTGAAATCTGGACTAACCAAAGTTTGAGGAAGTGCGCTTTTGGGACACCTCTGGCCGCGGTTCCATATCGAACCCGCGGTTCCTTAGCGATAAAGAACCGCGGCCCTAAGTAAGGAACCGCCAGCCACTGTTTCGACAAAATCTTTTCTTTACACTATTTTCATTAATCTGTGTAAAACTTTGATAAATTTTTTGCAAAAAACTACACTTTCCTAAACTAGGATACCTAATTTCATTATTCACCTAAAATGATTTTAACCCATTACTAGTTTGGATCATTCCCTTCTCTTCTTAAACCCTCTCTTGTTGATTGTGTTCTTCATCCCTTCAACTCTTCTCTAAACCTTAACACACAACCATGGTGTCCACTAGAACTTCCATTTCTTCTAAAACTTCCTCTTCCAAAAGAAGCCTTAAAAATAAGATTAAGTTACCTAATATTGGTTCTTCATCTTTTCACACTACCAAAAATGAGATTTCTCCCATTCTCATTTCCTCTTCACCTTCACCACCCCTTGCTCCATGCAAGACAAACTCAACTCATAGTACTAACCATTCACATGGTTCTACCTCCTCTTCATTCCAATCAAGAATGAATGAGCTTTCCTCTCCATTCACTCCTAGTCCTCCTTTGGATGGGAATTCTCAACCTCAACCTCTACAAAGCATTCCCTTTGTCCTTGAGCCTTTGGTTACCTCTCCTTTTACTCCACCAAATTCTCCCATCTCACCCATATCACCTTTCAACACTATACCTTTACCACCTCCACCTCCCTCAAACACTAATGCTCCTATTTTGGGCATTCCTATTCCTTAATTCATGGATGATACTTACTTCTTTGGTTTCCTAGAAGCTCATGGTGCAAATTCCCATGTTGTCTATATAATAACTACATCATTCAAAACCTAAGGTTGAAGATGATTGGTCTTCATAGAAGGTTGCATGATTTCTTGCTTACCTTGTTCTCCATGCCTCCTCCTCCTAGGAGATGAATGATGGTTTTTCAAAATAAAATGCTTTTTAAAGAAGGTCAAGCCAAAGAAGACTATGCATTCAAGACCTAGTGTTAGCTAACTTTGTATTAGTTAGTTGTTGTTTCATTTCTTGTATTTCTGTTCCTTTCCTTCATGAATTTCTCATGAGGCTGATCTATGGATTTAGTTTTATGTGTTTTAACCTATGTGGTCACATTAATCAACTTCAATTTATTCAAAAGTGAACCTAAATCTATCACAACCTCAAAAAACTTGACTTAAAATTGGATCAAAATGTTATCTAAATATTTTGTCACCCTTTGTCAAGACATTCTTTGTGAATGTGTTGCTTTTATGCAACCCTAGCATAATCTAGTGCTAAAAGAGGTAAAAATCTAAGATTTGCAAAATTTTGAAAAAGTCTTATTTTTCTCCAAAACTTTTGAAAATCATAGTCTCTGGTCCACTGGACGCGGCTCCTTAGCCACTAGGCGGCTCCATATCGATATGGAACTTCGGGCTCCCATAAGGAACCGCGTACGGGAAAGCTACTTTTAGCTTATTTTTTGTCTTTCTTCTTTGACCACTGTCTTGGTTAAGATTCTTTGTTTACCCAATTTGGCTAAACATTCCCTAAAACCTTTTGTTTTCATTTCAAATCTTTGCCTTGTCTATTTTCTTTAAATTCTTCTCTTTTGGGAGTTCTTCTCTTCATCCCTCATAATGCCTAACTCTTCCATTCCTAACCTTGACATTTCTTTGTCACAATCTTCTCAACCTAAAGCTTCTTCTTCTAAGCTTTCAAAGAAACCGAAAATCTCGGTTCGACCCGTTTGGATAAAAAAGAACAAGAATCCTCATGATTCTTCTTCTCCAAAATCCTCCAAGAACTCTTCTTTCTCTCCGATTAAATATTGGAATGAGACTCTCTATAAATCCAATACCAGAGAAAAGGAAATTCTTCCACCACCACCTAAACCTTTTAACTCTCCTCAACTCAATGACCTATCTTCTTTCCCTAATCTCACTAGGAATTGTGAAAACATCTCTTATCCATTATCTCCCTCTCCACCAAACTCTCATTTTGATGGACCTCCCCCATCTAACGATTTTGTTTTGCATCATGGTTCCTCGTGTGCTTGTTGTCCTTTTCAACAAGTTGAACTTGCTCATATCTATGACAAGCTAAATTTCCTTGAATTCCCCCTCACTCGACCTCCTCTCAAAGTTTTCGTTCCCATGAACAAAACTTTGAATGATGCTTTGTCGTGTTTCTTTTCCAACTAAGGCACATTTTGTACTTTAGTTGTTTGAGTCAATAAAACTTAAACAATCTTGGAAGATTATCACTATTAGAGTAGTCTATGCTCTATGGTTTATTTTCCATATTTTTTTGCTTTAAATATTCATATTGTGTGTATGAATATTACACTTGTATGTTATTTCATATTTGTGTAATATGAATGTTATGTGTGTTATCTTTCTCGCTCATTCTTTTTCACACATTTGTTAAAGAGTTGATCATGGTTAAAACTTACAATTAATTATGGGTGATTCCATAAATTCTAAATTTTAACCCCTTGACATTTTAATCATCTTTGATTGGTTTGGATGTTTCTTTTCTTCCTTTATTCCATCAATTGAACTATGATGTTGTCAGTATACACTCTTTGGACATACTTAGCAAATGGTTGCTTATAATTTGAGGTTTCTTTTCCTTCCCCCTCTCAAGTTAGTTAGTAGGCAGTGCACATATATACATTGGTGTTTCTTTTCTTTCTTCTAACCTTTGTGTAGCATGTTACCTTAGCTCATTTATTTGGTGCCCCAAGCAAGGGGGAGTAAACACCAAGGGGGAGCTACTAGCAAAGTCCGGTTCTTTTTTTTTAAAGACTTGTGCTAACCTTTTTGCTTCGACAAAGGGGGAGAAATGATAGTGATAAACTCGTTAATAATTCGAATAAACTTGTATTTTACGTAAATGAGTTTATAGTTTGTCGTAATAAAAAAGGGGGAGATTGTTAATGCAAAGCAATGCCTAAAAACATTGTTAGTACTAATTAATCTTTGTTAGTTTTGATCATGACAAATTACAAAGACATTTATTGTCAAACACAATCAAAAAACGAATTATCTAACAAACACTATCATCAAGGTAATAATCATTACACTAACGTATCTTAATCATGCTTAGTGATCATAAAAGTGATTAGTCTTAATACTCACTTTTGTCATATGTAACAAAATATTTTTAATAAACTTTATTTTTAAGAAAATGTTTTATTAAAATGAAAATGTAAATTTGAATATGGCATATTCCAAATGCCATAAGAATATCATTTGAAGGTTTAAACAGCCTCAGATATTTTAAATTCACTAAAAGACAAAAAGGAGCGGAGTCTACACCCCGCGGTTCCTTAAGTGCCTACGCGGTTCCCTATCGATAAGGAACCGTCTGGGTAGCTAAGGAACCCCCCAGCTAGCCGTTGGCATTTGTCTTCTATAAATAGTCGATCAAATCTGCATTTTCATCAACCCTTTTTGGATATTTCTTTCAACCTTCTTTCTCCTATCTAATCCTAGTCATTTGTAAATGATCACTTAATGTGTTAAGTATGTTTACTTATGATTATCCTCTTGATCGCTTTATTTACCTTGTCCAAAGAGAAGACCACTCACACACTTGTGATGTGATTAAAGATGAAGCATTGATGAAAATCATCCTCTCCTAAAGATCTAGTCATGTTCATCATTTGTTTATTTGTGTCTTGTTTAGATCCAATGTATTTGTGAATACTTGGACTAGTTGTGTTCATCCAAGCTATGTGTATATACTTGGATTAGAGTTGTGTAAATCCTTCGCATATGTGTGTGCTTGGATTTGTGTTGTGTAGATCCAAGCTACATGTGTGTACTTGGATATGTTTAGTTGAGTTGTAATAAGTTGTGTTAGTTCTCACTAAACTATAAAGTGATGTGGTTGTGTCTTGTGAGTTCTCACTAAACTATAAAGTGATGTGTAGTTGTGTTGTGTGAAGTTCTCACTTAGCTTCAAAGTGAAGAGTCGTGAAGATTGGTTCTAGCTTTGGATGAGAACTCGACATCAAGCCTTGTGTCGGAAAATGGTGAATTAGGCAACGTTGTGAAGATTGGTTCTAGCTTTGGATTAGAACTCGATATCTAGCCTTGTGTCGTAAAATGGTGAAGTGGACGACGTTGTGTAGATTGGTCCTAGCTAAGATTAGGTCTCGACATTTAGCTTAGTGTTAGAAAATAATGTAAGCGACTTGTAAGGTTTTCTCCGCCAAGAAGGGATCTTGGTGTCTTCCTACTAGGTTGTTTATTTCCTTACTCATTACTTACATTCAACATAATTACACTTATTACTTATTGTTAACGCATTAGAATTGAACCTAATCATTATGCAACTAGCTTTCAAGTAAAAGATAGTTTTGGTACTCACCTAATTGAAAGGAATTTTAATTAGGAGATAAATCGATGAGAAACTATTCAACCCCCCCCCCCCATCTAGTTTCTACAAATTGGTTTCCCACTAATCATTGTTTCGGACAATTGGTTTGCTGTTGGTGATTGTTAGTTTTGTTTTATCTTATCGTGGGTCACCTTCTTATGTGTATGCCCTTTATTTGGTGTACTCAAAGTTCTTTTATTGTAGTAGTACCTCAGTTTTTAGATTATGTATTATGTGATATATTTTCCATACGTTACCATGGCTGCTTACAAGTGTTTGTGTGTTGTATCCAACAAATTATGCCATAAACATAATATAGTTATGATATGTGCTATTTTATTGGCACTGTAAACCTCTAGAAAGTTGAACGACAGACCTATTATGCGGCATTTTGCAATGATGATTGGTGTTTGAGTTGCATTTGTGAAAATGTTTTTTCCCGTGTTTGTTTGTTGGCGAGGTAACCACTTTGTTCTTTGGTTGCAGCCACATACCATGTTTGGCGGTGGCATTTCTTGCATCCACACCTGAGCTGCACTTTCCAGATAATTTTCATCAGCCCCTTATTGATTTAAATGATAAGTTTTGGTGGCTTTATGAGATTATTCACTACTATTTGTGGTAAATATTTAAGGTGACATTTTTCGCAGTGATGATTGATGTCTAAGTTATGTTTGTGAAAATGTCATTGTGCGTCTTTGTTTGTTGGCGAGGTAACCACTATGTTCTTTGGTTGTTATGTCTTGCTGATTTGAGCTATGTGAACTTGAAGCAATGTTTGTGATCGTGGTATATGTGAGGTAGCCTTTTAAATGTGGCATATATATGTTACTGAAACCGCATCTTAGAGATATTCTCTGGCTGTGATGAGCTAGAACGACCCCGAATATAGTTCAGATCACCTGTATCTTGGTGAGGCAACCCGTTAGGGATGCAACCATGACGGGTGTATCCTATTTTTCCTTAACGGTGCCCTATCTGAGCCTATATCAGAAAAATGGCTAATGTGGGCGGATTATAACTTATATTAGTTTGACATTCACATTATGTGTGTGTTATGAACTGTAGTTAGTTGCATTTGTTATTATTATTTTTTATCTTTTTATTATTATTTGCTTCATGCACGTGCCCCCACCTACAGCTACCACAGCTACGTGTTTGCTTGTTGGCGAGGTAACCACTTTGTTCTTTGTCACCGTGGTATAAGTGAGGTAGGCTTTTAAATGTGGCAAACATATGTTACTGAAACCGCATCCGAAAGACATTCTCCAGCTGTGATGAGCCAGAACGGCCCCGGATAAAGTTTAGATCATCCGTATCTTGGCGGGGCAACCCGTTGGGGATGTAGTCATGACGGGTGTATCCTCTTTTTCCTTGATGGTGCCATATATGAGCCTATACCAGAAAAATAGCTAATGTGGGCGGATGTGGCACTCTTATTTCGTGCCTACAATTTTCTTTCACAAGACAGATCAGGGACGGTCTTAAGACGTGGAAAATGTAGTACTCCCATAACTACCTGTACAAGCTACGTTATATAGATATCTTAGACATGTGGTTGGCCAGTAACATGTTTTTAGCCAAGATGCAGGTTCAGTTGGATCAGATCGCCGCTTTAGGTTCGTTTAGACCAGATCGTTGCAGAAAGTAATGAGTTTAATAAAGAAGCATCACCCGCTGTATCTGCCAGATGAGGTATCGAGACTAAAGTAAATGGGAAAAGAGGGAGCTTTCCACACGCGGTTAAATAAGAAAAGAATGAAGACAGTGAAAAATGTTTGGCTCATTCCTACCTGGGCCAACAAGGATTCGAATCATAATGAACAAAGGTGTATGGAGCGAAGAAAAAAAAGCAGTTAAACTTTCATGTGGTAATCAAAACTTCCCACAACAAAGCGCGGGTTACCAAAACTTGTTAAGCTAATCTACTGATCCTATGCGCCTACACTAAAAATAGCTATGTAATACAACTAATCTTCATAAGCTTTCACATTAGCTACTACAGAACTCCATTAGCTGCTTCTGTTACAGTGATTTAAGTCTTGTTGTGATGAGAGTATTGTAGAGAGATCATAAGCATATTAATCGAGTGTCCATTACCCTTGCAAGTTGGTAATAGGTATGGATCACACATGTCAAACTTGAAAATGCATGAATGAAATTGTGCTTTACTTAGTCTTTTTTTGCATGTACATATGTTGCTTGATGGTATGTTGATACAAGTAAACCTACATATCAAACACCATCAAGCAACATATGTATTGACAAAGACCCAGTAAGGCACAATTTCACTCATGTATTTTTAAGTTTGACATATGTGATCCATACTAGGATTGAGCATCAAGCTTGGACCGAACTAGATCGATTAAGACCAGATCAGACCGAGGACCGAGATGGTCCAAAACCCTGGTCTGGTCTTTAATCCGGTTCATTCTTATTAAGCATAATCAACAGGGTTTTTGTAAGACCGAACCAAGTACCGAAATGATCCAAAACCCCAGACAGAGGACCTGACCGAAATTGTACGGTTTGATCCAAATCGGTTCGAACCGAATTGGTCCGGTCCGATCGACGATCCAAAATGCTCATACCTATGTAGGTAGCAAGGATAGTATCAGCTTTAATATCATCTCTAACAAAATGTTAACAGCTATCTATGTTAGGGCTGAGCATCGGTTCGGGACCGGACAAGACCGGCCAAGACCAGACCGGACCGAGGACCGAAATAGTCCAAAACCCCGGACCGAGAACGGACCAAAATGGTCCGGTCCGGTTCGGTCCTCGGTTCGGTCCGGTCCTATTAGGCATAATCGACAAAATTTTGGTAAGACCGAACCGGACCGACCGGACCAGGGATCGAATTCGTCCAAAACCCCAGACCGAGGACCGGCCGAAATTGTTCGGTCCAGTTTGGTTCGGTCCGGTTTTCCGGTCCGAGTCGGTTTTGGGTCTGCCGTGCTCAGCCTTACTCTATGTGCTTAGTTCAAGCATGTTGTACAAAGTTAGAAGCTAGGTAATAAAGGATTGATTGTTACCTATTGTGAGAAAATCTTTGGTAACAAGAACTTGTTGGTTCAATAATAAGCTTTGTGGCCAGGTTATCTCACGTGTGAAATAAGCTAAGGATCTATATTCAGTTTTCGTGAAGTTCATAAAGACAACCAATTGTTTTTGGAATGATAAGATATAAAACGTGAACCAAGAAAGATGCAAAACCCATGGCCTACTTGTAATAGGAAAACTTGCCAATCACTGACATATTATGCTTTGAGTTGTAGGGATGAGTTGGTTGGGAAGTGTAGGCCTTGTCATGGGCATAGCTTGATGTATTTTAGGACTTTGATCAAGGCATGTGGTGTTATTGGAAAATGATTGTATTGACTAAAACATGTTCTACATAAGAAAGGTCTGGTTGTGTGATGGTGAGATATAGAAGCTCACCGACTAAAGTTATGTATAGAAAAGCATCTGGTAAAAGATCACCATTAGTGTCATTGAGCTTGATGGTTAGATCAATGGGTATATGTGAGGGGTTAAGATCAACGACACATGCAGTGTTGAGCATTCAACAACACACTTCCTTTGAGTTATTGTGGTACCATCCTTATTTCTCAAGAACTCAATACCTAGTTAGTAATTTAGGTTGCCTAGATCCTTAATACTGAATATGGAATTCAACTGTTCCTTGAAGTGTTGGATGAGATTGTTTTTGTTGTTACCCACAACGAGGATGTTATCAACATAGAATTATCCTCTTTTTTGTGTCCGCATAACCTTGAGTGAAATCCACGTACATAAGAAAAGCAGTTATCTTAGCAAACCCTTGTGTGTTTTCTTGGTTGAGACCATTCAAGGATTTTGAGTTGTAGACTGAATCGGGTATAGAAAATGGAGGTTTTTAGCCGCCTGGAAGAGACATGTACACCTCTTCATGTAGATCTTAATTATTATTTTTTGTTTCAAGTATATGTTGAGTAAAGTGTGCTCATATTTCATTATTCTTTTTATTTTATTTTATATTCAGTTCATAGATAGTCTCCGTATAGATCCAATATATTCGTGGATTTGATAATCGTGAAGGTGTCCTTAATGCAATTATATTTTTGAATTTAATGATGTGTAGTTACATATTTTATTCTATTAGAAAGATAAGTGTAAACACCTTTAGGTAAGGGGTATGTTGTTAAGACCACTAAAAAATTCATTTGTACCCTTAATATATTTTTTTGTTTTTGATGATTTTTTATTTATATAATTTTAGTGTTTTTTTATTAAATTGTGAAACAAAAAATACGAAAGATCATGTTTAACAAGTCAACATTGAAAACTGATAAAATTTTTGTGTTGTAGTGTAAACTAGTGAACAAAATGGTAATTACATAACATTGGTACTTTTGTGCGACAGGGTACCGATAGTAGCACTCATATATATGTTTCCATTCAAAAAGTGCTTTCTATCAACATTTGGGTAAAAATATGCTTCCGGGTAGTAGTTCATAGTAGATGATAAGTTAGTCCGTCCACACATGTCTGTTTGCTTAGGATACTTCAGGGTTTCTTTATGTCTCATGTAATATCTGTATATTGTGGTTCAATAATACATTATTCCTACGTTGTTCAATATTCATCATGGTTAGTAGAGCATTGAAAAACTGCCACTTTTCAAGATTTCTCTTCGCAACGTTAGACATTGATGTAGACTAAAAAACAAATATAATAATTGGATCTGTTGATTCCAATGATTACCAAAAACAATTCTTCCAACAATCGTCGATTCTACCGAATACCATTTATTAGGGTAAAAACTTGGCAAACAGCAGCCAATGATTTAACTTTTACTAAACTAATAACTGTCTTACTAGGGTTACAACAAATTGTTTAAATAAAGAGAAGAAACAAAGAAAAACCCTAAAACACCAACGAGCTGGACCGCAGCCCAACGACAAAGACCAACAGAAAATGAAAAAAAAACATAAAAATGCAAATAAATCATAGTAAAAAGGATTTTCAAGCATCGAAGAACTTATAACCAGCTAAAAGGTGGTTATAGCTACGTTCCTCTTGTTTTCCGGACGTTTTGACAGGTCGTGGGTATTCTAACTTCTCTTGCAGCCCAAGTTATGCCCGTTTTACTAAACTTTTTTTCTTTATATGATCATGGGTCTCTAGAAACATGTCAGCCCGTTCTTTAATACTTGGGCCTCCATCATTTCCCCTGGATAGGAAACATTCGTCCTCGAATTCCCAACAGTATCATGATCAGAAGAATCAACATGGTAAGGAAACAAGTGCTTCACATTAAAAACATCAAAACATCAAATATGGCTTGGTAACTTCAAAAGATAAGCATTCGAGTTCATCTTCTCCATATGTTCCAATGGACCAATCTTCTTAGCAGATAAATTATTATACTCACTAGTTGAAAAACGATCCTTAGTCAAACCAGTCCATACAAAGTCGACATGTTGCTTATTTTGATCCGCATCCTGCTTGTACTTTGAATTGGCGCGAACCAAGTTGTCACGAAAAGAATTATGAACATCATGCAACCCCTCAACAAAATTCTACACTTTCTTCGGAACAGACCTAGAAACTTGAGGAGTCATAAGATCAAGAGGACCACGTGGTTGAGCATAATAAAGCACCTGAAATTGACTAAACCCAGTGGTTCGATTAACATCTTGATTATGAGAAAACTCAGCTTGACAGAACTTCTGATCCCATGCCTTCACATGATCCACCCACCAAACACCTTAACAAATTACGAAAGGACCCGTTAGCAACTTCAGTTTGCCCATCAGTTTGAGGATGATAAGCACTACTAAAATTGAGTTGAGTATTCACCATCTTCCATAAACTACCCCAAAAATGACTCAAAAACCTAGTGTCCAGTCAGAAGCAATAGAAGAAGTTAAACCGTGTAAACGGTACACATCCCTAAAAAAACGTTGGGCTACATTAACTGCATTTGTTTTCTTCTTGCAAGAAAATGAACCATTTAAAAAAATGATCAACAACAACAAATATTGAATCATTACTCCTTTGAGTACGAAGTAGCCCTAACACAAAATCCATTATAATATAATCCCAAGGGTGAAAAGGAACCTGGAATGGCACATAAAGTCCTGCATTAGTATCCGTACCCTTTGAAACTTGAAAAATACGACACTCTTGACGTAACGATCCACTTCCTTCCTAATAGTAGGCCAAAATAAAAAGCTTGAACCAACCATAAAGTGTGATCACGACCAATATACCCTTCACCATGCAAATCCTTAATAATTTGCAAGCGAAGACTTGAATCAGGAATACAAAGTTGATTCCCTTTGAATAGGAACCCATTATGAAGAACAAAATTTATTTTCTCCCAAGATTGCACACCCTTCAAAACAACCGAAAGGTATGGGTCCATAGTCACCATGTCATGAATGACATCAAGTCTTGGTACATCAACCTGCGTGGTTACAAGTAAACTACTCCTCCTGCTTAAGGCATTAGCTAGACGATTGGCCGCACCTGTTTTGTGTTTCACCACAAAAGTAGACTTTTCAAAAAATTCCAACCAACGCCTATGCTTATGGGATACCTTATCTTGAGTACAAATATGCCTTAAGGAATCACGATCAGTTAACAAAAAAACTCCTTATGAAACAAATAATGGCGCCAATGCTTCACAACTTGGACCACTACATAAAACTCCAAGTCATAAGTAGAGTACCTATACTTCGGCCTTGTCAACTTCTCACTAAAATAGGAAACAGGACGCCCACCTTGACTAAGAACTCCACCGATTACATCCTTAGAAGCATCAGTATGCATCTTAAAAACTTTATAAAAATCAAGCAATACTAGGATTGACGTTGTACTAAGCTTTTCCTTGACAACCTGGAAAGCCAGCTGTGCTTCCTCCATTCGTACAAATGACTTTCCCTTTATACAATCTGTCAAAGGGGACATAATGGATCTAAAATTAGGAATAACCCGCCTATAAAAAGAAGTAAGACCATGGAAACTCTGAACTTCGCTAATGATAGTTGGAGTTGGCCACTCCTGAATAGCTGCTACCTTAGACTCATCAACCTGTATGCCATCACTAGAAACAAACATACCAAAAAACAAAACTTTAGGGGTCATGAACACACACTTCGTCGTGGTTGCATAAAAACTGTCCTTTCATAGCAAGGTCAAGACCTACCTCACATGAGTGATATGCTCATTATATGAAGCCCTATAAATAAGAATGTCATCAAAATAAACAACCACAAACTTGCCAAAAAAGGCATGAAATGTTGATTCATCACACGCATAAATGTACTTGGTGCGTTTGATAAACCAAAAGGCATTACCAACCACTTATATAACCCTTCACGAGTCTTGAAAGCGGTATTCAACTTATCACCAGATGTAATACGAATACGGTAATACCCACTCTTCAAATCCATTTTCATAAAAATAGTATCACCACTAATCTGATCAAGCAAATCAACAAGGCGAGGAATAGGAAACATGTACCTTATAGTGATCTTGCTGATGGCTCGACTATCGACACACATACGCCAAGTACCATCCTTCTTGGGGGTCAATAGGTCTGGAACAGCACGCGGGCTCATGCTCTCACGAACGTGACCCTTAGAAACCAACTCCTTAACCTGCCTACGCAACTCCTCATGCTCTCCTAGGCTAATCCTGTAATGTGGCTTGTTAGGAAATTGTGACCCATGCTCTAGATCAATATGATGATGTATGTGACGAAAATACGCAATGGTGGAAAACCATTAGGTAATACATAAGGGAAAACATTAGAAAATTCCTCAAGTTAAGGGATCATGGCTTCGGGAATTTCACTATCTTCATAAACCTCCTTCCCTATTAGCACAAAATATCCTCTCCCACCTCCAGCTCGTCTTCAAACTGTGAAAGAGTTAGTAAGCTACTAGTGAGTTTATTAAGTACTTCCTTGGGTTTATTTAACATCAAAGTAATCTTCACACCCCCAAACAGGAAACTATAAGTATTAGTTATCCCATTGTGAGTTACATCACGATCATACTCCCAAGGTCGACCCAAAAACTAGTGACAAGCATCGATGAGTATCACATCACACCAAAGATTATCCTTATAAGTTGTTCCTACAAAAACGGAACTTGGACACGCTTGGAAACTGTTATCTTTGCAGCCTTTAAAAAGCTACTATAATGATAAGTGTGAAAACACTCATCAATAATGATCCTAAAACCATTAAAAACACTGTCAAATACATTATATTAGACTGTTAATTATCAGAATTACGCGTGTATTTGGTGTTTGTGTATTTTCAGGTAATATAGGTACATTTGAGACAAACACGAGCTTTCAAGGACTTATTTGATCAAAAGACGAAGAAAAAGACGAAAAGATGATCCAAGGACCTTATTTGCTAAACTTCCAAAGATCAAGGGCTTAAAGTGCAATTTCTACAAAGATAAAGGATAAAAGAAATTTGCTTAGAAGTGTTTAACCTACATTTGAAAAGATATTAAAAGAAAAGGACCAAATAGAAAATGGTGAAAAGTTTATAACTTTATACTTGGTCTGTTGACCAAAGACCGGTCAAAGACAAAAACACACAAACAGACGCGTCTTTCTTCTCCATTGTGAAGAGAGAGAGAGGCGGTTATATCTCTTTCACCTCTTAAACCTGCAAACGCGAATCAATGACTATCAAGAAGGAATCACGCGAAGACTTCAACTACAAAAATACTCACCTCTTTCTTCCCTACAAGAGGATACAACTTAATTAGATCAAGTCGCGAAGATAAAGAAACGCCCAATTTGAAGATGAAGAACGAAGAGTGTAAACCTCGTATTTACACGTGTCCATATTTGATTGGTGGAGCCACGTCACACCTTCCCTCTCCAGACGGCTATAAATAAGAGATGAAGGCCTCATTTTGCAACCGGTTAGCTAGGAGTAGATTAGCACATAGTTAGTTAGGAATTAGTTAGCTTTTCTCTCTTAAAAGCTTTTTGATTTTCAGTTAAAATTTCAGTTTAAAGTTTGTTAGAAATCAGTTGAGATTAGTTAATCTTCTTGTAACTGAATGATTTTTCCACCATTAATGAAAGATACAAGCTTTTCGTTTTAATCTTTCTTCTTCACTGCTTCTTTAGATTACATGATGTTTCGAATTCACTGCTTTTCGTTTTAGTTTCTTTTAAATTTCTATTTTTTTTAACTGTTACTGTTCACGAAATGTTCAATTTGATGATACTCTTCTTTCTTTCCTGCTAAGAACGTATTCAGTTTTTGATTTTATAAGTTTGAATTGATTGTAGTTTCTAAAGCCAAAAGGCTCGATAATTCATTATAAGATCTAGTACTGTTACTGTTCACGCTAAATAGAAGTTTGTTACGTAGTGTTGGAGTTATCTCAGCAAGATTTTAGGACAAGAATAGAGAGTAATAGTTTCAGTTTTGCCAGTGATTTTGGATTTGCTGATTTGATTGTCCAGTTAAGAGCTTATTTTGAATAAGCTGCTGTTTGAGATTACTTTCAGTTGATTTGTAGCTTAATCCACAATAGCAGTGTTTTGTGTATTCATTCAAGGAATCAGTTCACGTTCTTTTCAGAACGTATAGTTTTGCTAGACATATATAATCATTACTGTATAATCGTTCTTTGGGTGAATGTTTGAATCAGTTAGAGGCGAAAAAAATAGAGGTTGTTAGAGGTTTATTTTGACAGTAAAATCGAACAGTTTTTTAAACAAGTTTCTTTTCAGTCTTTAATTACTTTCATTGGTTTTATATTATATCTTGCTAGCACAGTCTCGGTTGCACATCCTTTATCCTTGCAGGTTTCAGAATTGAGAGATGTCATTCCGTAAGTGGTGATTGGTTCCAGTTCCTTATCAGTCTAGGTGTAGTTCAGTAGATAGCAAAGCCGGCTCAGCGCCGAGCTTCGACTCAGCGGACTAAACGCCGGATGTTTTGGTCAAGCACGATTTATATTTTCTGCATTCTCAGTTTGATTCAATTAGGCAGTTAGTTGTAGTGTTAATATTGCTTGTGAACTAGTTAGATATGAATATTTGTACAGGTTCATTATCTGATATTAGTCGAGTTCCTAGTGTTATGTGTTTACCCTTTCTTTTTTTTACAATCTACTGTTTAAGTTTGTGTTTGGAATAGGTTTAACTAGCTTCGTTTGTGCAGGTCACTCTAATTTCATTTTCTGAAAATATTAGTGTAGAACAAGTACAGTTTGAGTTTGATTCTTAGGAATTGTGTTAAGATTGAGTAATAGGCTGTGTAATTTCTGCTTCTTTAAAAAAATTCGTAGTATCTGTATGAGGAGGAGTCATTTTGGTTCAAGTTTTGTCAAAAAGTCAGTTTTAATCCTTCACTTAGATACCTCTCATGTCAGTTACGGTCCTCGGTTAGAGAAATCTGTTAAATCATTTTCATTTTTAGTCCTCTCAGTTAGAATGGTTAGAATGGAGCAGTTAATTAGTTAGTTGGGCCAATCTAGCTATTGGGCTAAATTTTGTAAGCTGTGTATTACGTTTTTTTTAATTTTCGAAATTCGTATCTCATAATATGTGCTTTAACAATTTTGTAGATTTTGAAATTTACTCTTTTGTAAGAATTTAGTTTTGATAGATTTAGATTTAATAAAAAAGATTTTTTTAATATATTTAGCTTTATATTTTACATTTGTAGTATAAATGTGTATTGTGTATTTTACAATTTTACATTTTATATTTTGAGCAATTATTTGCGGTATTTGCTAAAAGTTTTTAGTTAGTACATATATGTAGTATAATATAGATATTTTTACATTTTTAAATGCTTTGTGCCAATTAGAAATAGATACCAAGTAAACTTTTTACAACCAAAAACAATCAAGTCAAGCTTTAAACGTTATATCAATTCGAATCGAGCTGAGAAGACAACTACACTAAAAACGAAAGTATACGTATAAAAACAACCAAGTTACCTATTTCCATAAGTATTGCCGAGGCATTACACCGTGTTGAGGGGCGTTCCGGTCCTTGACACGCGTATCGATAAAATAAAATTAAGCAAGAATAGATAAATACTTCCAATTGGCAATAATTCGAAGAATACAAACTACAAAGTGAATAGATAGGCGACGTGATATAAAATGCCGTCTAAGGGTTAATAGGTACTTAAGTGCTTCGCGCCACCTAACCCTCCGTTCACTAGTGCGTATTTTGAGAAGGAAGGCTTTATTGGAGGTCTTGCACCCAAGTAGTAATTATATATATACTTTCTTGTGGATATTTCATATCGAACCTCGAAGAGGATCATCCTTTTCTCTTCAAAGTCGACCGAGGGCTACTCCCTCATTCCTCGTGTTTACTTACACGTGTACTCGCACACGTGTAAACATACCACCTTTGGTGTATTACTTCCTTTCCCGAGGAAGCTTTTAAACGTCATTATACTTGTATATACATTCGGCCACCTTGTTTAACATGGATACTCGTTCCATGTTGGAGATTTTGCAACAACAATCCACCAACGCTAATTATTCGCCTTGTTCGACTTGTGGAGGTCCACATGATACGTATTTATGTGATCAAAATAATGGTTATTATGGGGAGGGATATGCTTATAATGGAACCGAGAACCCTAATTTTCAACCTAACACTCAAATGGACTACACTTGTAATGACTATATGGGATATTCCGGTTTTTCATCACAACCTCCACCATCATTTCATGATCAAACCTTTAATGTGCCATACCAAAACCAAGGATTTTCCAATTATGAAGGTTTTCAGAACAATGATAATTTTCAAGGCTATAATCAAGAAACCTTTCATAATCAAGGATTTTCAAACAATGACGGCTTTCAAAATGATGAAAATTTTCCATGCTATAATCAAGATACTTTTCAAAATCAAGGATTTTCACATTATGCGGGTTTTCAAAATGAAGGAAATTTTCAAGGCTACAATCATGAGAACTTTCATAATCATGACTCTTTTCAAAACTATAATCCACCTAATTATGGAAATCCACCTCCACCATATTCTTCGACTTATTCATGTGAGTTTTGTGGGAACGCACCCCATTATGGTTATGATTGTAGACCGAGGGATCCGCCATCCTATGTCCTTGATAATGTCAAGAAGTTTCATTCTTCACTCGAGAGAAATGACAAGTTGTACGATGACGTTTATAAGATGCTTGATGGTATGAAAAACATGAGCTACAAGGAAATGAAAGACACTCATCGATGGTTAAAGGAATTAATTAACTCTACTGAGGAAACGGAAATTGAGTCTCGACAATATGATTACAAGGAATTCGGTGATTTGTATCGTGAATCGTTGAACAAATAACATCCTTTTAATTAAACCTAACCTATGGAAAATCTACTCTACGTTTTCTAACCTAGTTATTCAATGCTTGAGTTTTTTTTAACCCTAAGTCGCTAGCTCGACTCGGCCCCGAATTAAGTTGTCCTTGGGGAAACCATCATGGAGAATAAACGATATCCACTTTGAAGCACATCTCACATGATACACTCAAACTTAGCACGTTGCCATTTACTATAAGATTTACCAAATCTGCCTCGATAAATGGAACGGTCCAACGTGTCTCAAGTTTGTCCAACATATAAAATCTCTCAAATATGAAGTACCCCAGGATCATATACAAAGTTCCCATCTCTACATTCGAACAACTCCAAAATAGGTAGCATCACCAAAGTAAGCTCATACAAGAAGCCCAGATCAATTGAAATCACACTCTTAAGTCGAGTAGATGAAAACCAATTTTTCCCAAATATACGTATCCCAGGATCAAAAACCTTTCCCTTCATAGGAAAATAAGAAGATGAGCTCGTATCAATCATATAAGATTCCCCCTTAGTGATCAAAGCATTATGAGACAACGAAGGTGTAGGTATCAAAACATTCATAACTATTATGTCCATGTTAGGCTCATCATCATCATCAAAAGGTGGGTAATCTTCCATAGAAGGCATAGAATAAGGAGGATCAAGATGAATAGTGTCTTGTGAATGAGGTGTAATCTCTATGTTCCCAAAAAGCAAGCTCTCACTAAGACGAATCTCCTCTTCCCAATTAGAATCACTATCATCAACCTCAATATCAATATTAGCAAGATAAGCCTCTATGGTGTCATCAATATCCATATGAGAATCCATATCAAAGGTTTTGGGTTCTAAAGGTGCCATAGGTGAAAAAGGATCAATCTCTAAGAGTATAGGATCTTCATCAATAACCAACTTCAAGGGTGGAAGGGTGGGAATAGAAGGCTCAAAAGAAAGTGTATTGAGAGAATCACTCAAAGGGATGATATCATCATGAAAGTCAATAGGTGCAACCTCAAAAACCGGTGAAGAAATGTCAATGAAAGGTTCTTGTTCTATGGAATCATCATTATGGTTTTCATTCAAAGCTTCAATCGAGGATATAAGATTATAAACGTGTGATAAAACCTCTCGAATATGAACATCTTCCACTTCTTCTATATGATCAACATCATTATCCAAATTAGGAAGGTCATCTTGACATGAAAAGTCCTCAGATAATATATCATAAGATGCCTCACTAGAATCACAATCATCATCCTCTACTTGTGGAAAATCTTGCATAAACTCTTCCTCAATCTCATTATCCCTTTCTTTGAACAATTCATCAAGATCGAAATCACCAAAATCACTAGTAGTAGCATGAAAGTCAACATGTGATGAAATCTCAATGTGATCATGAGGAGAAGAGGTATCAATACAAAGCTCATCACATGGTTTAATGGAAATACCCTCAAACTCTCTTTGGATTGGGATAAGGTTCTCAACACTAGAAGCGGTTAATTCTTCTAAATTGGTGTTTGTATTAGTGCTAAGAGGCTCGTCCCCCATGGTTAAAGAGTCGGTGGGTGCCACGTGAGGTAAAGGTGATGAAGGTGTGTCATCATTAAGTGTCATACAACTCGAAGGTTCCTCAACAGCTTCATCTAATAATGGATCAGGCCTACGAGTAAAAGTAGTCATGTAATGTCCGTCTTCCTCGATTATAAGAGTCTTAAGGAATAAATCATTTGAATATTTCCTGAGGCGACAAGAAAATTTGTTCAACGATTCACGATACAAATCACCGAATTCCTTGTAATCATATTGCCGAGACTCAATTTCCTTTTCCTCAGTAGAGTTAATTAATTCCTTTAACAATTGATGCGTGTCTTTCATTTCCTTGTAGCTCATGTTTTTCATACCATCAAGCATCTTATAAACGTCATCGTACAACTTGTCATTTCTCTCGAGTGAAGAATGAAACTTCTTGACATTATCAAGGACATAGGATGGCGGATCCCTCGGTCTACAATCATAACCATAATGGGGTGCGTTCCCACAAAACTCACATGAATAAGTCGAAGAATATGGTGGAGGCGGATTTCCATAATTAGGTGGATTATAGGTTTGAAAAGAGTCGTGATTGTGAAAGTTCTCATGATTGTAACCTTGAAAATTTCCTTCATTTTGAAAACCCTCATAATCTGAAAATCCTTGATTTTGAAAAGTATCTTGATTATGGCATGGAAAATTTTCATCATTTTGAAAGCCTTCATTGTTTGAAAATCCTTGATTATGAAAGGTTTCTTGATTATAGCCTTGAAAAGTATCATTATTTTGAAAACCTCCATAATTGGAAAATCCTTGGTTTTGGTATGGCACATTAAAGGTTTGATCATGAAATGATGGTGGAGGTTGTGATGAAAAACCGGAATAGCCCATATAGTCCTTACAAGTGTAGTCCATTTGAGTGTTAGGTTGAAAATTAGGGTTCTCGGTTCCATTGTAAGCATATCCCTCCCCATAATAACCATTATTTTGATCACATAAATAAGTATCGTGTGGACCTCCACAAGTCGAACAAGTCGGATAATTAGCGTTGGCGGATCGTTGTTGCAAAATCTCCAACATGGAACGAGTATCCATGTGTAACAAGGTGGCCGAATGTATATACAAGTATAATGACGTTTAAAAGCTTCCTCGGGGAAGGAAGTAATACACCAAAGGTGGTATGTTTACACGTGTGCGAGTACACGTGTAAATAAACACGAGGAATGAGGGAGTAGCCCTCGGTCGACTTTTGAAGGAGAAGAGATTTTCTCCCTCGAGGTTCGATATAAAATATCCACAAGAAAATATATATATATAATTACTACTTGGGTGCAAGACCTCCAATCAAGCCTTCCTTCTTAGAATACGCACTAGTGAACGGGGGGTTAGGTGGCGCGAAGCACTTAAGTACCTATTAACCCTTAGACGGCATTTTATAGCACGTCGCCTATCTATTCACTTTGTAGTTTGTATTCTTCGAATTATTGCCAATTGGAAGTATTTATCTATTCTTGCTTAATTTTATTTGATCGATACGCGTGTCAAGGACCGGAACGCCCCTCAACACGGTGTATTGCCTCGGCAATACTTATGGAAGATATGTGTATTGGTTGTTTTTATACTTATACGTATCTACATATAATAATATATAAAAAAAATATTTTTGTATTTATTTGTTTTTTTAAGAAAAATACTATATCTACGTAAAAAGCGATGAAATCGATATAATATATATTTTTTTGTTGTAATCTTTTAGGAAAAAGATTACTTTTTGGATTTTTTATTTTTTTGGTTCAATTCTTTAGGAAAAGAATTGATTTTGTGATTTTTTTATTTTTTTGTATTTTTATCTTTTTGATTTTTTTTTTCTTTTTGATTTATAATACGTAAAAAAAATAACGTTCACAAAGTGAACGGATCCCAAAATCCAATCGTCTCACTCGAAATCGTTAATCTCCACGAAAAGAACCGGCAGCGGCGCCATTTAATATTTCGTTTTTAGTGTAGTTGTCTTCTCAGCTCGATTCGAATTGATATAACGTTTAAAGCTTGACTTGATTGTTTTTGGTTGTAAAAAGTTTACTTGGTATCTATTTCTAATTGGCACAAAGCATTTAAAAATGTAAAAATATCTATATTATACTACATATATGTACTAACTAAAAACTTTTAGCAAATACCGCAAATAATTGCTCAAAATATAAAATGTAAAATTGTAAAATACACAATACACATTTATACTACAAATGTAAAATATAAAGCTAAATCTATTAAAAAAATCTTTTTTATTAAATCTAAATCTATCAAAACTAAATTCTTACAAAAGAGTAAATTTCAAAATCTACAAAATTGTTAAAGCACATATTATGAGATACGAATTTCGAAAATTAAAAAAAACGTAATACACAGCTTACAAAATTTAGCCCAATAGCTAGATTGGCCCAACTAACTAATTAACTGCTCCATTCTAACCATTCTAACTGAGAGGACTAAAAATGAAAATGATTTAACAGATTTCTCTAACCGAGGACCGTAACTGACATGAGAGGTATCTAAGTGAAGGATTAAAACTGACTTTTTGACAAAACTTGAACCAAAATGACTCCTCCTCATACAGATACTACGAATTTTTTTAAAGAAGCAGAAATTACACAGCCTATTACTCAATCTTAACACAATTCCTAAGAATCAAACTCAAACTGTACTTGTTCTACACTAATATTTTCAGAAAATGAAATTAGAGTGACCTGCACAAACGAAGCTAGTTAAACCTATTCCAAACACAAACTTAAACAGTAGATTGTAAAAAAAAGAAAGGGTAAACACATAACACTAGGAACTCGACTAATATCAGATAATGAACCTGTACAAATATTCATATCTAACTAGTTCACAAGCAATATTAACACTACAACTAACTGCCTAATTGAATCAAACTGAGAATGCAGAAAATATAAATCGTGCTTGACCAAAACATCCGGCGTTTAGTCCGCTGAGTCGAAGCTCGGCGCTGAGCCGGCTTTGCTATCTACTGAACTACACCTAGACTGATAAGGAACTGGAACCAATCACCACTTACGGAATGACATCTCTCAATTCTGAAACCTGCAAGGATAAAGGATGTGCAACCGAGACTGTGCTAGCAAGATATAATATAAAACCAATGAAAGTAATTAAAGACTGAAAAGAAACTTGTTTAAAAAACTGTTCGATTTTACTGTCAAAATAAACCTCTAACAACCTCTATTTTTTTCGCCTCTAACTGATTCAAACATTCACCCAAAGAACGATTATACAGTAATGATTATATCTGTCTAGCAAAACTATACGTTCTGAAAAGAACGTGAACTGATTCCTTGAATGAATACACAAAACACTGCTATTGTGTATTAAGCTACAAATCAACTGAAAGTAATCTCAAACAGCAGCTTATTCAAAATAAGCTCTTAACTGGACAATCAAATCAGCAAATCCAAAATCACTGGCAAAACTGAAACTATTACTCTCTATTCTTGTCCTAAAATCTTGCTGAGATAACTCCAACACTACGTAACAAACTTCTATTTAGCGTGAACAGTAACAGTACTAGATCTTATAATGAATTATCGAGCCTTTTGGCTTTAGAAACTACAATCAATTCAAACTTATAAAATCAAAAACTGAATACGTTCTTAGCAGGAAAGAAAGAAGAGTATCATCAAATTGAACATTTCGTGAACAGTAACAGTTAAAAAAAATAGAAATTTAAAAGAAACTAAAACGAAAAGCAGTGAATTCGAAACATCATGTAATCTAAAGAAGCAGTGAAGAAGAAAGATTAAAACGAAAAGCTTGTATCTTTCATTAATGGTGGAAAAATCATTCAGTTACAAGAAGATTAACTAATCTCAACTGATTTCTAACAAACTTTAAACTGAAATTTTAACTGAAAATCAAAAAGCTTTTAAGAGAGAAAAGCTAACTAATTCCTAACTAACTATGTGCTAATCTACTCCTAGCTAACCGGTTGCAAAATGAGGCCTTCATCTCTTATTTATAGCCGTCTGGAGAGGGAAGGTGTGACGTGGCTCCACCAATCAAATATGGACACGTGTAAATACGAGGTTTACACTCTTCGTTCTTCATCTTCAAATTGGGCGTTTCTTTATCTTCGCGACTTGATCTAATTAAGTTGTATCCTCTTGTAGGGAAGAAAGAGGTGAGTATTTTTGTAGTTGAAGTCTTCGCGTGATTCCTTCTTGATAGTCATTGATTCGCGTTTGCAGGTTTAAGAGGTGAAAGAGATATAACCGCCTCTCTCTCTCTTCACAATGGAGAAGAAAGACGCGTCTGTTTGTGTGTTTTTGTCTTTGACCGGTCTTTGGTCAACAGACCAAGTATAAAGTTATAAACTTTTCACCATTTTCTATTTGGTCCTTTTCTTTTAATATCTTTTCAAATGTAGGTTAAACACTTCTAAGCAAATTTCTTTTATCCTTTATCTTTGTAGAAATTGCACTTTAAGCCCTTGATCTTTGGAAGTTTAGCAAATAAGGTCCTTGGATCATCTTTTCGTCTTTTTCTTCGTCTTTTGATCAAATAAGTCCTTGAAAGCTCGTGTTTGTCTCAAATGTACCTATATTACCTGAAAATACACAAACACCAAATACACGCGTAATTCTGATAATTAATAGTCTAATATAATGTATTTGACAGTGTTTTTAATGGTTTTAGGATCATTATTGATGAGTGTTTTCACACTTATCATATAACTTATAAGGTTTGGGACGATTTTCATCTTTCAATCCTAATTTCTGGACTGCTTCTTCACCTATCAAATTATCACAACTACCCGAATCACATACAAAGGTGAAAACCTTACCCATAATGGTACAAGTTGACTAAATTGTGTTTGAGCCAATCATCACCATCAGCTTTAGTTGTTAAGCAAGAACGCCTTACCACCAAATTTACACCCACATCTCTAGATACATACTACTCCTCATACTCCGGCCTTATCATAAACTGCGGCTTCTTCGTAATTATCATAAGCCACATCATCATCTTCCTCATGTTCCACAAAGAACTGTCTCTTGCCAGCCTTCTTACATTCCAACTATTTATGACAAGGTTCATGATAAGTGTGAAAACACTCATCAATAATGATCCAAAAACCACTTAAAACACAGTTAAATACATAATATTAAACTGTAAATTATCAGAATTACGCGTGTATTTGTGTTTTGTGTGTTTCAGGTAAAAAAGATATATTTTGGAGCAAACACGCGTTTTAAGGGATTTATTTGAAGAAAAGACGAAGAAAGAGACGAAAGAGCTTTCAAGGACTTTGTTTGCCAAGTTTTCAAAGATCAAGGGCTGAACTTGCAATTTTCTACAAAGATGAGGATGCAAATGAGATTTGCTTAAATCTTTATAACCATTTGAAAAGAATTGAAGTTGAAGGACCTAAAAAGAAATTAAATGAAAAGTTTTCTATATACTTGGTCATTGACCAAGATTCGGTCAAAAACACAAACGTGTACACAACACGCTTCATCTTCTCAAAGAAGAGAGAGAAAGAAAACGTTTATTCTCCTTTCCACCATCGCACCTGCAAATCAAAATAACAAGAGATACATGAAGAATCAAGCGAAGATGTAAACTACAAAGATGATCCTCTTTCTTTCCTCTACAAGGAGATATAAATGAATTAGATCAAAAGTCAATGGAGAAGAAACGCCCAAATATCCGATTGAAGAATGAAGAACGAATCATCCTCGTATTTTACACGTGGATGATTTTGATTGGAGAAAACACGTCACTCCACCACCACTCGACGCCTAGAAATAGAAGATGAAGGCCTCAGTTTCGATGGTTCGCTTAGGGGTTTTTTTACACACAGTAGGTTAGGATTTTAGATAGGAGTAGGATATTAATCTTTCAGTTTTCAGTCACTTAGTTAGTTGAAAATTCAGTTTCGATTCAGTTACTTAGTTACACGTTCTGTTATTAGTTCTAATCAGTTGTAACCAATTTCTTCACCATTAATAAATGCAAGCTTTCTTCTCTTACTTAAGATCTTCTATTTCTGATTTCGATTAGCAAGCTAATTCTGTCATAAGCTCTAATGAGTTTATGAGCTGTTTACGTAACTTTTTCAATACGTTTCATTGCAGCTTTTAGTTAATTCATTAGCGTTTGATTTTCAGTTGCAAGAGATACAGTTTGATGCATTTGTTTAATTGAAGGTAGTAAGTTCAGTTCTGCCTAGAAAGTTTTCTATATGCTTATCATAAGCTCATAGCTTATGAACTTAACAAGCTTAGGAGCATAGCTCTTTTTGTTGTGTTACTTTAACTAGCCAGCTTATTCAGTTTCTTTGGATCAGCTTATACAATAAGCATGATATTAGCTTATTGAAGATTCAGCTTGAACTAGTGGTGCAGTATTGATTCTAGTATTGAGTTTAATTGTGTTTTTTTTGTTATCATCATTTTCTTTTCTTAATTCTGTTTGTCAGTTCATAAGCTCATAGCTTATGAGCTATAACAAGTTTCTGTTAGATTCCGTTACATTGCAGGTTTACAAGTTACTGAATGTTCAATAGCAGATCAGTAGACCAGTAGCAGTAGATAGCATAAATTTGGTACCTTGTTTCTATTTGATTTTGCAGGACAAATAGGTTATACAGATTGGAGTTATGTTCAGTTCTTTGTCAAGTTCTATTTCAGAAGATGCAGGTCCGTAAACGGTGTTTGGTTTCGGTTCGTAATCAGTCCAGGTGTAGTTTAGCAAATAGCAAAGCCGGCTCAGCGCCGTGCTTCGTCATCAACGGGCAGGCTTCAGATGAATAGGTCAAGCACATTAGTTTTTTCTGCATTAATAGCTTAATCTGCTAGCTTGTTGTAGAGTAGTGAAATTCTTGCTGGTTTTTCCTTTAATTGATTGCTGATAATATGTTCACTATATGTTCTAGTTTAATTCTCGATCTCGATTCGTTTACATTTCTGAAGTTTGCTTACTGCTTTATTGATAATGATTTGACTTGTGTGAAAGCTGTTTTTAGTTAGCTTACATTGTATCTTCATTATATTTTGCAAAGTCTGTTTCCAAGTATCTGTATTTTCAGCATGTAGTCAGTTCTAAAGATTTAGTGTAAGTAGAAGCAAATAGGGTCATTCTAAGATACTGAGTAGTTTGATAAATCAGTTCCTGTGCAGTAATATAGTAAGATTAGGGATTATTAGCGTTTGAGTATAGATGAGTAGGTTGTAAGAGTTGAATTAGGTGTAATGATAGAGTGAAATTTTGAGTTTGGTACTGCTGTAGTACTACTGAACGAGTTTGAGTATTATACATGTTAGGTCCTTCACTTTATATACCTGCGTTACAATCACAGTCCATTTCAGTTAGTTAGTTTGTAAAGTTAGACCTCCTTTGTTAAGTTGATTACAAATTAAGTCCTTCCATTTAGATTTTTAGAAATTAGTGGGTTATTCAATTAGTAGGTTGTTGGGTCAATTACTGTTGGGCCAGGTTTACATTTTAAACTTTCAAATTTGATTTGCATTTTACATCTTACAACAAGTATATTGTTTCTTCTGTCTTTTTAACTTGTAGAATAAATGTGCATTTTTCATTTATTAATTTTGCGCATTTATTTGTTTTGCTTGCTAAATGTTTTAGTGTAGTACGTATATGTAGTATATAGACTATTTTTATTTTTTTACAAGTTTCTTGCCAAGTAGAAATAGATACCATTCAATATTTGAATACCAAAAACAATTAAGTCTTTGCTTAAAACGTTATATCAATTCGGATTGAGTCGAGAAAAACGAACTAAAAAGACAAATACCAAATGGCGCCGCTGCCGGTTCTTTTCGTGAAGATTAACGGTTTCGAGTGAGACGATTGGATTTTGGGATCCGTTCACTCTGTGAACGATATTTTTTACGTATTATAAATCAAAAAGATAAAAAAAAATCAAAAAGATAAAAATATAAAAAATAAAAAATCACAAAATCAATTCTTTTCCTAAAGAATTGAACCAAAAAAATAAAAAATCCAAAAAGTAATCTTTTTCCTAAAAGATTACACCCAAAAATATATATTATATCGTTTTCATCGTTTTTTTACGTACATATAGTATTTTTCTTAAAAAAACAAATAAATACAAAAATATTTTTGATATATTATATGTAAATAAGTATACGTAGATACGAACAAGCAAGTTACCTATCTCCATAAGTATTGCCGAGGCAATACACCGTGTTGAGGGACGTTCCGGTCCTTGACACGCGTATCGATCCAATTTAATTAAGCAAGAATAGATAAATACTTCCAATAAGCAATAATTCGAAGAATACAAACTACAAAGTGAATAGAAAGGCGATGTGCTATAAAATGCCATCTAAGGGTCAATAGGTACTTAAGTGCTTCGCGCCACCTAACCCCCCGTTCACTAGTGCGTATTCTAAGAAGGAGGGCTTTATTAGGGGTCTTGCACCCAAGTAGTACATACATATATTATTACTTTCTTGTGGATATTCCATATCGAAACTCGAAGAGGATAATCTTTTTCTCTTCAAAGTCGACCGAGGGCTACTCCCTTATTCCTCGTGTTTACTTACACGTGTACTCGCACACGTGTAAACATACCACCTTTGGTGTATTACTTCCTTCCCCGAGGAAGCTTTTAAACGTCATTTTACTTGTATATACATCCGGCCACCTTGTTACACATGGATACTCGTTCCATGTTGGAGATTTTGCAACAACGATCCACCAACACTAATTATTCGCCTTGTTCGACTTGTGGTGGTCCACACGATACTTATTTATGTGATCAAAATAATAGTTATTATGGGGAGGGATATGCTTATAATGGAACCGAGAACCCTAATTTTCAACCTAACATTCAAATGGACCATACTTGTAATGACTATATGGGATATTCTGATTTTTCATCACGACCTCCACCATCATTTCATGATCAAACGTTTAATGAGCCATACCAAAACCAAGGATTTTCCAATTATGGAGGTTTTCAAAATCATGATACTTTTCAAGGCTATAATCAAGAAACCTTTCATAATCAAGGATTTTCAAATAATGAAGGCTTTCAAAATGATGAAAATTTTCCATGCTATAATCAAGATACTTTTCAAAATCAAGGATTTTCACATTATGAGGGTTTTCAAAATGAAGGAAATTTTCAAGGCTACAATCATGAGAACTTTCATAATCAAGACTCTTTTCAAACCTATAATTCACCTAATTATGGAAATCCACCTCCACCATATTCTTCGACTTATTCATGTGAGTTTTGTGGGAACACACCCCATTATGGTTATGATTGTAGACCGAGGGATCCGCCATCCTATGACCCTAATCTTGTCAAGAAGTTTTATTCTTTACTTGAGAGAATGAACAAGTCGAACGATGACTTTTATAAGATGCTTGATAGTATGAAAGACATGAGCCTCGAGGTAATGAAAGACACGCATCGATGGTTAAAGAAAAGAATTAAGTTTACTGAGGAAGAGGAAATTAAGTCTTGGCAATATATTGACAAGGAATTCGGTGATTTGTATCGTGAATCGTTGAACAAATTTTCTTGTCGCCTCAGGAAATATTTAAAGGATTTTGTTAGGACCATTGTAATAGTTATATGTTATAGGTACACTAGGAGGTATGTAGTTCCTCCTGGTCCTAGTAGTAGTAGGAGCAAGTCCTGCTCCTGGTCCTAGTCGAAGTCAAACTTTATTATTTACTTAATATTCTGTTAGGATATGCATGAGATATGTTAGGAAAGGATATGCATATCAGTTTTACACGTTTTCTTTAATGCTGTATTAGGGTTTCCTTGTAGTATAAAAGGAACCTTAGGCAGAAGGGTTAGATATACCTTCAAAAAACATAGTTCTAGTGATTATCAATATTAGAAATCCTTAGAAAGGATCAAGTCTTTATAGTTATTCTGTTCTTCCTGATTATATTTATATTTTACATTCATATTGTGTATAGAGTCTCTTTGTGATTTGACTTGTGATTACAGAAGTCATTCACCGATCCTGACAGGCTGCAAGATCTACATCTAGTAGACCCAACAAGTGGTATCAGAGCCTGGGAGGGTCTCTATACAAGAAGAATCAAGTTTTCTTTTTACTGACAATTTTTTTTATTATGTCTGCCTCAACTTCTACTCAAACAGGAGAAGACAGCACTCCTAAAATTGTGCAACCTCAGCAGATCCTGGCTACGGTCTCCAACACGAATGGTAAATTCCCTCTTCTGAAAAAGGGTGAATATGATAACTGGGCAATGAAGATGGAATGGTGGATCACCAACACTGATCAAGATCTTTGGAAGATCATTCTGAATGGGAACAGCAGGAAACTTACTGGACGAGACAAGAACGGTAATATTACCCTTCTTGACCCTAAATCTCATGAGGAAATCATAGCTATTCAGAAGCAGATAAAAGCAAAAACGATTTTGCTTCAATCTCTTCCTGAAGATCACATGGGTGACTTCTACCATTTGGATGATGCCAGAGAGATCTGGAATGGCATAAAAGCAAGGTTCGGTGGGAATGAGGAGTCAAAGAAAATGCGAAGGTCCATGCTGAGAGATGAATTCACAGAATTCAAAATCTCAGAAACTGAAGGTCTAAATCAAGGGTATGATAGGTTCCAGAAGATATTGAGCCAGTTGAATCAACTTCGGTCAAAGCCTGATGATGGTGACTTTAATGAAAGGTTTCTTAAAGCCTTACCCTACTCATGGAATCAGGTGGTGATCTCTCTCAAAGCCAAAGGTGGGCTTGACTATCTCACCTTTGATGATCTGTTTCATAGGCTCAGAACTTTCGAACCCCATGTAAGAGGATTTTCTAGTGACTCTTTTCCCATTCCTGCTAACTCTGCCTTTGTGAGTTCTATGGGATCTAGTCCCATGTCTTATGCAAGTAGCCCAAGCAATACTGTCTCCTCTCAGCATACTGTTCAGCATACCTCTGCTCCTGAACCTACTGCCAAGTCTGGTAGTATGGTAGAAGCCGTTCTTCATTCGTTTGTGGCTGATGTTAATGCTGAACAACAACTTGCTTTTGATGATTTCAAACAGGTTGATAAACTTGACCTGGATGAGATGGATCTTAAATGGCAGATGGCCATGCTTACTCTTAGGGTTCACAAGTTTGAGAAGAAAGCAGGAAGGAAATTTAATTACAACCCTCGGGAGCCAGCAAGATTCGACAGAAGCAAGGTTCGATGCTATAACTGCCAGCAACAGGGTCACTTTGCAAGGGAGTGCCCTAGCAAGAATGATCAGGAGAAGAGCAGGTACTCCGCTTTCAAGGTTCAGGAGATAAAAGATGACAAGAAGGCATTGGTATCTGTTGACTCTATGGTCAACTGGAATGATCATCAGGTTTCTACTCTGGAATTAGCTGAGTCCTCGACTGACGTGTTTGCAATGATTGCTGGGAATCTCTCTGATGCAGAAGAAGCAGACGAGTTTGCTCTTATGGGCATCTCACCTCAGGTACAACATTGTCCTCTTGGTTGTCATGATAAATACTTAGAATTGTTGTCCCAATTTAATGAAGTAAATGATCAAAATGATAAGTATTTTTTAGAGGTTCAAGCCTATAAGGCTTCATTAAATACTTTGGAACAACAAAAGAGGTGGTTACAAGATACACAACGTGCGTATGAGGATAAAATCAGGATACTAAGCATTGATTTAGAAAACACGACAAATATGCTTAAATATATAGTAACTGAAAGAGATGCTAGTATCAAAGAAAAAGAGGAGCTGCAAGCTAAATTAGATGCTACAATGCTAAGATTTGAAAAATGGCAAAAGGCACCTAAAAATCTTTCAAAATTAATTGATAGTAGCATGTCTGGCAGAACTAAAAGAGGCTTAGGATTTGAAAAATATATTGATTCAGAAGATGTATTTGATTTATCTTTTTCAAGTGTCTTTGATGCCGACAAAGAGGATGAGGGCAAACCTAGTTACAATAGGTTTAAACCAGCAGCACTAATGCATGCTGTCCCTCCTCCTCTTACTGGAACTTTTATGCCCACTTCATGGCATAATGACTCGGATGGATCACAGATGCTTGAGTCCCAACCAAGTTCTACTAATACTAATGACTTTACCACTTAATTCTGACTAAAACAAGACCAAAACACGTATTTAATATCATTTGTTTGGAATTATGCGTGGTTTTTGTGTTTATTGTGTTTTCAGAGTCAACCGGATGAATATTGAAGAAAACATGGGATTGCACGGGATTTATCGAGGAAAATGACTCAAGACGAAGTCTATTGTCCAAGAGATGCAAAAGATTTGAAGTCATTGTGCCTATTTGAAGATTTATCGAAGAATAGAGCCAAAGATGGAAGATTCATATATGTCGAAGAACTCGAGTCTATTAAATTGAAGATTATAAGACGAGTTGGAATTATTCACCGACACTTCTCAAAATCCAAAGTCGGAAACGTTCATTTAAAGATGCATGAAGACTAAAGAAGAAAGAAGAAAAAGGAGCCCAAACAAAAGCCCAATCACAAAGCCCACCACCATACAAATGCCTATATAAAGGCCTTACCTCACAAATTTTCACACACTTAGTTTTAGCTAGTCTTTAGCTTTTCATTTTTTCTCTAGTTTCTAGAGAGAGAAAGTTCCATACTTTCTCTCACTAAACTTTTTCTTTGTTTTTCATCTTTTAATTCAAGCTTCTTTTAATCTTTGTATTGGGGATTTCATCTATCTTATTCAAGTTAAGCTTTCTAGTTCTTTAATTTTCTTCTAGTTTTCTTGATTCGTCAAAATCTTTGATCCTATTATATCATTCCATACGTTTTGAATTTAGTGGATTAGTTCGTGTTAAAAGTTTGATCTTTCTTGTTTCTTCTTAAGCTCTACGTGAATAAGCCATAAGCTCTCCATGCTTATTGGCTTATTGCTTGTTTAAGCTTATTGATTTCGGATTTCATATAAGTTTTAATCTTTCAAAAGTTCCTTTCATTAAGTTCATGATTTACGTTTTTAAAAGTTGTCAAAATTAAGCTTTTGGAGTTATTAAAAGTTTCGGTTAAGGTGGCTTTTTGTGTTTGCTTATTGAAATTCTTGCTTACCACCATTTTCGGAACTTCCTTCATTCCATCGCAAAAGAGGGGTTTTAACACATTCCGACGGATCTTCGTTGCTTGGTATCGCAATAACCCAAAAGGGGTTTTACTTTGCGATAGGTTGTAAGTCCCCCTATTCCGATCTGGGATTGCGATCGCATATTGCGATCGCACATTCCGACGGGGTTAGGTCCTTTTTAAGTCGAAACTCTGGCCAATTTTTGTTTTCCACATTCCGATAGGCAGTCATTGCGACAGCTTGTTTTCGAACATTCCGATAGTACCAAACATGGACATTCCGATGGTGATTGTTAGAAACATTCCGATGAACTTTCACTTGAGATATTCCGATGGATCGTTTTAATTGCATTCCGATAGTAGTAATTTTCAACATTCTGACAAGAACAAGTTTTTAAGCATTAAGTTTTCAAAGTAATTTTCTAATCTTTCTTTTACGTTTTCAAGCACTCAATTTTAACTTGTCAATTTAGTTAATCTTCCAAAGTTTTAAATTACTCAACGTCATTTACATTTAATTGTTATTAGTTTAAACATAGATAAACAAACCAACTCCTTTTTATTAACCAAGAACAAATCATTCCACTTTAAACTGAGATCAATTCGAGAGGATTCCGAGAATAAAATTGAACCATACAAAACCATTGTATCAAATGGCACCGCTGCCGGCTCTTCTCGTTAAGATCAAAAGTTTTTTGTGAGAACTTGGATTTTGGGATCCGTTCCCTGTGAACGTTACTTTATCATCAAAAAAATTTTCAAAAATCCTAAAATATATAAAATTTTCAAAAATACAAAAAAATTAAAAAACATAAAAACCAAAAATATTTTTGCTTTGTTTTTCTTTGTTCGTTCTTTTGCAGGTGTATGCGCTCTCGATCCACGTCATATCAAGAGCCCGAGCCTCTCGATCACTTAGACATGGCCGGTGTACCACCTCCAAACAATAATAACAACAACAACCCGCCTTTCAACAACATGAACAATAACAACCACAATGAGCCCCTTCTGGATAATCGCCCGATGATTGAACTGCTGCAAGCTCATGTAGATGGCAACACGGATCCAATTGTCATACCTCCAATTGCCGCCAACAATTTCGAGCTAAAATCAGGCTTTATCCAGATGGTCTCCGCTCAACCATTCTTGGGACGTACCATTGATGACCCACACGACCACATAAAGAGATTCTTGCAACTCACCAACACGGTCAAGTTCAATGGAGTTCCACAAGAGGTTATAAGGTTACAACTTTTTCCTTTTTCTTTAGAGGGACAAGCCCGGCATTGGCTTGCTAAGGAACCGCCACAGAGTATTCTCTCGTGGACGGATTTGGAAACAAAATTCATCGATTACTTTTTCCCACCCTCTCGTACTACCGCTTTGCGGAATGAAATCATAAATTTTGAACAAAAGTACGATGAGTCGTTCAGTGAATCTTGGGATCGTTTTAAAGATCTTTTAAGAAAATGCCCACAACATGGTTTTACCAAAGTACATCAAATTAATACTTATTACAATGGTTTAAGCATGAGTGACCAAGATTCACTGAACAGTGCCTCAGGGGGTAATCTATTGGCTAAGACTTCCAATGCTGCTTGGGATATCATTGAGAACAAGTCTCGTGTGCAAACCAAGAGTGTTCGGACCAATGTCGCTAGTGCTAGCACTAATGACAGCGACAAGCGACTTGACAAAATCACCACGCTTCTTGAATCGCTTGTCACCCACACCGTCAGCAACAACAGCAACAACGCCAAAAACGCACAAGTTAACGCTGTCAGCCAACCTTGTGAGATATGCGGTGGTCCTCACTCTTACACAACTTGTACCGCCACCCAAGACTACCCTGCTGAGAATGTGAATGCGGCATATGGCACCTATCCTCAACCTGCTTATCAAGCTAAACCTCAAGGTGACCGTAACTTGCTTAGCTACCGCAGCAACAACTATCTTTCACCACCTGGTTTCCATCCTACCAACTCAAACCAACAACAAAACCTTAATCGCCCTCCTCAACAACAACAACAACCTCGACAACCATACATACCTCCTCACAAGCAGCAACAACCACCTCAACGTAACAATCAAGTCTACCAACAACCTGCTTACCAACCACCCGCATACAATGCTCCTCCTAACCAAACCACCACTGCATTACACCAAGAGGTTGCAACCTACATGAGGACCAATGATGTGATTGTGGAAAATCTCCAGCAGGAAGTGCGTAACTTGAAAGCAGACTTGGTCAAGCAAGGAAACGATTTGAGAGCCGACATGAGAAACACGTTGGATAGCCAAACAAATGATCTGAGGAACATGATGGCTAGTTTCTTCCAAGGTAATCAACCATCTTCTTCGGGTACTCTTCCGAGTAACACCGTTGCGAACCCAAGAGGGGAGATGAAAGCAATCACTACTCGAAGTGGCAAAGGTACCAAGGAACCCGAGCTTCCTATACCTCCACCGGTGGTTGTGACCAAGGAGAACGAGTCACCTGCTACTATTCCTCCTCCTTCTCCTTCCCCAATTTCTCCACCTCTTCCTTCTACCCCTCCTCCACCCGTGGTTGTGAGTGATCCTATTCCCCTAAAGCCTTCTTCTTCATCCAATATACCTTATCCTTCAAGGTTGAGGAAAGAGAAGCAAAAGAGCAAGGATGATATTCAGGTTTCGAATTTCCTTAAAATGTTCAAACAATTGAATTTCAATATCTCCTTCGCTGAGGCTCTCGCTCACATGCCCAAGTATGCAAAAATGTTTAAAGATCTTCTGAGCGACAAGGAAAAGCTCCTCGGTATTGCCAACACCCAACTTAATGAGAATTGCTCTGTAGTACTCTTAAGGAAATTGCCAACCAAGCTTGGTGATCCGGGTCGTTTTCTTATCCCTTGCAATTTCCCGAGAGTAGAGAATTGCATGGCCCTAGCTGATTTAGGTGCCAGTATTAATCTCATGCCTCTAAGTGTTTGGAAGCAATTATCTCTCCCAGAGCTAGTCCCCACCAAAATGACTTTGGAATTAGCTAACCGTACGGTTGCTTATCCAGTGGGGATAGCCGAAGACGTCATTGTAGGAGTCGACAAATTCACCTTCCCTGCTGATTTTGTTGTCGTCGACTACGAGATGGACCCCCGTGTGCCACTAATTGTTGGACGTCCATTCCTTAGGACCGGTCGCACTCTCATTGATGTTGAAGCCGGTGAGCTTATCATGAGAGTGGGTGACGATAAAGTAGTCTTCAACATGGGAAAGTTGTCTAAACAGCCTTACTCATATGAGAGTGTTAATTGTATTGACGTTCTTGATGAGGCTTGTGAAGAACACTTTAATGATGCTTGCAAAAGTATTCCTACCTCTCTTCCCAATGTTGAGACCGTGTCCTCTATTGATTCATCGTTGTCTCTATTTGGAGATAGTGATTTATTTTGGAACAATTTTGAAGACACCATGGGAGATGTGAACTTATCTACTGATGATTCTCCTACCAATGGGGACGAAGACATGCATTTCTTTGACAATCTTCTAAACGAAGACAATCCTTCGCCTCCATCTCCCACGGTCATTGCTATCGATACTCCGACTTCGAATACGCCTCCCGTCGAAAATCCTCCGGATTTAGAACTTAAGGAGTTGCCGCCCCATCTCGAGTATGTATTCCTTGATGAAGAGAAGAAGTCGCCAGTCATCATTGCGAAGGATTTGAAAGATGCAGAGAAGACTCGCCTCGTTGCCGTGCTGAAAGCTCACAAGAAGGCTATTGCTTGGAAGATTTCGGATATTCGTGGAATTGATCCTCACTTCTTCACGCACAAAATTCTCATGGAGGACGACTATAAGCCCACTATTCAAAGCCAACGAAGGGTGAATCTAAAGATACATGAAGTCATCAAAACAGAGGTTCTCAAACTTCTTAATGCGGGTATGATTTACCCTATTTCAGATTCACCATGGGTTAGTCCAATCCATTGTGTGCCCAAGAAGGGCGGAATAACCGTTGTTCCCAATGAACACAACGAGTTGATTTCCACTCGTCTCGTTACTGGGTGGAGAGTTTGTATAGACTACCGCAAACTCAATGATGCCACGAGAAAGGATCATTTCCCTCTACCTTTTATGGACCAAATGCTTGAACGATTAGCGGGTAATGAATATTACTGCTTTCTTGATGGTTTCTCGGGTTATTTCCAAATACCCATCGATTCCCAAGATCAAGAGAAGACGACATTCACTTGTCCCTATGGCACATTTGCTTACAAAAGAATGCCTTTTGGCTTATGTAATGCGCCCGGGACTTTCCAAAGGTGTATGTTAGCTATCTTCCATGACATGGTTGAACAAACCATGGAAGTCTTCATGGATGATTTCTCGGTCTTTGGGGATTCATTCTCTTCTTGCCTTGCCAATTTGGAACGTATGCTCAAGCGGTGCGAAGACACTCGCCTTGTTCTGAATTGGGAAAAATGCCATTTTATGGTAAAAGAAGGCATCGTGCTTGGACATAAGATCTCGAAAGCCGGTCTTGAAGTAGACCGTGCTAAAGTCGATGTTATCGCAAAATTGCCTCCACCTTCAACCGTGAAGGGTGTGAGAAGTTCCCTGGGTCATGCGGGCTTCTACCGTCGATTCATCAAAGATTTTTCTCAAATCGCTCGCCCGATGACCCACCTCTTGGAAAAATATACTCCTTTTATCTTCTCCAAAGAGTGTCTTGAAGCCTTCAACTCGCTTAAGGATAAGCTAACTAAGGCACCCGTCTTGGTTACCCCTAATTGGGAGCTTCCCTTCGAGTTGATGTGCGATGCTAGTGATTTTGCTATTGGAGCGGTTCTGGGACAAAGAGTGAACAAACACTTCCAACCAATCCATTACGCTAGCAAGACAATGACGGGGGCACAATTGCATTATACGACAACAGAAAAAGAGCTTTTAGCTGTTGTCTATGCCTTTGAAAAATTTCGTCGCTATCTTGTCCTTTCTACCACCATCGTGTATACCGATCATTCCGCGCTGAAGTACTTGTTGACAAAGCAAGATTCCAAACCAAGACTTCTTCGCTGGGTTTTGCTGCTCCAGGAATTTAAAATCGAAATTCACGATAAAAAAGGAGCAGAAAACTTAGCCGCGGATCATCTCAGTAGACTTGAGGATCCTTACCAAGGGGATCATCCGAACAAAGAAATCAATGATTCTTTTCCCTTGGAGACCTTAATGTCTATAAACTCGAAGCCGAATGAAACCCCGTGGTTTGCGGACTTTGCAAACTACTTGGCGGGTGGAATTCTCAAGGAAGGGTTGACGTCTCAGCAAAAGAAAAAGTTCTTCACTGACATTAAGACTTACTTTTGGAACGACCCTTACCTATTCAAACAATGTGCCGACCTGATTATCCGCCGATGTGTTGACGGACCGGCAGCGTCTGAAATCCTTGATGCTTGCCACAAAGGACCCACCGGTGGTCACTTTGGTCCCAACTACACCGCCAAAAAAGTGTTTGATTCGGGATTTTATTGGCCCACCATCTATCGTGACGCTCACGATATGGTTAAACAATGTGATGTTTGCCAAAAACAAGGCAACATCACACATAAAGACGAGATGCCTCAGAATTTCATTCAGGAATGTGAAATCTTTGATGTTTGGGGTATCGACTTTATGGGCCATTCCTTTCTTCTAAAGGAAACAAATACATCCTTGTAGCCGTTGACTACGTTTCAAAGTGGGTTGAAGCCAAAGCTTTACCTACTAATGACGCAAGGGTGGTTTGTAACTTTTTGAAAGCTCTTTTCGCTAGATTCGGTGTGCCTCGTGCCATTATTAGTGATCGTGGGACTCATTTTTGCAATGACCAATTCGCAAGAGTCATGGCTAAGTACGGTGTAAATCATCGTCTTTCTACAGCCTACCACCCACAAACTAATGGCCAGGCTGAAATATCCAACCGAGGACTAAAGCGAATTCTGGAAAGAACCGTGGGAGAGCATCGTGCCGCATGAGCTGATAAACTTGATGATGCTTTGTGGGCTTTCCGTACTGCTTACAAGACCCCGATCGGCTGTACGCCTTATCGTCTTGTGTACGGGAAAGCGTGCCACCTCCCCATTGAGTTGGAGCACAAGGCTTATTGGGCCTTGAAGTGGGCTAATTTTGATATAAACAAAGCCGGTGACCTACGCAAGATCCAACTCAATGAGCTGAATGAACTTCGGAATGAGGCTTATGAAAATTCTTTGATCTATAAGGAAAGAACTAAGCTCATTCACGACTCCAAGATCAAAAACCGAGAGTTCCATGTTGGAGACAAAGTCTTACTTTTTAACTATCGGTTGAAAATCTTTTCGGGCAAGCTGAAATCTCGTTGGTCCGGCCCATTCACCATTGCCCAAATTTTTCCATATGGTACTCTCGAGCTCGCTCAACCTAATGGACCAAATTTTAAGGTGAATGGCCAACGAGTGAAGTTGTACTTTGGTGAGGACACCTCTCACGAGGTGATTCCATCCCTCACCACGTTCCCCATGAACTGATTTTGGGTCGAGTCAGGCTCGTGACTCGATTATCAAAAACAAGCGCTCCTCGGGAGGCAGCCCGAGTATCTATCCCTTTTAACCCCCTAAGTGTAGGGGAGGACCTATTTTCGTCATTTGTGTTTGTGTGGTGATGTGATTACAGGGATAACTGCAATCTTGGAAATCTCTGAAGAACCGTGCTCCCGTGTTATCCGAAATCCGGTTCTATCTCTCAACTATCGTGATTCAATTTTCTTCATACTCACATTTGAAATTGATCACTTTAGTCGTCTCTTCCTTAACTCGAGTTAACCAACGTGCACAATGTCATAAGTGTAGGGGAAACTTTTCCCACATGCTTAAACATTGAGGACAATGTTTATCTTAAGTGTAGGGGGGACTTCTATCGAAGTTTTAAGTGGACTTTTCCATGAAAATGCCTTCATTTAACCAGAAAATCCTATTTTTCAACATTTTTCAAATTTTTTATTAACTTTGGCCATTTAGTTGTAATTTTTAAATTTTTATCGTTGCTTTCATATGTATATATCCCGCAATAAAGTCAAATTTTAATAAAGTGGTGTAGCTAGTTTAGAAATCTTTGACATATTAGGCCCGTTGCGTTTATTTTGACTCAACCCGAATAGACTTATCTAAAGTTTATTCTAGCTAGTATCCTTAACCATGTAGACCTTAATTGGTTTATTAGGCTAAGTGTTCACGAGTCTCATTACTTGAGATTTTAAATTGTGGAGGACGAGAAATGATAGAGTCAATTATAAGTCGGTATTCTTGCACAAGCTCACTTGGTGTAATTATTTGCCTATTCTCCCATCACTTGCTAATAATTTATCTGCAATAAGTAAGGTCGTACGATTTGAAAAGTTACTTAGCTTCTAGCCCAAGATCGTTTAAAAGTTGCTCGGTAATGATAAGAGTTCATAGCCAAGGCATAACTTATGAAGCGGGGCGCGAAGATTGGCGAGTCCGAAAAGGCCCTAACAAGGCATGAGGATTCAATTTTATTGCTGAAGATCCAAAAGTGATGTGAAAAGCATTATTCCTAAAATCAATATGAAGGATCAAGACACACGACGAAAAGCAATCAACTCCCAATAAGATCATGGAGAAGTCTATCCGAAAAGACCCTAACAAGGTATGAGGATAAATAGATCCAAGTCCGAAAAGGAGGCGGATCGTTGTATCTCAAAATCCCAAATAGAGATTGAAGAAATAATCATGAAGTCGTGGTCAACAAAGTTGGAGTACCCCTCAAAAGTCTCCAAAGTGAAGAAACTCTATTATGACGAGAAGACCATTATCTCAAGAACGTCTCTCAAGATATGAAGTATGAAGTACATGCCAAATATCGGCCCGAGAAAGGTCTCAAATCGCGAACCGAGTTATGCCAAGATATGAACTTTTTGATATCCCGAGAAGCAGTTTTAAGAGATTTTGTCCTTTAGCTAACTATTGATCAAATCGTCCCACTTTGCTTTCAGCCTAAATAAACTATCGTAATAAGTCCAAAAATGCATCTTCATGATCATTCTAAGACAAAAATAAAATATAAGAGATACACCTAGGAATAAGGGAGTTTAAGCATTTAATTAAGCCATGTGTGTAAGTGTTTGAATTGCTAACTTATAATAACAAGGATCTCGTTTTTAAGCTTAGTTTGGGGAACGTGAAACTTGAGGGTGATGAATCTTCGCAGCACCAAAGCCCTGATGTAAGTCCTTGATCTCTTTACAAGTTATTTCCATGTAGCTATCCTTTTGTTTCCTTTAAAGTTTTAATTCCTTTTAGAACTTTAATTTTTGTTTAGTAGTATTTGAATAAGGCCAAGGTTGACTAATTATGAGAAAAGTGTAAAATTGCTTTATCACTAAGCATTGCATGAGGGCATGGCAATGGTTAAGTGTAGGGGATTTGATAGGTGTGAAAACACCCATCCTTTTACCACTTAATTCTGACTAAAACAAGACCAAAACACGTATTTAATATCATTTGTTTGGAATTATGCGTGGTTTTTGTGTTTATTGTGTTTTCAGAGTCAACCGGATGAATATTGAAGAAAACATGGGATTGCACAGGATTTATCGAGGAAAATGACTCAAGACGAAGTCTATTGTCCAAGAGATGCAAAAGATTTGAAGTCATTGTGCCTATTTGAAGATTTATCGAAGAATAGAGCCAAAGATGGAAGATTCATATATGTCGAAGAACTCGAGTCTATTAAATTGAAGATTATAAGACGAGTTGGAATTATTCACCGACACTTCTCAAAATCCAAAGTCGGAAACGTTCATTTAAAGATGCATGAAGACTAAAGAAGAAAGAAGAAAAAGGAGCCCAAACAAAAGCCCAATCACAAAGCCCACCACCATACAAACGCCTATATAAAGGCCTTACCTCACAAATTTTCACACACTTAGTTTTAGCTAGTCTTTAGCTTTTCATTTTTTCTCTAGTTTCTAGAGAGAGAAAGTTCCATACTTTCTCTCACTAAACTTTTTTTTTTGTTTTTCATCTTTTAATTCAAGCTTCTTTTAATCTTTGTATTGGGGATTTCATCTATCTTATTCAAGTTAAGCTTTCTAGTTCTTTAATTTTCTTCTAGTTTTCTTGATTCGTCAAAATCTTTGATCCTATTATATCATTCCATACGTTTTGAATTTAGTGGATTAGTTCGTGTTAAAAGTTTGATCTTTCTTGTTTCTTCTTAAGCTCTACGTGAATAAGCCATAAGCTCTCCATGCTTATTGGCTTATTGCTTGTTTAAGCTTATTGATTTCGGATTTCATATAAGTTTTAATCTTTCAAAAGTTCCTTTCATTAAGTTCATGATTTACGTTTTTAAAAGTTGTCAAAATTAAGCTTTTGGAGTTATTAAAAGTTTCGGTTAAGGTGGCTTTTTGTGTTTGCTTATTGAAATTCTTGCTTACCACCATTTTCGGAACTTCCTTCATTCCATCGCAAAAGAGGGGTTTTAACACATTCCGACGGATCTTCGTTGCTTGGTATCGCAATAACCCAAAAGGGGTTTTACTTTGCGATAGGTTGTAAGTCCCCCTATTCCGATCTGGGATTGCGATCGCATATTGCGATCGCACGTTCCGACGGGGTTAGGTCCTTTTTAAGTCGAAACTCTGGCCAATTTTTGTTTTCCACATTCCGATAGGCAGTCATTGCGACAACTTGTTTTCGAACATTCTGATAGTACCAAACATGGACATTCCGATGGTGATTGTTAGAAACATTCCGATGAACTTTCACTTAAGATATTCCGATGGATCGTTTTAATTGCATTCCGATAGTAGTAATTTTCAACATTCCGACAAGAACAAGTTTTTAAGCATTAAGTTTTCAAAGTAATTTTCTAATCTTTCTTTTACGTTTTCAAGCACTCAATTTTAACTTGTCAATTTAGTTAATCTTCCAAAGTTTTAAATTACTCAACGTCATTTACATTTAATTGTTATTAGTTTAAAAATAGATAAACAAACCAACTCCTTTTTATTAACCAAGAACAAATCATTCCACTTTAAACTGAGATCAATTCGAGAGGATTCCGAGAATAAAATTAAACCATACAAAACCATTGTATCATTTCTCCTAGAATTGTGTGTAATAAAGTAGGCAGTATGAAACAATCTCATTCTAATAAAAGGTCTTTTAAAACATGTTTTGTTTGTGGCAGTGCCTTTCATTTAATTAAAGATTGTGATTATTATGACACACATGCTTCTGTTAATCATGCTTTTCCTGCTCCTGGTCCACCAGGAGCTACTTCATATGCTTCTAGAAGACTTAATCCTAGTGCTCCAACGTTTAATACTTCTAGAGTATCCTCTCCTTTAGCTTCTGATTATTGGAGAAATAGTGGATTCCAAACAACCAGTAATTATTTTCAAAATTTTAATCCAATCTATCCACATAATTTGGACCACACGTATTTTGGTTTGGGAAACTTGGGAACTGCTGTTAAGCCCTCAGCAGGTTGTCCTTGGTCAAATAATAATCCCCAAATGATGCATAGGCAACCAAGGAACAACGGTGGATCTCATCAATCTTCTTGGCACTATTCTAAAGATCCACAAGGCAGGCTCAAACCTGAAAAGGTTTGGGTCCCCTTAAGACACTAACTTTTGCAATTTTTTATCTTGTTGTTGTAGGTTACTCCATACCAGGATCCTAGTCTAGGCATTGTTGATAGTGGTTGCTCCAGGAGCATGACTGGAAATAAAAGTCTTCTCTCTAACTTTGTACCATTTCATGGAGGCAAGGTCTATTTTGGTGGGGGTGAAGGCAGAATCACTGGCAAAGGAACGATAAAGACTCCTAATCTTAATTTTGAGCAGGTCTACTATGTGGAAGCACTTCAACACTTCAACTTGATATCGGTCTCTCAGATTTGTGACAAGAAGCAGTTTGTTCTCTTCACCGATACTGATGCACTTGTGCTTTCCAAAGACTTTCAGCTTCCGGATGACTCACAAGTTTTACTCAGAATCCCTAGAAGACACAATCTCTATAGCATCAAGTTGAATGAAGTCAACCCTACTGGTCAACTAGCATGTTTAGTTGCTAAAGCCTCAGAAGATGAAGCCACTAAATGGCACCGAAGGATGGGGCATGTGAACTTCAAGACCATTCACAAACTTGCAAATCTGAATCTGGTCTCTGGTTTACCTCCCAAGACGTTTAGGAATGATATAAATTGTATTGCCTGCAGCAAAGGCAAACAACACAAAGCATCCTTCAAGGCCATTACTGCTCTTAGTCTTATTACTGAACCATTGCAGCTACTACACATGGACTTATTTGGTCCTACTTCTATTAGAAGCATTGACCACAAGCAATTCTGTCTGGTGGTAACTGATGGATATAGCAGGTTTACGTGGGTGTTCTTCATGACTGCCAAGAGTGAGACCTACTCAATTCTTAGAGATTTCCTTACCCTGATAGAGAACCAGTTGTCTAAGAAAGTTAAAAGTATTCGTTGCGACAATGGAACCGAGTTTAAAAATAAAGACCTCATCGCACTTTGCAATGCTAAGGGCATCAAACGAGATTATAGTGCTGCATGTACTCTTCAACAGAATGGTGTGGCAGAAAGAAAGAACAGGACACTAATAGAAGCAGCAAGAACTATGCTTGCCGATTCCAAGCTTCGAACCATGTTCTGGACAGAAGCTGTTAATACTGCAAGTTATGTTTTGAATAGGGTTTCTATTACCAATCCTCACAAGAAGACTCCTTATGAGCTGCTCACGGGCAAAGTTCCTAATATTGCTCATTTGAAGCCTTTTGGGTGTCCAGTCACCATTCTGAATACTAGTGTCTATTTGGGGAAGTTCGATGGCAAGGCAGATGAAGGATACATTGTGGGATATTCAGCTCATTCTCGGGCTTATCGTGTCTACAATCTTCAAGCCAAGCGGATCATTGAAACTATTAATCTCAGGTATTTTGAGGAGAAGTCAAACATCCAAGGCAAAGGTCCAGAATGGTATTTTGATCTTGATTATCTTAGTGATTCGTTAGGATATTTTCGTTTCAAAACTAACCATGATGCAAGACCACAAGTGTTTGCAACTTCTAGTACTGGTGTTACTTCTAGTCTTTCTGATTCAGATGATGAGGATGACATTTTTGTGGTTCCATCCTATTCCACCACAGTTTCTCCTACTCCTCCTAGTGATGCAACTCCATTGGATGTACAGGATTCCCAAGCAGCTCTTGACACTCTTCTCAAACAACAACAAGAAGCTACTAAAGCAGCTGCTCAAGGTAGTTTTGAGTTTCCCTTGGTTGAGCCTACTGACAAAGTTGCTCCTGGTACTCCAGCTTCTGCTCCTAGTGCTAGCTTATCACCTACTGGTACTCCGGCTAGTGAGTCTGCTTCCAATACTCGTTTCTCCAGTCCTTCTGATTTGGGTAACCATCAAAAGAAGTCTTCTACCAAGCTGGATGATATCCATAAACAACCAGTAGATGGGATTTTACAAAATGCTTCATATGATGCTGACTTTGTTGGTGATCTCAACAACTTGGCACCAGAAGTGGAGGTTTCTTCCAATCCAGTCTTGCAATCACATAAAGATCATCCTACCACTCAAATTATTGGAGATCGTGGTTCTACTGTCAAGACACGCAGAATGCAGCAGAAGGCCTCGTCTGATCATCATGCTCTTGTGGGCTATATTAAGTATCAAAAGCGTAATAATCATACGGACTTTCAACACTGTTTGTTTGCTTGTTTTCTTTCACAGGTGGAACCTAGGTCTGTTTCTCATGCTCTTGAGGATCAAAGTTGGGTGGAGGCTATGCAGGAGGAAATGCAGCAATTCTTGTTTCAGAATGTTTGGGTTCTGGTTGACTTACCAGATGGAAAGACAGCTATCAATACCAAATGGATTCTCAAGAACAAGAAGGATGCACGGGGAATTGTCGTAAGGAATAAAGCTAGGCTTGTCGCACAAGGACACACTCAAATTGAGGGCATTGACTATACTGAAGTGTTTGCTCCGGTTGCAAGGATAGAGGCCATTCGTCTGTTTTTGGCCTTTGCTTCTTATGTTGGCTTTACGGTGTTTCAGATGGATGTCAAGAGTGCATTTCTCTATGGCAAAATTGACGAGGAAGTGTATGTTACTCAACCTAAGGGCTTTGTAGATCCACTTCATCCCAAGAAATTTTACAAGGTGGTCAAGGCTCTTTATGGGTTACATCAGGCTCCTAGAGCTTGGTATGAGCGTCTTTCAACTTTCTTGTTAAAGAATGGCTATAGAAGAGGTACTATTGACAAAACACTATTTCTTCGGCGGAATACCAAGGATATTATCCTTGTTCAGGTTTATGTGGACGACATTATCTTTGGTTCTACTAGGAAGGAGTGGTGTGATGAGTTTGAACACTTGATGAAAGGCGAATTTCAGATGAGTGCGATGGGAGAACTGTCGTTCTTCCTTGGTCTTCAGGTCAAGCAACAATCAGATGGGATTTTCATCAGTCAAGATAAATATGTCCATGAGATTCTTCAGAAGTTTGACATGGATCCTCTTAGACCAGCAACAACTCCTTATGAAGTTGCGAAAATCAAACTTAAGAATGAGCCAGACCCCCCGGTAAATGTTCACATGTACAGGTCTATGATTGGCTCCCTCATGTATTTGACTGCATCGCGTCCGGACATCATGTTTGCAGTAAGTGCTTGTTCTAGACACCAGGTGACTCCAACGGTTTCGAACTTAAATGCAGTGAAGAAGATTTTCAAGTATATCAAGGCTCAACCTAAATTGGGTTTATGGTATCCTAGAGAATCACCTTTTGTTCTAGAAGCCTATAGTGATAGTGACTATGCTGGTGCTAATAATGACATGAAGTCTACTACTAGTGGTTGTCAGTTTTTGGGTCGTCAACTTATTTCATGGCAATGCAAGAAGCAGACAATAGTAGCTACTTCTTCAACAGAAGCTGAATATGTTGCAGCTTCTAGTTGTTGTGGACAAGTTTTGTGGATCCAAAATCAGATGTTGGATTATGGTTTCAATTTTATGAATACCAAAATTTTTATTGACAATCAAAGCACTATTTGCATTGTGAAGAATCCTGTTTTTCATCAGCGGACGAAGCATATTGAAATTCGGCAACATTTTATACGCGATGCCAATGAGAAGAAGCTGATACAGGTTCTTAAAGTTCATACGGATGACAATGTTGCTGATTTGCTGACTAAAGCTTTTGATGGTCCTCGGTTTAACCACTTGGTGGTTCATATTGGGATGGTCAGTCCTTGAGGTCTAGGATTGAGGGGAGGCAAAGCCTAAGGGGAGGCTTTGTGTACATATTAGGACAGACTAACGTATTGATAGATTTTAACAATATATTTTATTGGTTCTGCTGGTGTGTGGTGCTTCTGATGGAGGATTTTGCTCTCTTCTGATGGATATGGCCTTACATGACTGGCTTCTGGTCCTCCTTGGTCAGCTTCTAGTTATACTTGGTTGGCTTCTGGTGGTTTAAAATCCTTCCATGACAAGTGGTGTTTGGCTCCTGGTACTGGTTTGGCATACTGTTCATTCCTTTTGTCCTTTGTTAATCACGTTTTGCTCCTGGTCTGACAATTGTGTGCTTTGACTTTTGGTCAACGCTCCCAATCCTGGTATTTACAGTTTTAAATTAAGCATGGTTAATTGGGAGTTGGTAATTATGTTAAAAAGGGCAAGTGGTTACTATGCAATTATGGTTTAATTTGAAAGGGCAACCCCCATTAATAGGGGTCAATGAACAGTTACCACTTTCTTTATTTATGGTCAAACTACACCCTTGACTCACTCATTACAATAAACACACACACAAAACCGCTCCTACTATCTTCACCTTCATCACAATCCTTCCATCAAGATCCATGGCTGCTCTTGCTTACCAACCTGCTCACAACCGAGTTGCTTATCTGGGTGATGGTCCACATCGTGAACATTTTGCTGACATTCTGGATTTTATTGAATCTTCAAATCTAAGGTTTGCTTTTACAGTTTGTCCCATCATATATGATAGTGTTATTCGTCAATTTTGGGCGTCTGCTCGACTTGTGGATGTGGCTGGTCGTCCACGTGCGCTCCATGCTACTATAGATGGACGTGCATATGTGGTGACGGAGGCTTCCATTCGCTCTTCCCTTTATCTTCAGGATGAGGGTGGTGTTGAATCCATCCCCAATTTGGAAGTATTGGAGGGGATGACTGCTTTAGGATACGAACATGGGGGGAAGTTTAACTTCCAGAAAAATAGGTTTTCCCCCCAATGGAAGCTTCTGGTCCACTTTCTGATCCATTGTATGAGTCCCAAGTCTGGGAGTTGGGATGCTTTCCCTACTCCTTTGGCTACTGGTCTTATTTGCTTAGCCCAGGGTAGAGTTTTTAACTTTTCTCATTATCTATTTGAGGGGATGGTTAGTAATTTGTCTAATGCTGGTTCGAGAAAGAAGTTTCTTATGTACCCTAGGTTTCTTCAGCAAATCCTAGTTTGCATTCCTCGTGATAGGACTGAGCATGTGCCGTCTAAACTTACAGCAAAAGTGTATTACAATATGTTCAATGGGTTTACTGAGGAATGGAGGCCCCTGACTGAGGCCATGTTGGGATTGGCTCAGGGTCCTATGGGTGAGGAGGAGGAGGAGGCTCCTGAGTTCGTTGTGATTGATGATGACCCTATGGAGGAGGAGGCTCCTACTGCTGGTGCCACTCATGTGGTTGAGGAGGAGCTGGTTGAGGAGGTGGTGGTTGAAAAACCATCCCCTTCCAAGGCTGGTCCTTCTTCAGTCCCACACAAGTCTCCATTTGTGGAGACTCCACCTCCTAGTCCTGCCCCACACTCGACTGATAAACCGTTTGATGCTAGTACTCCACGGGTTGACCCATATGTTGCTTCGGTCTCCAATGACGCTTTCCCTGATCCAAGTTCTCTTGGTGGGCAGGCGGAGGAGCCTACTACACTGATATCTTTGCTTGATCTTATGCGCAGGTACCATGAGCGGATGATTTCTTTGGAAGCTGATTTGAACCAACATCGGAAGCTTACTAGGGAGTTTGTTCTTCCTCTGGCTGATCGCATCAAAGCGTTGGAAACTCAGCAACGGCGTCGCAAGAAGCATGTGGTCCATTCAGATTCTGATGAGGAGGGTACGGAGAATGTTGAGGATGGTTTGACATTATTGGCAAAGGCTGCCTTTGCTGATAAAGTTTATGATGATTTGCCGGTTCCTCCGCCGTCCTCCAGTGTTCCTTCTCCTGGTGCTATTCCCACTTCTATGGGTGGTGACTCTGATCCTGCTGCTGGTTCTCATGCTGGTCCCTCTCATGATTCGATAGGCAAGGCCCCAATGACTGATGCTCCATCCCCATCTCGCAAGCGTACCCGTCGCCAGATTGAAGAGGAAAGGCTAGGTGAGGAGGCTGCTTGCCAGGTTCAAGCTGAGATTGATGAAGCTGATAGGGCTGCTGAGGAAGAGCTTCGAAAGCGGAGGCGTGAACAAATTCAGCACGATGCCATGCATTGGAGTGATAGTGACTGGATGCAAGTTTTGACTGTTCTCACCCGGGATTATGCTCAGTTTACAGATCTTTTGGGTGACGATGTTGATGAGCATAATTGTATTCCGAGGGCTATGGTATTGATGCGTAAGCACCAGTTGGCCCTTGCTGCACAACTTAAGGAAAAGAGAAAGAACAGACCTTTATCTCGGACTGAGGAGCGCAAGCAGATGTAACGTTATGTGAAATATCAGTCTGATGCTCATTTTAATGCTCCTTGGAAGTGGGACCGGGTGCGGGCTTTGACTTTTGATGAGCTCAAGGCACTTTATGAAAATATGGTTAAGCGTCAGAGTCAACCTATTCTGGAAAGATTTATTTACCATCCTCGTGGTGTGACTTCTTCTACGCCTGCTGTTTCTTCTGGTCCTTCATCTGCTCCCACTCCTGGTTCTACTGCTAGTTCATTTGGTTTTGTTGCTACTTCCGTTGGTACTTCTACTTCTCCTTTGGTTGCTCCTTTGGGTTCTACTGCTGGTCCTGCTACCACCACCTTTGATGCTACCACCACCACTCATGCTTCTACCACCACACCTGTTACTACCACCACCACACATGTTCCACCAACCACCTTTGCTACCACCACCACAACTGCTGATACTACACTTGATTTGCCATCTCCATCACCACCAGTTCCTGGCACTCAACCGAATCTTACTTCTGATGCAGCTCCTATTGGTCCATTGGGTGGGCACATTCACGAGTCTACTTCTACTGCTCCCCCTGCTGCTGCTGAGGTTAGGGTAACGGTTGAACCCACACCTAGTGATTCCACACCTAGACGTTCCCTTCGCCAGAAACAAGCTCGTCGTGTTCGCCGTGGTAAGACAGTCCCTTATGAGAAGCGTGATCCTGAGAATTTGATTGATGCAGCTTCTGACAGCGATTCTGACTTACCTTTGGGCAATGGGAACATTACTGGTTATATGGTTGAGCGTGCTACAACACTTCCTGGTGGCGTATCCCATCGGATTACTTTGAGTGATGGGTCTGAGCGTTTGGCAACGGGTTTGTAGGGTGTGTTGTCTTGGGCTGACCGTATGGATCTTATGGCGTTGTATGGACTTGTTGATTCTAGTATGCCTTTTGACCCAATGGCTGTATCTTCATGGCCTGGTCTGCGTATCTGGGCTGATCTTAAGCTGATGTTGGATGCTCCTCCTAATGCTCCTGTTTCGGGCATATGGAAGGATCAAATGCAATGGGAGATTCTGCGCTGGAAGCTATATGCTGGCTGTGGTGTTCATATGTTGGAATTAGAATCTGGTCATATGGTTTTTATGCTGACGGATGTGGAGTATCCTTTGACAGTTTCTTCGATGGAGGCGATGTTGGCTAGTCACTTGCAAATTTCTACTGCTCCATCTGGAAATGAGTCCTCTATGGCCACGGCATTGGTGGAAAGTATTCAGGCGCGGTTGTTAGCAGATAAGAAGGCTACTTCTGGTCTGTGATGTGATAGGGTTGTAAGTGTTTATGTTTTGTATTTTTGTTCATTTGTTCTTATTCTCAGTTTTTTCACCAATATGTACAGTGATTGTTGAACTTCATACTTTATAGTTAAAAAAAAAATAAAAAAAAATAGTTAAAAAAATAATTTAAAAAAAAAAAATACTTTTTATATAATATCTGCTTATACTTTTAACACAGTTTGGATTTTATACTTGTGCATAATATCCCTTGGCTTCCCATTGTGGGTTCTGGTTACTGATTTGTGCTTGTCCTGGTATTTGGCTTCACTTGGTGTTGGACGTGGTCCACACAACAAATGGTTCTCAACTTACCATGTCTAATCGACATGAAAAAGTTGATTCACCTTGAGGGTACGGCTCCTGGTGTGATTCTCAAATCCGTTGATGGTTGCCAGGTTACCCAAAACTGGATGGTTTTCACTTGCCATAGTCTTGGACTGAAAAGTGGCTAATCCAAGGGGGTACGGCTCTTGGTAAAGATCTTATCAAATCCGTTGATAGCTGTAATAGCTTGCTTAAAGCTATAGGGTGTTCAACTCACCGATGCTTCATTGCTAAGAGTTGGCGAGTCCAGAGGGGTACGGCTTCTGGTAAAGACGCATCAAATCCGTTGAAGGCTGTGATGGTTTGCCTAAAATCATCAGGGTACTCCCACTCACCATTGATTCACGTTCTAAGAGTTGGGTTGGGTTCTAGTCTCCCAGGGTGATGCTTATTCCACCAGAATGACTAGCTAGCCCAAGAGCGAGCAGCTACTTGGTAAAGGCTCATCAAATCTGCTCATGTTGCTGAAAAGATTCAACACGATGCTGATTTGTTACAAGCTTTGGAGAAGCTTCTAGTGTTTCATGTTGCGGCGGTTACTCTGATTCTTATCTTGTTGATGCTGCTATTTGTTTTGCTGATACAATCCTCGGGCTTTCTTTACACGTTTTCCAGGAAACTTGAACTCAACAGGTCAAATTCAAGTTTAGGGGAGGATTGTTAGGACCATTGTAATAGTTATATGTAATAGGTACACTAGGAGGTATGTAGTTCCTCCTGGTCCTAGTAGTAGTAGGAGTAAGTCCTGCTCCTGGTCCTATTCAAAGTCAAACTTTATTATTTACTTAATATTCTGTTAGGATATGCATGAGATATGTTAGGAAAGGATATGCATATCAGTTTTACACGTTTTCTTTAATGTTGTATTAGGGTTTCCTTGTAGTATAAAAGGAACCTTAGGCAGAAGGGTTAGATATACCTTCAAAAAACATAGTTCTAGTGATTATCAATATTAGAAATCCTTAGAAAGGATCAAGTCTTTATAGTTATTCTGTTCTTCCTGATTATATTTATATTTTACATTCATATTGTGTATAGAGTCTCTTTGTGATTTGACTTGTGATTACAGAAGTCATTCACCGATCCTGACAGGCTGCAAGATCTACATCTAGTAGACCCAACAGATTTCCTCCTTAAGATTGCTATAATCAAGGAAGAAGAACAATACATTACTACTTATACTCGTCGGCCTTATCCATTATTAGATGAAGATGATGAGGAACCTTCGATTTGTATGACACTAAATGATGACACACCTTCATCACCTTTACCTCACGTGGAACCCACCGACTCTTTAACCATGGGAGACGAGCCTCTTAGCACTAATACAAACACCGATTTGGAAGAATTAACCTCTTCTAGTGTTGAGAACCTTATCCCAATCCAAAGAGAGCTTGAGGGTGTTTCCATTGAACCATGTGACGAGCTTTGTATTGATACCTCCTCTCCTCATGATCTCATTGAGATTTCATCCCATGTTGACCTTCATGCTACTACTAGTGATTTTGGTGATTTCGATCTTGATGAATTGTTTAAAGAAAAGGATAATGAGATTGAGGAAGAGTTTATTCAAGACTTGCCACAAGTAGAGGATGATGATTGTGATTCTAGTGAGGCATCTTATGATATATTATCCGAGGACTTTTCATGTCAAGATGACCTTCCTAATTTGGATGAAGATGTTGATCATATAGAAGAAGTGGAAGATGTTCATATTCGTGAGGTTTTATCAAACGTTTATCATCTTATCCCCTCGATTGAAGCTTTGAATGAAAACCATAATGATGATTCCATAGAAGAAGAACCTTTCATTGACATTTCTTCATCGGTTTTTGAGGTTGCACCTATTGATTTTTATGATGATATCATCCCTTTGAGTGATTCTCTCAATACACCTTCTTTTGAGCCTTCTATTCCCACCCTCCCACCCTTGAAGTTGGTTATTGATGAAGATCCTATACTCTTAGAGATTGATCCTTTTTCACCTATGGCACCTTTAGAACCTAAAACCTTTGATATGGATATTGATGCCACCATAGAGGCTTATCTTGCTAATATTGATATTGAGGTTGATGATAGTGATTCTAATTGGGAAGATGAGATTCGTCTTAGTGAGAACATGCTTTTTGGGAACATAGAGCCTACACCTCCTTCACAAGACACTATTAATCTTGATCCTCCTTTTACTATGCCTTCTATGGAAGATTACCCACCTTTTGATGATGATGATGAGCCTAACATGGACATAATAGTTATGAATGTTTTGATACCTACACCTTCATATTCTCATGATGCTTTGATCACTAAGGGGGAATCTTATATGGTTGATATGAGCTCATCTTCTTATTTTCCCATGAAGGGAAAGGTTTTTGATCCTGGGATACATAAATTTGAGACACCTTGGTTTTCATTTTGTCCACTTAAGAGTGTGATTTCGATCGATATGGACTTCTTGTATGAGCTTACTTTGGTGATGCTACCTACTTTGGAGTTGTTCACTTGTCGAGATGGAAACTATGTATTTGATCCCGGGGTTCTTCCTATATGATAGATTTCGTATGTTGGACAAACTTGAGACACGTTGGACCGTTCCATTTATCGAGGCGGATATTGTAAATCTTATAGTAAATGGCAACGTGCTAAGTTTGAGTGTATCATGTGAGACGAGCTTCAAAGTGGATATTCTTTACTCTCCATGATGGTTTCCCCAAGGACAACTTAATTCGGGGCCGAGTCGAGCTTGCGACTTAGGGTTAAAAAAACTCAAGCATTGAATAACTAGGTTAGAAAACGTAGAGTAGATTTTCCATAGGTTAAGTTTAATTAAAAGGATGTTATAGTAGAGTTGAAGTGGAGGGGTGCCTTTCTTCGTCTTTTGGTGTTTGTTTCAAGGGTTGCTCTCTCACATTTCATACTTGGAGCTTATGGAGGAGGCCCGTGTATCTGGTTCACTTCGATTAGTTTTTGCTATTGTGTTATTCAAAACACTTGTGCTTAAAATGAATACCCTTTAGTTGTCTCTTCCTTAACTCGGGCTAAGCAAAGTTATCAATGTCATAAGTGTAGGGGAGTTCACTCCATGCTCTTAAACATTGAGGACAATGTTTATCTTAAGTGTAGGGGAGACTTCTATCGAAGTGACCTTACCTAGACCATTGCCTTAACTTCATGATTACATAGAAAATTAATTTTTCAAACATTTTTCAAATTTTTGATCTACTTTGGCCACCAAAAATATGCATTCATAATTTTTGCATCAATCATTTTTCATTTGCATATCACATTTGGATTGTATATATTTCTTCTTTTATTTTTCATCAAAGATATATAAAAAGAAAAAAAATATATAATAAAAACATGGTTTAACAAATTTAGATTTCTTTGACATATTAGGCCCGCCGTGGATATTTTGACTCAACCCGAGTTTGCTTATCTTAGCATTCTCTAGCTAGTATCCTTAACCATGTAGTCCTTCATTGGTCTATTAGGCTAAGCATCCACCAATCTCATTCTTTGAGATTTTAAATTTGTGGAGAATGGGAAATGATAGAGTTGAAGCAAGTATAAAAGGGCTAGATAAACTTCATGATAATTACTTGTGGCTAAACCTTTCTCTTTTTTACCTCTAATTTCTTCGCATGTATATATGTTAATAAATAATCAAGAACGATTTTAATTGATTTGTAATCTCTTATGCATTTTTGTCTAATCATTCATGGTTGGTATAAGTACGTCTTAAGATTCTAAGTTAGAACGTTTTATGTGTACTAGACTTATGTCATGCTCAATATTTAGCGGGTGTTTTTTTTCCTTTTATTCTTTTCAAATTTCTTTGTGAGGAATAAAGAAAAATAAGAGCGGCTTACAAAAAAAAAATGAGTGGCTAGAAAAAAAAGAAAAAAAGAAAAGAAAAAAAAAATCTATACAAGACTCCCAAGAGGGGCAGTGTGGTGTTAATTATAGTTACTATTGAGTTCCAATATTACCTTGACGGGTTGCGGGGATTCGATAGATTGCTCCAATCCAATATTACCTTGACGGGTTGCGGGGTTGAAGATCCAAAGTCTCAAAAAAGATGGCGGATGTAAATTATTGCGTGAGTTTTATTTTTCTTTCCTTAGCGAGTGTGTAGCTACTTATGAAAGCATGACATGAGGATTTTACACATAAGGCGAATGACTTATTACTCTTGAAACGGACTTATATTAATTGTGAGCGGTTTTTCAAGTAATGGATGATAGGATTACTTAGGATTAAAACCGTGCTTCCTTATTTTTGGATTTTACATTTCTTATATTTCACGCTTCAAATAATGACAAATTTGCTCTCAAGCAATTTGCTCAAATAATAACCGGTTCCACATTTAATTGTCATGAATAAGTTGATGCACTTTTTACTTGTGAATACAATGATCCCATTTTTAAGCTTGGTATGGGGAAAGTGAAACTTGAGGGTGATAAGTATCCATGGTAACAAAGCCCTAATCCAAGTCATTGATTTCTTTATGAGTTATTTCCATCAAGACCATTTATGAAAAATCCAAAATATATAAATAAGATTGTTTTCTTTGCATTGCATTGTAAATATTCAAAATCATTCATCATGTAGTATAGTTTAGTTTATCAAATCATGAAATGGCCAAGGTTGATTAATTATGAGAAAAGTGCACTTAAGAGCTTTAAAATGCTGCATTGCATTAGGTCATGGCAATAGTCAAGTGGAGGGGAGTTGATAAGTGTGAAAACACTCATCAATAATGATCCAAAAACCACTTAAAACACAGTCAAATACATAATATTAAACTGTAAATTATCAGAATTACGCGTGTATTTTTGTTTTGTGTGCTTCAGGTAAAAAAGATATATTTTGGAGCAAACACGCGTTTTAAGGGATTTATTTGAAGAAAAGACGAAGAAAGAGACGAAAGAGCTTTCAAGGACTTTGTTTGCCAAGTTTTCAAAGATCAAGGGTTGAACTTGCAATTTTCTACAAAGATGAGGATGCAAATGAGATTTGCTTAAATCTTTATAACCATTTGAAAAGAATTGAAGTTGAAGGACCTAAAAAGAAATTAAATGAAAAGTTTTCTATATACTTGGTCATTGACCAAGATTCGGTCAAAAATACAAACGTGTACACAACACGCTTCATCTTCTCAAAGAAGAGAGAGAAAGAAAACGTTTATTCTCCTTTCCACCATCGCACCTGCAAATCAAAATAACAAGAGATACATGAAGAATCAAGCGAAGATGTAAACTACAAAGATGATCCTCTTTCTTTCCTCTACAAGGAGATATAAATGAATTAGATCAAAAGTCAATGGAGAAGAAACGCCCAAATATCCGATTGAAGAATGAAGAACGAATCATCCTCGTATTTTACACGTGGATGATTTTGATTGGAGAAAACACGTCACTCCACCACCACTCGACGCCTATAAATAGAAGATGAAGGCCTCAGTTTTGATGGTTCGCTTAGGGGTTTTTTACACACAGTAGGTTAGGATTTTAGATAGGAGTAGGATATTAATCTTTCAATTTTCAGTCACTTAGTTAGTTGAAAATTCAGTTTCGATTCAGTTACTTAGTTACACGTTCTGTTATTAGTTCTAATCAGTTGTAACCAATTTTTTCACCATTAATAAATGCAAGCTTTCTTCTCTTACTTAAGATCTTCTATTTCTGATTTCGATTAGCAAGCTAATTCTGTCATAAGCTCTAATGAGTTTATGAGCTGTTTACGTAACTTTTTCAATACGTTTCATTGCAGCTTTTCATTAGCGTTTGATTTTTAGTTGCAAGAGATACAGTTTGATGCATTTGTTTAATTGAAGGTAGTAAGTTCAGTTCTGCCTAGAAAGTTTTCCATATGCTTATCATAAGCTCATAGCTTATGAACTTAACAAGCTTAGGAGCATAGCTCTTTTTGTTGTGTTACTTTAACTAGCCAGCTTATTCAGTTTCTTTGGATCAGCTTATACAATAAGCATGATATTAGCTTATTGAAGATTCAGCTTGAACTAGTGGCGCAGTATTGATTCTAGTATTGAGTTTAATTATGTTTTTTTTGTTATCATCATTTTCTTTTCTTAATTCTGTTTGTCAGTTCATAAGCTCATAGCTTATGAGCTATAACAAGTTTCTGTTAGATTCCGTTACATTGCAGGTTTACAAGTTACTGAATGTTCAATAGCAGATCAGTAGACCAGTAGCAGTAGATAGCATAAATTTGGTACCTTGTTTCTATTTGATTTTGCAGGACAAATAGGTTATGCAGATTGGAGTTATGTTCAGTTCTTTGTCAAGTTCTATTTCAGAAGATGCAGGTCCGTAAACGGTGTTTGGTTTCGGTTCGTAATCAGTCCAGGTGTAGTTTAGCAAATAGCAAAGCCGGCTCAGCGCCGTGCTTCGTCATCAACGGGCAGGCTTCGGATGAATAGGTCAAGCACATTAGTTTTTTCTGCATTAATAGCTTAATCTGCTAGCTTGTTGTAGAGTAGTGAAATTCTTGCTGGTTTTTCCTTTAATTGATTGTTGATAATATGTTCACTATATGTTCTAGTTTAATTCTCGATCTCGATTCGTTTACATTTCTGAAGTTTGCTTACTGCTTTATTGATAATGATTTGACTTGTGTGCAAGCTGTTTTTAGTTAGCTTACATTGTATCTTCATTATATTTTGCAAAGTCTGTTTCCAAGTATATGTATTTTCAGCATGTAGTCAGTTCTAAAGATTTAGTGTAAGTAGAAGCAAATATGGTCATTCTAAGATACTAAGTAGTTTGATAAATCAGTTCCTGTGTAGTAATATAGTAAGATTAGGGATTATTAGCGTTTGAGTATAGATGAGTAGGCTGTAAGAGTTGAATTAGGTGTAATGATAGAGTGAAATTTTGAGTTTGGTACTGCTGTAGTACTACTGAACGAGTTTGAGTATTATACATGTTAGGTCCTTCACTTTATATACCTGCGTTACAATCACAGTCCATTTCAGTTAGTTAGTTTGTAAAGTTAGACCTCCTTTGTTAAGTTGATTACAAATTAAGTCCTTCCATTTAGATTTTTAGAAATTAGTGGGTTATTCAGTTAGTAGGTTGTTGGGTCAATTACTGTTGGGCCAGGTTTACATTTTAAACTTTCAAATTTGATTTGCATTTTACATCTTACAACAAGTATATTGTTTCTTCTGTCTTTTTAACTTGTAGAATAAATGTGCATTTTTCATTTATTAATTTTGCGCATTTATTTGTTTTGCTTGCTAAATGTTTTAGTGTAGTACGTATATGTAGTATATAGACTATTTTTATTTTTTTACAAGTTTCTTGCCAAGTAGAAATAGATACCATTCAATATTTGAATACCAAAAACAATTAAGTCTTTGCTTAAAACGTTATATCAATTCGGATTGAGTCGAGAAAAACGAACTAAAAAGACAAATACCAGTTCACCATAATTATAGCACTTCAACCCGCTACTACCGGTCGATTTAGGAACTGGTCATGTATTTCCACCAACTTCCTTAGCCTGACTAGGAGTAACATGAGGTATCGCGTTATCCAAACCAGAAGAACCTGTTATTATAGGAGAAGATGAACTTCCCACTCATCAGCTTTGCTTCTCTAAAGTTAATGTACGCTAATATGAATCAGAAAGTGTCACTAGATCAAACATGTTAATAGAATCCATGATTTGGACTCTTAAACCAGGAATGTATCGAGAGACAAGCTGATCTTCTGTCTCTTGAATGTCATTCCTTGCAATTAATTGGTAAAATTTGGTTGTATAATCTTCAACACACTTGGACCCGTGTTTAGATTTAGTAATCGCCGGTACATCGATCGCTGGTAGTTATGAGAAATAAATTGATCCCTCGTGACCTTCTTCATCTTCTGCCAACTTGTGATCCTTGGCTTTCCAACTCTGTCCCTCATCAGTTTCAATTGTTTCCACCACTCGGATGCCCTACCATGTAGGTTGGTAGCGATTAACGAAACCCTTTTGTTTTCTGAAACTTATTTGAATTCAAATACTTCTTCAACAACAACAAGCCAATCAAAGAACCCATAGGATTCAAAGTATCCCCGTTAAAATCAAGAATATTAACCCTCATTCCTGTCTCTCAACGCCTATCATTATCTCCCCTTCAATATCTCTTTTGTCGTACTACTTATTGTTCATCAGCAGACGAACCGCCACTAAACGGGCTTTCTTATATATTATCATCTTCATCCTCGTGACGGAGACTACGAGGCCTCCCATTGTTCATCAAATTGCTCATCTGGTCAACTGATCAACGAACTGATCGAGTTTCTCATCCATTCTGTCCACAATATGCTGCTTAAATTCTTGTTCATTCACGTCCTGAATATTCTTGGTTTTCCTTAGAGGCATCTTAACCAGGAACTTCGTCTCTTGATACCAAATGTTGTAGGCTAAAAAACAAAGATAATAACGAATGCCAGAAACAATTTTTCCAACAATCATTGATTATACTGAATACCGATTATTAGGGTAAGAACTTGGCAAACAACGGGCAATGGTTTAAAATTTATTAAACTAATAACTGTCTTGTTAGGGTTACAACAGATTGTTTAAATAAAGATAAGAAACGAAGAAAAACCCTAAAACACCAATGGGCTAGACCGTAACCCAAAGACAAAGACCAACAGAATATGAAAAAAACATAAAAATGTAAACAAATCAGTGTAAAAAGGCTTTCCGGGCCTCAAAAAATCCGTAACCAACTAAAAAATGGTTACACCTGCGTTCCTCTCGTTTTCTAGACGTTTTGACAGGTCGTGGGCCTTCTAACTCCTCTCTGAACCCAAGTTATGCCCATTTTACTAAACTCCTTTTTCTTCACACGATCTTGAGCATCCAGAAACATGTCAGCCCGTTCTTCAATACTCGGGCCTGCATCAGACATCAGTTAAATCATTTGAAGACATCTCGTTCAAACTATGGGGAGTATCAGATGGTAGATTAGGCTAGTCGTTCCAAGCTCATTTATAGCTAAGGGTCCGTTAGGGTTTCTTTATGTGTCATTCAGTTTATATGTTTTGGTTTAATATATTATTCTTACAAGGTTTAACTTAACATCTCAAACCACTGATTAGGTGTTATAGAGAGTTTGTGATCGGTTTCGAGGTCGTAAGGATTTCTTCCTTTAAGGAATCAGGGTTTGAGGTCGTAAGAAGCATTAGATTTCTTCATGTTTCTTGTGATGGTAGTTTAGTTTTCATGAGTTTCTTCTTTAAAGGAAGTTGTTTGCTATGCATTTGTCGGATATGTAAGACTTACTCACATTCTTTGTATATAATTGTTTTCTTGAAGTAATAACTCAATTAAGTAGAAGGAGTAAAGTTTATTCTCTAAATGAAAATATCTGAGACTTGCATATTGTCTAATCGAATGTCACTGTGAGTTCGAATCACTAACTACTAACCCGTGGTTTATTTTTTTTTTATTTTCTTGAAGTAGTAAAACTTACCGAAGAAATCCTTTAAAGAAAGACTTTCTAACCATGTTTGTCTTAATATTAAATCTTGCGTAAAAACACTTTCGGAAAAGACAAAAAATGTTTACTAATCTTAGTTGGTTCATACGTAAAAACACTTTCGAAGAAGAAAAACAACATTTTACGGCGTAATTTCTTTACTTATGCATAATGAGACCGAAAGGTATTACGAGTTTTTCATCGGTACAGCGTGTGCCAATGTTTATGCAAGTAAATCAGTAACCTAACGAAAAGTTGCACGTAAAAACTATGCTGGCAAATATTAACAATGTGTAGTGTCTAAATTGAGGCTTCTTGGTTAACACCACAAATTCTGGTGTTATTGTGACCCTACTCTTCAAAAAAAAAAAAACCACAAGCACAAGAACACGAAAACGCTACACGGGGTGTGTCACCTCATGTTTTCGCGACCATTTGAGCTGCGAGTACAGCGCGAGACGCGAAAACGACACTCTGGATGTGGTTTCTCGCTTCGTGTGGTGGTGTTTTCACGAAAACTCAGCGGTACCCAGAGTTCTAAAATTGTATGAAAACAACTACTACTTGCAAAGTGGTCATTGCTTACGAAGGGTATTGGTGACTTGTCTTAGTCTTGACATGAGAAATTCACATGCTACGCTTCAGTCAAGTCTATTTTCATTCTTTATGGCTTTACTTATTTGCCAACATAAGAAACGAGTGGAATGAAACAAAGTTGAAGTCAGATGAAGCGTACAAATAAAATTATTGTGTTCGCGTAAAAGGGGACTTAGATAGTGATTGAACTGGAAACGATATGTTGTACTAATGTACAAAGATGGTTATTAATTATAGCAATGGATGCTTGTATGTCCAAAACTAGAACAACAACAAAAATTATATGAAAGTGAGTATTCTTCCTACGACTTTAAACCTAAAATGTCGTGACAATACAGAACATGGTCCTGATTCATTTGGATACATCAATTGTACTCAATGTACATAATGTCGTCTTCCACAAAGAATTGAGGAAGTAATACTTACTCATACCATAAGATAGAGATAGACAACTAAAAAAAGAGAGCAGAGTTTTCTAACTGTTCTGGTTGTTGTCACACTCTCGAGACTAGAACCACTAGGACAGACTCGCGAAAGAAAATATTAAAAACTCACGACTTCACACGAGAAATAAAATTCATGAATTTTGTCTTTTGTAAGACTTGAACTCAGAGCAAATCCTCCTTGCTAAGCTCAAAGAAACTTAAGTGACCAAGTGACCTAAATCAGTTCTTTAATCTATTTAATACTAAATTATGAAAGTTTGGCACCAAATTTTTTTACCTAACTATTGAGAGTTTGGGACCTACACCAATGTGAACAATGGAGTGTGTATGGCTGCAAAAACAATCCTTTGTGTAAGACATTGACTATAATAGACTGGCTTGAAATTTGCACATCAAAATCAGATAGTTGTCTAGTGAATTTTGCACAGAGACCATACGACTGGTGGGGTTTTATTGTTGCATTTGTATTGGTCTATTGGATTTTTTTAGATGTGACTTATTTATGATTCTTTGAACAAAAATTGCAGGCCAAGTAGAATTTGCTTGGCTTGTGATATCCAAGTACTTTGGACATAGGGTTAAATCATTTATTGATGGTGAACGACACCTAACTTGAAGTTTGCTTGGCTCTTAGACTACCTTCCACTTGCTTAAACTATATAATGAGCGAGCATGTGAAATTCATGTTGGTGATTTGTCATATGCTATTTTAGTTAATCCGAATTTACTAAAATTCAGTAAGATTTCATATTCGGCTTAGACACGAGTTAGGAGAAGTGCGGAATGCACACTCGTTGAGCTAATATGTTTTCTCCCACGACAAAGATGCAGAGGTCAAGGGGCAGAGCCCCTTGCTGGGGTGGGGGACGCCCCTCGTAGGGTTTGGGGCAACGCCCAAAACCTAAACGATTTTTACGAATAACTTTGTTTTCCCACCAAAACCCACCCAACATGTCTGTTGGTAAACAGTTGTGACCCTTTGAAATTAACTGTATTCAAACTATTATTAGCCGCTTGTAACTGTTATTCTTGTTAGTTTTATTAACATATATTGGTCTCATTTTGAACATAACAAAAAACACAATTCCTCTTTCTTCTTGCTTTGATCTCTTGTGACTAAAATCAAATTGTTTATGCTTGAAGTATCACTATTAGGATTTCGTGTAACCCAGACACCAATATGGTCGAAATACTTTACACGGAAAGTGAACTCAACACGATTCAAGTCAGATACCCATGAATCATCATACACACTAACCTTATTTTCTTACAAACGTATAAAGTAGTTTTTGTGTTAATCATGGTTGGAGGAAGCAATGTGAAAGAGATGACTACGAATTTTGGGAAACTGGATAAGTTTGAAGGGCATGAGTTTAGGCGATGGTAGAAGAAGATGCACTTCCTGTTGACAATTCTAAAGGTTGTGTATGTTCTGTCTACCCCGATGTCAGAGTTGTTGGAGGATGATATGGTGGAAGAAATCAGACGCATCTCGAAGTAGGAGAACGACGACTACATCTGTAGAGGACACATACTCAACGGTACGTCTGACCCCCTGTTTTATGTTTATCAGAATGTTGAATCTCAAAAGGAGTTGTGGGATTCTCTTGAATCCAAGTACATGGCAGAGGATGCTTCAAGTAAGAAGTTCATTCTAAGTAGTTTTGATAATTACAAGATGGTCAGTTCTAGGCCTGTCATGGAACAATTTAGCGAACTCCATATAATCCTCGGACAATACACACAAAACAGTTTGAAAATGGATGAATCGAAATATGTTTCAAGTGTGATAGACAAGTTGCTTTCTTCTTAGACGGATTTCAAACATAATTTGAAACATGGTAAAGATGATCCGTCTCTGGTACAACTTGGTAGTCAATTGCGCATAGATGAATCTCTAAGGGCGCATGACAGTGACAAGGGCAAAGGAAAAGAACTTGTTGTACCCTATGTTAATGAGATTGAAAGGGTGGAAAGAATAAAAATAACAAACAAAACAAAGAAAATAAACATGGTTTCAAGGATAACAACGGTGGTTCCAGTTCCAACAAAAATCCTAAAGTGGATTGTTGGAAGTGTGGCAAAACTGGCCACTTTAAGAGGGACTGTCGTGGTCGAAACACGAAGAATAACGCAAGTGCTGATGGTTCGAGAAAAGGCTCTAAGGACCAATCCCAAGACCAATGTCAGAATTTAGTACATGTTTGGAACAATTTTGTTAAATATTCTGTTTCACTAATTTTTGAAGCATTTTATGTGTAGGTTGATGCAATTGCGTGGTTGATTGATTCTGATTCCACAACTCATGTTTGTAAATATCGTTGCTGGATTAAGACATATGCACCAGTGAAAGACGGATATGTCCTTTACATGGGTAATGATCATTTCACTCCTGTTCATAGAAAAGGAATTGTGGTGTTGGAATTCAATTCTAGAAAATCTACTACTTTGTCTAATGTGTTGTATGTTCCTAAACTTTGAAAGAATTTAATTTCTGGTCCTGTATTAAATAAGTCTGGCTACAATAAAGTCTATGAATTTGATAAGTATATCTTATCGAAGTCTGGTGTATTTGTAGGATTTGGTTATTATAACAATGGAATGTTTATGTTAAATTTGAATAAAGTTCCTAATGATTCTGGTTCTGTTTATATGTCTCCTTCTACTGTTGGTAATACCTCATTATGGCATGCTATTTTAGGATATGTGCACTATAACTGAATGCTTGAAATGTCTAAAGATGATTTAATTCCCATTCAAAAGTATAACAAGAGAATCTGTCATACTTGAAATGTAATACTTACATGTTAACAAAAATCACTAGGCAACCATTCAAAAGTATAACAAGAGAATCTGTCATACTTGAACTAATACATAGTGATTTATGAGATTTTCATGCAACACCATCTTTAGGAAACAAAAGTATGTTATCATTTTTATAAATGATGCCTCTAGGTTTGGCTATGTTTACTTGTTGGACCCAAAAGATGAAGCCCTAGATAAATTTAGAATTTATAAAACAGAAGACGAATTGCAACAAAATGACTTGGTTAGAACCTTACAAGCAGATAGAGGTGGTGAATATTATGATCTTGTATATTTCCAATATGTAGTAATCATTCATGAAACTAAAGCTGTGACAATCCGTCAATTTATGGTTGATATTTTATTCTCAAGTATAATTTAAAAACATTATTTTAATGTTATATTATGAACTCACTCATTTCTGGGAAGAAATTTGGATTTACATCTTGAAGTAGCATCGACTACGTCTAAACCGGAGGATTCTACGATTACGTGCTTACGTTTACATATACCGTTTTGGTGACAGTCCGACACTTCAGAAAATAAATTTATCCGTGAATATTATTTTGGAGTTTTAAATTTGTGTTGGTTCATAAACTCACAAATTTACAAGAAGAGATTAGGACTTACGTGAATAATTTAACGTCATTTACGACTAAACCGGAAACCTTAGGATTACGTATTTACATTTTTGAACTCCGTTTTTGATGAGACAATTTTTATTAGATTCGTTTTGTGCCGTTGATTCATAATTTATAAAAACATTTTTCGTAAAACGACCCGAGGGCACGCAAATCGAGGAAACTAGAATCGAGGAATACCCGTAAATTCGCGGGATGGGACAAAACAAGTTTATCCCACCCCACTCATATGGGATGGCCAAAACTTGACACCACAACATGTGATGTGTCCAAGTTGTAGCTAGTTGCTTACACTTGTTAAGCAAAGCTTAACAAGTAAGCTAACTTTCCACCCAAAACCACAAAACCACTACACACTTAGCATTTGCACATTTCACTCATGCAAACCACTCACCAAACTCTCTCCTCTCTCTAAAATTCGTCCAAGAACCACCCTTAAACACCCTCATTTGATCAAATTTAACCATAAAATCATATGTTATTCACACATATGATGAAGCCCTTTTCAAGCTCTATTGATTGGTGGTGATTTTAACATTCAAGGAGAAGATTTGTTAGTGTCATAGGGCTGATTTCTACAAGAAGTTTACAAGTATTGGTGGTCTTGAATATTGGTGTTGATCTATCATAAGTTTTGCCATCAAAAATCTAAGCCTTGATCATAACCTACACAACCTTGGTGGTATAAAGATTGTTCTTCCCATCCTCTTGTTATTTTGATTATGTAATCTTGTAATTTTTTTATTTATGTATATGTATATGATGATGAATGATGATTAAAAATATTATGTGGGGATTTGGTGTTGATAGATTTGATAAATATGGTTAAAAAGATGGAAAACCATATGTAACAAAGTTAAAATCTTGCTAAATATGATGGCTGTATAAAAACAGTAAGTAACCAAATGATAAACTGATAAAATGGCATGGTGGAATCAATCTACAGTAAGTATTAGATGTCATACACATGTGAGAGTTGGCCATGCAATGGAATCATCAAAATGAGTGAGATATGATCAAAACAAAATTAGTATACCAATCTGAATAGTCTGTTTTGTAGGGACTGTTAAGGATACTTAGACATGGATTGAGCAGTAGCTATAACTAACTTATTTTAGCACATAATATGAAGTTTATGTCATCCAAAAATGAGCTTCTATCTGCTTATAGAACTCAAGATATGATAAAAATGCTGAAAGTGAAACTAAAAATCAGATTTTGTGAAATTAAAGTTTAATAGTATTATATAAGCACTCAAAATAATATAGTATAAAATGTGAAATTAAAACCCACTAACTTATATATTTCATTTATATAAATATTTATAAGGATAAATAAATGGACATTATATAAAAATGGTAGTTTGGTAAGTTATATAAGTTATAAAAACTATAAACATGATTTTTACGTCTTTTCGGCTAGTACCGTAAAATTAACATTTTTTGTCAATTAAAACTTAGAAGATCGGACCCTCTAATGTAAACTTTTTAAAAGTCATATACTGATATATAAATACTTAATACAAGTAAAAACCGATAAAACCCGAACTAAATAACATATGGACATTAACGGGCTAAGTTAGCATTATTGGACTATTAATCCAACTAAATGGGCTAAACACTTATAAATTTACTTATTGGGCTTAACCCACTTGGGCCCAACATGTAAAGTATAATACTGATAATAAAAATGTCAAATGGACTAATTTAAAGTATTGGGCTTATAATAGGCTTATTGGGCCTAAAACATGTAAATAAGTAAAACTAGTAAACTAGTATAAAAGTTACCAATACATAACACTAAAATGAGTAAATGAGAATGTATAAACCCACTTGATCATCATATATATAAAATCATCATATGTATACATAATTGTTATTTTGATAAAGTCATTGGACAAAAGTCTAAGACGAGTATTATTTGTCTAGGTTTCCGTGATTGAAGCACGTACCGTACATCCGAATTGCCGATAACCCGCTTTCCCACATCAATGTGAGTTCATAGCCTCGCACTCTTTTAAATGTTTTTATGAAATGTTTTATAAACCCGCGAGGGAGATAACATGTTAGTTTTTATGAAATAGGACACCAGTTGTCCCGATTGTGTGTTTATTGATTTGGACCCGAATGATTGTATGACCTGATGAATGATTATATGACCCGATGTATGAAATAAAATGGATTATTAAAGTTAGGTTATGTCACTAAAAGTCCCATTAGCATGAATTGTGAACTACCGGGACTTGGTAGACGCTTATGCATATAATAGTACTATTTGGGGACGATCACCCCAGTTCGCGCCTTGACGGTTGATCCCTGTCGTGCCAGATTGATTGGTTAGGGAATTTATGTATGAGAAGATTTCCATAGCGTGATTATTGTGACGACACGCTAACTTAGATGGGAAATTGAGTATCGGGTTAACTACCCGTTGTTGTGATAGTAAGGTAACAATGTCATGCGGCTTGTAATAATCCAAATAACGAAAATACTGATATACGCATTGAATTACGATGTATTGCCTGACTAGCAATACGGGGTCTTATTACTGATGTTATGTTTGTGTTTTGGTTTTATATAACCATATTCATATAACGGTTTTTATTTAACTTTATACAACGTTATAAACCGTATTGTATGATGTTTTTACGACAATGGTTCGTATAATGATTTTGAAGGCAAAAGCCTATATCATGATTTTTGATAAAGATTTGTATAAAATGACTTTGGCTATTTTATGGCCTATTACAAAGATTTGTACAAAATGATTTTCGGTAATAATTTTATACCGATGTTATATTGATGGATTTTATTAAACTCTATGAATTCACTCGGCGTTATCGCTGACCTTTTCTTTTAACATGTTTTATCTCAGGTACTTGAAGGTAATTCTCGGGAAGACGACAAGAATTCATGGCCCGCACTTAAATAATAATTTCCATTCAAATGCTTTATAAAACCTGTATGAAATACAATGACTTGGGACCTATGTAAATTTGATATCTATGAATGGAAATGCTTTATTATTAAACGACGCGATTTTTATGCGTTGTCTATGATGTGAGTAATGTGCTATCCCGTAACACCAACGAGTCTTTCGCTGTATTGAATTGAGTAAATTTGGGGGTGTTACAGTTTGGTACCAGAGCTCTCGTTATAGAGAACGAAAGATTTTTAAAACCAAGGTTTTGAATAAAACATTTCAAAATCTTTTAACTATAAACATTTTTCACAAAATGTCTAAAAATCTTTTGACTATAACAGTGCCGAAGAATTTCCGAGTTACCGACAAGGCCAGACTGAGAAGTGTTATTTTAATATATATATATAACTTGGATTATATATATATATATATATATATATATTTATATATATATATATATATATATATATATATATATACATATATATATATATATACATACATATATATATATATATATATATATATATATATATATATATATATATATATATATATATATATATATATATATATATATATATATATATATATATATATATATATATATATATATATATATATATATATATACATATATATATATATATATATATATATATATATATATATATATATATATATATATATATATATATATATATATATATATATATATATATATGTATGTATATATATATATATATATATATATATATATATATATATATATATATATATATATAATGTAATTTTATTACATGATTGTTTGATGATTATTTTGATATTTATACGAGGTATTTATACGACGTAGATTGTCACAAGGAACCCTGAATCCCCTAGTAAATTAATCGAAGCTATTCTCGTAGGAATTCTAGCTATCCTAGATCTAAACCAAGTTGTGGATATTTATGATCCCAACAAATGGTTGATATTCGTAGAAATGTTGATATTAGTTGATTACGATATTAAAGAAGAATTGGCGAGATTAAATCTGATATCGATGTCATGACGATCTTTCCTTATAGAGTGGAGTTTGACAAAACGTTGCCACCTGGAAAGGTGTCATCTGATTCGTTGTCACCCAATTCTTAAATTTGAAATCGAAAGGGTGAATGTTGGACTTGAGGCTGTCATTGGAACCATTACCCAAAAGCTTCATGCCACTAGTACCTTTCCGAGAAGTCTAATTGAATGTGTGAGTCATTTCATACTAGTGAATCATTTGATAACTATTGTTGTAAGAGCTATAGGATTGGAAATTAAGTGTTGTTCATATTGAGTTTTTATTGCCCTTTTAAGGTCTAAGAATAAGGTTGAAAGTATTGGAGAATGAGGTAAGATATTGCATTGAGTATAAGTTGGTTGAAACTTGAATAAAGTAAAATTTAACTCGTATGGAATATGAGATTGTTAAGAGGAAGTAGTTAAGTCCTGTGATTGAATTATAAGGTTCTAAATGATTGTTGGTTCGTGTTAAGGGTTGTTCCTAGGCCATTGTCCAATGATGAGGATGCCCAGTGTCCAATAAATAAATTGGGACCGATGGATCTTTCGGGACATGTGAAACACCTAATGACTCTTGTAGATTAGTATTCATTGTGGTATCTTTTAAAAATCCCTAACTTAACTGAGACATCAGTTGGTAGGATGAGTTCTTGGAATCGTATGACATAGTGACACATAATGTGTTACGGTACAATTTTGACTTGTTTGTGATTAATTAAAAGACTACCTTTGATTGCTAAATCCTACATGTATTGATGTTATCTATCTTTTATTGCTTCATCCTAATGCTCGCATTAGTGATGCAACCACTGAACAAGTACTCATCTCGATTTGAGTTACGTTGTGGATTATTCTTTTCGAGCGCCAGCAAGGTCATGAACCTCATGATTATTTGACTAAGCTCATTTCCTATTAGATTGTAGTTAGTTCTTGGTGAACAAGTCTTCATCACTCTTTTGCAGATCACTCATTGTTTTATAAGATAAAACAGTATCCCTTGAGAAAAATTGAATTTTCATCACTATAAGGATTATTCAAAGTGAGATTTATAAGTGATCATTATCGAAATGAAGTTGTTTATAAAACCCCTTGGAAAACTTAATTGTTTTCATAATAAAGAAAATCTTTGTAAATTTTTTTTGATTCTTATTTAAGAATTGAGCATGAAAATGTTTTTATTATAAACATGATGACAAAATTTTGGCGAACTGAGTATTGCATCGTTAATCTTGAAATTGTATATAGTTGCGCGCCTACATATAATTTGGAAGGGACCATGCAAGGCTGATTAGTAGTCACCATAAAATTGTTAATAAACATTACATTTTCTTTGAAGATTGTGAAAGATTAAATTTTATGAGATATGCAAGAAGTGAAAAATAGGGACATATTGATAGGGACACCTACATATGTGCCCGTACTATTTATTCTTCTGAGTCGAATTTACTCATCTGTGGAAATTGTCTTAATTGACAATTGATATCCCCTTCTTGTCCAATTCTCCCGTGGTGAGATTCTTTGGAAAAGTATCTGATTATCGAGTGTTGATACCCGACTGGATGTATCGACGTTCTTATCATTTCTTTTGGTTTGATTTCACTTGAATGACCTGGGTAACGATCCGAAGAGCTTTCGAATGCGTACTCAAATTATGAAAACATGGGATATATTCATATTCATTATATGTTTTCGTTTGTGTCTGATTACAAATTCTCTCGCGTAGATTATGCGTTGACCTTACTCTTTTAATGGTAGTTGTGTCTCCAGATATCCTTGAATTTGTGAAGGATTATGAGTTATTATTAGTCTTTTGAGAAGTTCACATCTTATCAACGGTAATGAAACTGGAAAGTTGATAGTGCCAGTAGAATGGATTGATTGATTATGACATGACGACATTGTCTTAACTGATGGGAACTCGAGTAAAATTCCCCTAAAAGATAAGATGTTGATTATCAAAAGTGATCTAAATAATTCTTGATGGATGACCATATCCCGCATTTAGACTTGAAATTATACCGTGAATGGTTGTGAATTAGTCATAGATATTATAATCTAGAAAGAACCTAATATGAATTTATTAAAAGATATTTCTTTTATCTGAAATTTTAGGTGGTATTTGCTGGTGAATTACCTAGACTTTCGCCATTAAGGCAAGTTGAATTTGGTATCGATTATATTCCCGGTGCTGCACCTGTGGCATGTGCACTACACATCAGCACCATCTAAATCGAAAGAATTACCGTGCAACTGAGAGAGTTGTCAGAGAAAGCTTTTATACTACCAAGCTCGTCATCATGAAGAGCTATGGTGTTATCATTCCTTATGTTTATTGATTACCGTGAACTAAGTAAATTGACGATTAAAATCTATATCCACTACCCAAGATGATAGATTGTTCGATCATTTACAAGGTTCTAGCGTATGTTCTAAAGATTTGATCCACGGCATGGTTATTATCAACTTCGCGTCCGCAAAAAAGATTATCTATTCCAATCACTACATCCAGAACTTGTAATGAACATTATGAGTTTCACGTGATGTTGTTTGAATTGACCAATGCACATGTAGCATTCATAAATTTGGTGAATCATGTGTGTAGGCTGTAATTTGATAAATTCATGCTTGTGATCATTAAGGACCATTTATTTGTTTATAAGAATGAGAAGGAGTTAATAATTATTTATAGATTGCCCTGAATTGGCCGAACAATGAAAACCTGTACCTTGGATAATTAACATGAGATTTAAGACTAAATCCTTTACATTATTTGACCGTGTGATTAATAAGATAATAGAATCTATAATGACTTTTCAAAAATTTGAGCCATTTGAGACTTTGGGTTTTACCAAAAAAAAAGTGAAAATATGTTTTGACAAATGTTTTATCAAAAATAACTTTTGAAGGATTATTCCCTTATACCCATAACATTTAACTAAACTTATGTTTAGGGGTAAATGGTTGTGTATACCTCAAGACAACCTAAGAAGGATTGAGGAAACCATTTAAACCATAACTTGAAATTTAAAACGACAATTTTTGCTTTTCAACTAAGAAAATTTTGACCAAAGTATAACCAAAGATTTTTCGAACGTTTACGAATCTTATTAGTTATTTTTGGTAAATCAACAAAAATCGTGTTGATTAAATTCAAATTTATTTTGAACATTTTTTATATAATTGTTCGAACTAAGAAATTTAAAATTTTTGCGTTTTCATTTCATAAAAATTTAATATTTATTATTTAATTACTTGTAATATTTACCGACGCTTTAAACGTCGGATTGAGAAAAACTGATAAAAATAATAGTTGAGACGAAACAAAAACTTAGAAAATATGAAGAAAGAAATTTTGAACGAATTGCGGACATGATAATTATTTCATCCGGAAAGGTGAATGGAGATACTGACACATAATATAGAAAGGATAAAGAATCAATTAGGATTTATTCCTTAGTAATGACTGTGCAAAATAAATTGCCGAACAATTTAAAAATAGCCGATGCTTGTAAAAAGGATAATATAGATAATAAAAGGGGTTCGCGGCTAATGTGAACCATTAGAATTGAGAAGCCGATGGCGTTAAATGTTTTAAAGGCCAATTGTGGTTGCCTAAATGTGGAGAATTTGAGATGTAGTCATGTTGGAATCTCGTAAGTATAAGTATTCTATTCATGACATTTCTGACTAAATGTATCTTTATATGAAGAAGTTGTACTGATGGCAAATTATGAAGGCAGACACCGCCTCATACATTAGTAAACGTCTACCTATTGCAAAGGTCTTCATCTGAATTTGATTCGATTTGGGTCATCGTCGACAGACTGACCAAATCTGCTAATATCCTTCCTATTAATGATAGATTCTCGATGAAGAAATTGACTCTTTGTGTTTAAAAGAGTTGTGTAAACATAGTGTGTTGTATCAATCATCTCTATCAAGATCCTCGCTTCGCATCGAATTTCTAGAGATTTGCTCAGAAGTCATTGGGAACGAACCTTGATGAGAGTACTATTTACCACCCCAATCGAAGGGACGAGGTAAAGTAACGATACAAAATACTAGAAGTGCTGTTTTATGTTTGAATGATTGACCTTTGGTAATGAACCGTATAATCGTTTCATTTGGAGAGATTATCATTGATAATTATCGTATTAGGATCGAGACCGAATCTTGTGAGGATCTAAATGTGAGAGCATCTGTAAGCAGGAGTTGGGAGGAAGACACCCGACATACACCCATTGTGAGTTGGACATGTCTTTTAGGTTTAAGGTTTCCTATGATGGTGAACCTAACCTTACAAAATACTCGACCCGCGAGACCTGAAATGATTGTTGAAATTAGGATCTGATTATTCACTGCCGGTAGTGGGCAGGAGGTTATGTGAATATGAAATGTAGATCTTGAAGTGCCAGATGGGTAGCGAAGTTATGCCAAAAATTTTAACCATGGAAAAATGAATTGATGATCTGAAAGATCATGGGATATAAGTCCCCGTTGTATGGGACCATTGAGATAATATAAAGAGTTGGTTTGAAATGCATATAAGCTGGATCTACCCTAGGACTTCAAGGACTGCGTGAATTATGTTTCGTATATCGAACTTGATAAATGTCTATCAAGTGAAAATCTGAATTCTTCTTGATGAAGTTTAGATCGGCGAAAAGTTGCATTCATCAAAAACCCGTGAACATCATGGATTGAGAAAGTAAGTCAACATTAAGCCTGATCTTATTTCCGTAGTTATGTTTGATGAAACTCGCGTATTGTAATGGATTACACTTGTGAGAAAAGACTGAATGTGGAGGAAATACCCACATGGCTTTAACTCTATAAGAAGCGAGTAATAAGATAAGATGATCTTTGACGACAAAGATCTTGTTTAGGGGTAAATGCTGTGACAATCCGTCAATTTATGGTTGATATTGTATTCTCAAGTATAATTTAAAAACATTATTTTAATGTTATATTATGAACTCACTCATTTCTGGGAAGAAATTTGGATTTACGTCTTGAAGTAGCATCGACTACGTCTAAAACGGAGGATTATACGATTATGTGCTTACGTTTACATATACCGTTTTGGTGACAGTCCGGCACTTCAGAAAATAAATTTATCCGTGAATATTATTTTGGAGTTTTAAATTTGTGTTGGTTCATAAACTCACAAATTTACGAGAAGAGATTAGGACTTACGTGAATAATTTAACGTCATTTACGACTAAACCGGAAACCTTAGGATTACGTATTTACGTTTTTGAACTCCGTTTTTGATGAGACAATTTTTCTTAGATTCGTTTTATGCCGTTGATTCATAATTTATAAAAACGTTTTTCGTAAAACGACCCGAGGGCACGCAAATCGAGGAAACTAGAATCGAGGAATACCCGTAAATTAGCGGGATGGGACAAAACAAGTTTATCCCACCCCACTCATATGGGATGGCCAAAACTTGACACCACAACATGTGATGTGTCCAAGTTGTAGCTAGTTGCTTACACTTGTTAAGCAAAGCTTAACAGGTAAGCTAACTTTCCACCTAAAACCACAAAACCACTACATACTTAGCATTTGCACATTTCACTCATGCAAACCACTCACCAAACTCTCTCCTCTCTCTAAAATTCGTCCAAGAACCACCCCTAAACACCCTCATTTGATCAAATTTAACCATGAAATCATATGTTATTCACACATATGATGAAGCCCTTTTCAAGCTCTATTGATTGGTGGTGATTTTAACATCCAAGGAGAATATTTGTTGGTGTCATAGGGCTGATTTCTACAAGAAGTTTTCAAGTATTGGTGGTCTTGAAGATTGGTGTTGATCTATCATAAGTTTTTCCATCAAAAATCTAAGCCTTGATCATAACCTACACAACCTTGGTGGTATAAAGATTGTTCTTCCCATCCTCTTGTTATTTTGATTATGTAATCTTGTAATTTTTTTATTTATGTATATGTATATGATGATGAATGATGATTAAAAATATTATGTGGGGATTTGGTGTTGATAGATTTGATAAATATGATTAAAAAGATGGAAAACCATAGGTAACAAGGTTAAAATCTTGTTAAATATGATGGCTGTATAAAAACAGTAAGTAACCAAATGATAAACTGATAAAATGGCATGGTGGAATCAATTTACAGTAAGTATTAGATGTCATACACATGTGAGAGTTCGCCATGCAATGGAATCATCAAAATGAGTGAGATATGATCAAAACAAAATTAGTATACCAATCTGAATAGTATGTTTTGTAGGTACTGTTAAGGATACCTAGACATGGATTGAGCAGTAGCTATAACTAACTTATTTGTAGCACATAATATTAAGTTTATGTCATCCAAATATGAGCTTCTATCTCCTTATAGAACTCAAGATATGATAAAAATGGTGAAAGTGAAACTAAAAATCAGATTTTATGAAATTAAAGTTTAATAGTATTATATAAGCACTCAAAATAATATAGTATAAATGTGAAATTAAAACCCACTAACTTATTTATTTCATTTATATAAATATTTATAAGGATAAATAAATGGAAATTATATAAAAATGGTAGTTTGGTAAGTTATATAAGTTATAAAAACTATAAACATGATTTTTACGTCTTTTCGGCTAGTACCGTAAAATTAACATTTTTCGTCAATTAAAACTTAGACGATCGGACCCCTCTAATGTAAACTTTTTAAAAGTCATATATTGATATATAAGTACTTAATACAAGTAAAAACCGATAAAACCCGAACTAAATAACATATGGACATTAACGGGCTAAGTTAGCATTATTGGACTATTAATCCAACTAAATGGGCTAAACACTTATAAATTTACTTATTGGGATTAACCCACTTGGGCCCAACATGTAAAGTATAATACTGATAATAAAAGTGTAAAATGGACTAATTTAAAGTATTGGGCTTATAATAGGCTTATTGGGCCTAAAACATGTAAATAAGTAAAACTAGTAAACTAGTATAAAAGTTACCAATACATAACACTAAAATGAGTAAATGAGAATGTATAAACCCACTTGATCATCATATATATAAAATCATCATATGTATACATAATTGTTATTTTGATAAAGTCATTGGACAAAAGTCTAAGACGAGTATTATTTGTCTAGGTTTCCGTGATTGAAGCACGTACCGTACATCTGAATTGCCGATAACCCGCTTTCCCACATCAACGTGAGTTCATAGCCTCGAACTCTTTTAAATGTTTTTATGAAATGTTTTATAAACCCGCGAGGGAGATAACATGTTAGTTTTTATGAAATAGGACACCAGTTGTCCCGATTGTGTGTTTATTGATTTGGACCCGAATGATTGTATGACCTGATGAATGATTATATGACCCGATGTATGAAATAAAATGGATTATTAAAGTTAGGTTATGTCACTAAAAGTCCCATTAGCATGAATTGTGAACTACCGGGATTTGGTAGACGCTTATGCATATAATAGTACGATTTGGGTACGATCACCCCAGTTCGCGCCTTGACGGTTGATCCCCGTCGTGCCACATTGATTGGTAAGCGAATTTATGTATGAGAAGATTTCCATAGCGTGATTATTCTGACGACACGGTAACTTAGATGGGAAAATTGAGTATCGGGTTAGCTACCCGTTGTTGTGATAGTAAGGTAACAATGTCATGCGGCTTGTAATAATCCAAATAACGAAAATACTGATATACGCATTGAATTGCGATGTATTGCCTGACTAGCAATACGGGGTCTTATTACTGATGTTATGTTTGTGTTTTGGTTTTATATAACCATATTCATATAACGGTTTTTTTTTAACTTTATACAACGTTATAAAACGTATTGTATGATGTTTTTACGACAATGGTTCGTATAATGATTTTGAAGGCAAAAGCCTATATCATGATTTTTGATAAAGATTTGTATAAAATGACTTTGGCTATTTTATGGCCTATTACAAAGATTTGTACAAAATAATTTTCGGTAATAATTTTATACCGATGTTATATTGATGGATTTTATTAAACTCTATGAATTCACTCGGCGTTATCGCTGACCTTTTCTTTTAACATATTTTATCTCAGGTACTTGAAGGCAATTCTCGGAAAGACGACAAGAATTCATGGCCCGCACTTAAATAATAATTTCCATTCAAATGCTTTATAAAACCTGTATGAAATGCAATGACTTGGGACCTATGTAAATTTGATATCTATGAATGGAAATGATTTATTATTAAACAACGCGATTTTTATGCGTTGTCTATGATGTGAGTAATGTGCTATCCCGTAACACCAACGAGTCTTCCGCTGTATTGAATTGAGTAAATTTGGGGGTGTTACAAAAGCTCCTTACAAACCATAATAAAATGGTGTGACTGAAAGGAAAAATAGAGCTCTAAAAGAAATCGTTAATTCCATGTTGCCTTACTCTAGATTGAGTGACGGGTTCTGGGGAGAAGCAATGTTAACGACTTTCTATTTATTGAATAGGGTTCCTAATAAAATGAGCAAGACTACCCCATATGAAATTTGGTATAAGAAACAACCCAACTTGACATTTTTGCGAGTTTGGGGGTGTCGGACCGTTGTAAGGCTTCTAGACCCTAAAAGGAAAACTTTGGGTACGCATTCAAAGGCATATTGGTTTTATGTTATATAACCTAATGATTTTTTTTATGTTAGGACCTTTGAAATAGATATTTATAATAGATAAGCTAGGAGGTATGTAGTTCCTCCTGGTCCTAGTAGTAGTAGGAGCAATACGTGCTCCTGGTCTAGTTGAAAGTCAAACATTATTATTCTTAGTAGTTTGTTAGGATATGCATGAGATATGTTAGGAAAGGATATGCATATCAGAAGTTACACATTTTGGTTTAATGTAGTATTAGGGTTTCCTTGTAGTATAAAAGGAACCATTGATAGAAGGGTTAGACACACCTTCATCAAACATTATTCATTTCATATTAATAGTAGAAATCCTTAGTAAGGATCAAGTTATTTAGTTATTCTGTTTCTTCTTGTTCATAGTATTTGTATTCCGCACTTATATTGTGTGTTTCATCAAGAGTCTCTGTGAATAGACTTGTGATTACAGAAGTCGTTCACCATCCTTAAAAGGCTGCAAGATCCATATCTAGTGGACCCAACAAGTGGTATCAGTGCCTGGGAGAGTCTCTTCTCAAGAAGAATCAATTTTTCTTTTTACTAACATCATTGTTTAATCATGTCTGCTTCTAGTTCTACTGAAACAAGAGAAGAAAGCACCTCTAAAACACAGCAACCTCAGCAAATCGTTGCTACTATTTCCAATACTAATGGAAAATTCCCACTCTTGAAGAAGGATGAGTATGATAGCTGGGCCATGAAGATGTGTTAGAAATACGTTTTTTCGTATTTAGGAAGATTCGGTCACTCCGACAATATACTTAGTAGTAGCTCGTAGTCTAGACATCTTTATTAAACAAACAAAGCCAAGCCTAGCCTACAACATGTGTAGGCCGGCCCAACAATGTAAGCCCAAGCCCATCATAAGGCTTGGGTATATAAACCCTCTCCTTTGATGGAGAGGGTGTGTGGTTAATCATTTTTCACATAGTTCTTCTTACTTTCTCTCTCTAGCTTTGTGTGAAATCCACCATCTCTCTATCTCTTTCTCTCTCTAAAAACATAAGCAAGATTTACAATCCTACAAATGGTATCAAGAGCCATGGGATGATTGTATTGTTCATGTGTTTGTGTTCTTGATTCATACGCCATTTTTGATCCATTTTCACACGTCCAAATTTTTTTTTGTGTTTTTGATGGTTTTTTCTTGATACAAATCTTCTACATAGTTGTGGTAGGGATTTGGTATAGTTACTTTGGCTAAAAACACAAAAATTTTGGGTGTTTTGATCATTTTTTGGCTTAAAATCACGAATTGGTTGAGTTTTGTCCGAGAAAAGTGGAAATTATTCCGATCTGGTCATCGGAAAGGGGTTTATAGTACATTCCGATCAGTGTAATCGGAATAGGGTTTAGGTATTCCGATCACAGCATTCCGATTGGTATTCAGATTGGTATTCCGATTGGTATTCAGATTGGTATTCAGATTGGTATTCAGATTTGGTATTCCGATCACAGCATTCCGATTGGTATTCAGATTGGTATTCCGATCACAGCATTCCGATTGGTATTCAGATTGGTATTCCGATCACAGCATTCCGATTGGTATTCAGATTGGTATTCCGATTGGTATTCAGATTGGTATTCAGATTAAGTATTCCGATTAGGTTTTCCGATAACTCATTCCGATCATCATTCCGATCACTATTCCGATAACAAAATTATTCCTTAAACATTGTTTCTCGACTTCAACTCACAACAACAAACACATTTACTTTCTTTCATTGATCGATCAACGTTTGTAAATCTTAACTTATTGAAATGGAGTACACATCTCTTACGGATAAGTCCATCCTCTCGGGTACGGATAATCGTCCACCAATGTTGGTGAAGACTATGTATGAGGAATGGGCTTCCCGAATGGAACTTTATATGTTGAACAAGGAGAATGGACATCTAATTTGGGCATCGGTGCTCAATGGACCATTAGATTATGGTACAGTGACAGAAGGTACGACTACTCGTCCTCGCACAACGGGTGAGTTGACTGGAGATATGAAGATTCAAGATAAATGTGATAAGTATGCTACAAACATCATTCTCCAAGCCCTTCCTCCAGATGTCTACAAACTCGTCAGCAAACATAAAGTTGCCAAAGAGTTATGGGATAGAATTCATGTTCTAATGCAAGGCACCTCGTTAACCAAACAAGAACGAGAGTGTAAGCTTTATGATACTTTTGATAAGTTTGCCTATGTGCCAGGGGAGACTCTCAATGATTACTATCTGAGATTTACCCTATTGTTGAATGAGCTCAATATCTATGGCATGACAATTCCTACCTTTCAATTGAACACCAAGTATTTGAACACTCTTCCTTCAGAATGGAAAAAATACGTGACGGATGTTAAATTGGCTAAGGACTTGCATAACACCAATGTGGATCAACTTCAAGCTTTTCTTCAACAACACGAATGCCATGTGATCGAGGCTCGGTTGTCTACACCTCAAGTTCATGATCCACTTGCAATGTATGCTTCTCAACAAAACATGTCTTATACTTATCAGCAACCATCATACTTGCAGCAGACACCACCACACAACTATCAGCAACCACAACAACCATCTTATCCACCACTAGTGATGCCACAGCAAGCATATCAACAAGGTGTTCATCAACAATCTTTTCCGCAGCAACCACAATATCAGACATCACCGTCACTAGCCAACACTTCTCCAATGGGCTATACTCCTCAGCAAGGATATTTTCCAATAGAAGCACAACCAGCACAGGCTTTTTACTCTAATGAACTTCCACCAATCCAAGCACCGGTCTTTACTCCAAATGCTACGCCAGCTGATGTTCTAAACCATCTCACTGCTTACTTGTCAAAACTTGTTGCTACTAGAGGATTTCCACCAACAAACAATCAGCTCCGCACCTCTTCAAATCCTCGACAACAAGCCACTGTTCAAGATGGTCAAGTGACGGTGCAACCTATTCAGGGAAGGCAAAATTCATATGGACCTCCTACAAGGACTGGGAACAATCAAGCTGTGAATTCTCAAGCTAATGGAAATGGAAGTCCTAGTGGTCCTAAAAAGGTTGTGACTTGCTACAATTGCCGAGGACAAGGTCATATGGCTAGGGAATGCACTCAGCCGAAAAGGAGGAGGGATGATGCATGGTTTCGTGAGAAGATGTATTTGGTTGATGCTCAGTCTAAGGGGAAGATTTTGGATTCAGAGGAGTTAGCATTTCTTGCAGACCCAGGGGCAGCAGATACTGAAGGCATTGCAGTCGTTTCCACTTCTAATGCAGCTTATCAAGCGGACGATCTTGATGCATACGATTCAGATTGTGATGACATTCACTCTGCCTAAGCTGCTCTCGTTGCTAATCTCTCTCACTACGGTTCTGATGTCATCAGTGAGGTACCAACCACATCTAATAACATTGATGATAACCAACATCAAGTTGGGCATGAAAATGACAACCTCGAACAGCATTCGGGAACTAGTAATTCAAATGATGTGGTACCCAAACCTACACATTTGAGTGAACCTCAACCAAATGCTACGACGGGTATGGAATCTTATGCTCAACATGATTTGGTCATGGTGCCTAAACATATTATTGATCAAATGCATATGGCCCTCAGACAATCCGTAGATACGAATTCCACCCTAACTGCTGAGCTTGCGTTGCATAAAGAAAAGGTCAAAGCTTTTGAAATGGTCCCTCAAGCAGAGAAAATAACATGTTCTGAATTTGACCAATTTCGTTTTGAAAAGATTGAACACTTGAAAGAAATAGAATCATTAAAAGCTAATCTTTCCAATGAATTAAAAGAAAAAGAGTCGGTGGTCAATGATTTTCAGAAACTTAAAATGGATTTCGAAACTCTCGAGTCTAAAAAGGTTGAATCAGAAATTAATGCTACCAAACTTCTTAAATTCAAGGAACAACAGCTTTTAAAACAATACGCTTCCACAGAAAAGGTTCATCTTTTAACTAAATCATTTCAAGAATTCGAACTTAAGCGTCTTCAAGATTTACCACCTAATCCCGGTTATGCAAAACAAGCTCAGGAATATATTCCCGGTCTTTATGATATGACAATAATTGGCAAATCCAAAGAAGCACCTTTTGTTCGTAGTTCTGACGCGACACAGTCACTTGCGGATGAAACTCATTCTAAAATGCTTTCAAAATTCCATACAATTGATTATGATCAACATAACAAAGATCAATTTTCTAAAAAGACCCGCATTCGCTTACAAAAGGAATTAGCTGAATTGACAATTCTTGTGCCTCAAAGTTTGTCAAATGAAAACTCTCCCAGTACGTCTCCTACACTTGTCAAAAAGGATTTAACGAAGTTAATTCCACCGGTAAGTAAGTCGTCCGTTAACTTAAATGCGGTACACCAACACTTAGCCGATTTTGACAAGGTCATTTTGGAACGTACGACGGCTTCGGCCATAACGGAAGGTGAATGGAACTTTGAGCACACTAGATGTAAAACCCGCATGCTTTTACCATGAATAGTGCCCTTAAGATCGTACGTTCTAGATTAAAACTTACCTCATGTAGTATTGATCACATTCATGTGCTAATAATCAAGCAAGTGCATACGTGTATGACATGACAAGTATCGATTACGTACGAACTCATGATAAACAGTTAATAATATATCACGTGAACATAATTAAATCATGATCACCATTTAAAATACTAACTAAAATAATTACGTAAATACTTATAATATATTTACGAGCGTTAAGTTTACGATAAACGACACGTTAGATTAAACAGAAACACTTTAAACACGAGCACGTTTAACCACGAACGAACACGAAACATCGGGACACGAGAAAGGTACGGGTACCCCATATGGGGCCCCCATACCCACGGCTCATATACAAGAAATGGGCTTAGCCCATGGACTTTACAAGTAAAGGGGGGTAAAGAGTAAAACATGTTTTCACTTTTCATTTTCAAGAAATAAACACAAAAACCCTAAAAGAGTTTTTCTCCTCTCCTTTTTGCTCTCTTGGTGCCGCCACCTTTACACCACCATAAGGGGGTGATTTGTTTGATTTTGATCTTAAAAACTATTGTGTAATCAGTGTTTGTTCATCCTCTTTCCAAGCTACATAGTGGTATACCTTTCAAACCCTTCTTTTTAATTCTTTTTAATTCTTTTGATCTTTGATTATTTTCATGAACATGTTATTATTTTTCTTATTAAAACAAGATAATTAATCATTGATCTAACATGTTTTGGTATTAAATAAAATCAAGGAATGATTTAAAGGGGTGTTTGTTTCTAGCCGCCTAGCAAAACAAACCCGAGGGGGGTTTGGTTTGCTATTGCCGCCACCACCAAGACCACTTTTGGTCTTGGTTGGCTCATGTGGGACCCACGGCAGCAAGGGGACACGTGTGCCCCGGGTTTGGCCCGGGGTACGGTGTCGAATTCATACCCGATTCATGGTTCGTTGGTTAAATCATGATTCATGCTACATGTTAATTTTTATGAATTATGAACTTAGGATATAATTAATTAATAACATGAAATATTAATTAAATCATGACTTAGGTTATTTTAATTATTAGTTTATCATGACATTAATTTAACCTAAGTATTTTATGTTATAAGTTATAATTAATTAATTATTAAAAACATGCCTATAATTAATTAATTTAGACATGACTTAGGTTATATTATTATTAATAATAATACACATTTTAACCTAAGTATTTTTCATTTCATTTTAATTAAAACATGTTATACTTTAATTAAAATGCTTAACCTATAGTTTAATTAAAATACATGAAATAATAATTAAACTATACACTATATCACATGACTTAAGAAATAAGCTTATAACACTTAGACTTATATGTTAGCTTATGTAATCAGCTTAATTCTAATTATGGAAACTTCTATTTATAGAAACTTATTTAATTAAGGCAGCTGATCTATTTTTGGAAACTTTCTATTTTTAGAAACTAATCTATTTTAAGCAGTAAATTCTATTTTAGGAAACTTTCTATTTTTGGAAACTTTCTATTTTTGGAAACTTTCTATTTTTGGAAACTTTCTATTTTTGGAAACTTTCTATTTTTGGAAACTTTCTATTTTTGGAAACTTTCTATTTTGGAAACCTGCTATTTTTGGAAAGTTACTTATTATTACACAGTAAGTATAATAATACATGAAATACCAGTAATACTTAAACAGATTAATCAGAATACAAGATAAACACAGTTTAAGGCTTTAAACAGTGAACCATGACCTAAAACATACCAAATCAGCTTTAATGAGACACAAAACCCAGTACGTAATCAGCAAATCGATACTTATACACGTGTGTATTCATGTAGCGTTAGTGATCCAGAAGTAGGAGTCTTCCTTCCGTTCATTCACTAGACTTGAGGTACGGATTCCCGTCCTTTCAGTATGGACATTCTTTCCTTATTAGGATTTCCCCGTATGCAGCCAACTGTTTTCCCCAGTATTTATTTTATTGTTTGAACTGCTTATGTTTAATCAGCATAATCTATAGCCATATACAAGCATGACCAGTTTCACCTAGTTATGGAGGTACCATAACCATAGCATTGGAGGCACCGAAGTTATGACTTCCCCACGGCGGAGTGATTGCTCGTGGCGTCCCTTTTCAGTTTTGGCCATATTATTATATCAGGTGGGGCGTATGGGTGCATCCTAGTTACATGTTTTATTCAGTTTATCATGGTGAATGTGGTGTGTGCCTTGCACCCTTCACAAGGAGCTGATCCCTCCTACCCAAACCAGTATATTGGTTAGAGGCATCCCCTCTAATCAGCATGATGAGGTCACCCCTCCAAGTATTCATGCACGTGACCTTTTCATGACCTATATGAGCTATGGTATATACATGTTAAAACAGTTTTCACAAGATAAACATAAGGCTTTTCAAACTATAAAACCAGTTTTCTTGATACTTAACCAGTTTACTCAGTACTTAGTCTTCCGCTGTTATATGTTACATGCTTATCCTATTTCATGCTATATTGTACATCCGTGCACTGAGCGTCTTGCTCAGCCGTTTCCCTTTTCATGTTCCCAAAACGGCAGGTACTCAGGGACGCTCGTAGATCTCTAACGTAGGTGCATATGGACTGGAAGCTTTACTGTCTTTCTTTACTTTATGCATTTCCTTTACTTTGATACAGTTGCTATGGACATTGTTTCGTCCTTTCCTTTTTACAGTATTTATGTTTGTGTGTGATGAGCTTTACTTTGGGGTACTGATGTTTGATTCCGGTATTTCCCTTTTATGGTTGAATAATGCTTAGACATTTATCCTTGTATGCTTTGATGACACGCCATGATTATGCGTAATATTCCATTTCCAAAATGGGGTGTTACAATTATGGTATCAGAGCCAAGGTTTCGACCTGTAGGCTCTCAAATATGACCTGTGATTAGTGGGTAGTCACTACGGTCTTCCTAGAACTGACAGTTGTTTTCATGCATTCATCATTTTTAAGCATACATATACATGTCATTGTTACAGGGTTTTTGACTAAGTAATGGTTGGTACAGGACTGGCCCTATTTAGTCGCATGTGTTTTACCGAAACTTTTAGATTTGGGACCGACCCATAGGCGTCCCCTCGATATGTCTTTTATTTTGAGTGAACTGACCGGAGGCGTTCACTCTCGAGCATCAAAAGTTTTCATAAAACTGCATCATGCATTCGTACAAATATTTTCTTACATAAAATTTTTCTCGTGAAATTTTTGGCATAAAATTTTTCTTTTATATATTTTTTTATGTTTGAACTGTTAATCATATGTTTTATGCTATACTGTCAGATGGCAAACACAGACAAACTCTGGGAGTTATTTGAAAACATGGAGGCAGAAAGGCAAGACGCCATGCTTCATGACGACGAATATCCTCCCCCACCTATCATTTTTCCTATGGAAGGAAGTAATCGACTCATGAGGGAATACTACGCCATGAGACAGAGACCCGACGAAAATTGTGGTCAGTTCATGCAGAGGTTCCTCGGGTACACAGCTGTCCTGAGGGCATCCGCAGGAACCACCGAAGAACAAGCACTACATTTTCGTTGGGGCCTTAACCCAAGGATTGCCAATAATTTATCAGATGCCCCGTTGGATACTGTGGCACAAGTTGCTTACGCAGCAAGGAAGCTTGAGATGTTGCAGGAACGCGATGAGTTCGGGGAAGATGAAAGACCCGACAAGAGGTAAAACATTTCGTGTTCTAGCGTTAACCAGACCGCATCCTATCATTATATGTTCTTTAATCATCTCTTAAACTGTATCTTCCAGGCAGAAAACTGGGGCCCGGTCTCAGCCGGCTACTCAGCAGCAGCCCAATCAGCCCAAAGGAAACGGTCACTCTAACGACCGTTCTGTTGTGGAAAGGCGCAACGGTAATGATAATTACCGTAACAATGCGGGACACTCCAACAACAGCAGGTCCTACTATTTACGCAGCTTCTTATGATTTCATGTTATATCTCTCATGCTGACACTATATTAATCTCTACCAGGAACCACGGTAACGGAAGGGACCAGAACCACAGGGGTTCTCAGCCCAACCGTTCAGCTAACACTGGTAAGCATCTTATGACGCTTACGTCCTATACTCGTGCATATACCTTATTCTTAACACGTTTTGTCATCAGCAGGCCCTCAGCAAGCAAGGACTCCTGCTGGAGGATTCACTCATCCTCTTTGCAGCACTTGCCATCGCAGACACCCTGGCCCATGTCGTCGTGACTCCGACGCGTGCTACAAGTGCGGCCTCCCTGGCCATCGTATGAGAGATTGCCGTAAGGGTGAAATGGAGGGTACTTCGGGTCATGCTGATACTAAACCGCCTCCTACCACTGGGCGTGTCTACACGACGTCGCGCGATCAGGCAAACAAATCTACAGGTACCATTACTGGAATTTTGTATATGTACGGCCAGGCTGCATGTGTTCTTTTCGACACGGGTGCCACTCATTCAGTTGTTTCCACTACTTATGCTAAGAACATCAGGACACTTCCCTTGCCATTAGAAAATAAGCTTACCATTTCCACGCCTCTGAGGGACTCTGTATTAATAACTCATGTATACAAGAGTCTTCCTCTAGAGTTTGACGATAAAGTTCGTGCAGTAGATGCACTTCCCCTAGACATGATTGAGTTCGATATGATTCTCGGCATGGATTGGCTATCCAAGCACCATGCTACCATAGACTGCCACTCATATAGAGTGATCTTCGGCGACATTAATGCACCAGAGTACATCCATAACGGGTTCATACCCGGACGGTCTGTACAAGTCATATCTACCTTGCAAGCACATGCATTACTGTCACATGGCTGCGAAGGTTATCTCGCTACGGTTCATGACATGGATGCTGAATCCCCATCGATTCAGGATCAACCAGTAGTTAAAGAATTTCAAGACGTCTTCCCAGATGAACTTCCATGCATACCACCTGCAAGAGAAGTGGAGTTCAACATCGACCTTGTTCCAGGAGCTGAGCCGATCTCTAAGGCTCCGTATCGTATGGCTCCCATAGAGCTAAAAGAACTGGAGGACCAACTGCAGGAACTTCTTGAACGAGGGTTCATTAGACCAAGCGCATCTCCATGGGGCGCACCGGTCTTGTTCGTTAAGAAGAAGGACGGCAGCATGCGACTTTGCATTGACTACCGTGAACTTAATAAGATTACCATCCGCAATAGATATCCACTGCCACGTATAGACGATCTGTTTGACCAACTTCAAGGAGCCAAACACTTCTCAAAGATCGATCTAAGGTCAGGCTACCATCAGCTAAGGGTTAAAGAGAAGGATGTTGCCAAGACTGCTTTTCGTACCCGCTATGGCCATTATGAGTTCGTGGTCATGCCATTCGGCCTGACTAACGCTCCAGCAGTATTCATGGATCTGATGAACAGAATCTTTCATGAATTCCTTGATAAATTTGTCATTGTATTCATCGATGACATCTTGATTTTCTCAAAGTCCACGGAGGAACACGAAGATCATCTCCGTACTGTACTACAGATTCTTCGTCAGAAGCAGCTGTATGCGAAATTCTCCAAGTGTGAGTTCTGGTTAAACAAGGTGGCATTCTTAGGTCACATTGTATCAGCAGAAGGGATCACTATGGACCCAGCGAAGGTTGAGGCTATCACTAAATGGCCAAGACCAACATCAGCGACAGAAGTCCGCAGTTTCTTAGGCTTGGCTGGATATTATCGAAGATTCGTGGAGAACTTTTCCCGCTTGGCACTACCTCTCACCAAACTGATGCGAAAAGGAGAGAAATTCGTCTGGACGGAAGAACGAGAGAAGAGCTTCGAAGACCTAAAGCAGAAGTTAGTATCTGCACCTATTCTTACTCTCCCATCTGGTACAGGTGGATTTCAGATCTATAGCGATGCATCGGGGAAGGGACTGGGCTGTGTTCTCATGCAACATGGGAAAGTGATCGCGTATGCTTCACGGCAGCTTAAGCCCTATGAAGAAAACTACCCTACGCATGACCTGTAACTTGCTGCAGTGGTGTTCGCATTGAAGATATGGAGGCATTATTTATACGGAGAATCATGCGACATTTTCACGGATCACAAGAGCTTGAAGTATATCTTCACACAGCGAGAATTGAACATGAGACAAAGGAGATGGTTGGAACTGTTGAAGGATTATGATATTAACCTATAGTATCATCCCGGGAAAGCCAATGTAGTGGCAGATGCACTCAGCAGAAAGTCCGGAATGATAAACGGCATTGAGATCAAGGAACAAAACATAAGGGACTTGGAGCGGCTTGACATCGAAATCATGGTACGTGGGCAGCACGGATACTGGGCGAATCTTAGAGTAGAACCTGAATTACTGACTAGGATCAAGGAAGCGCAGAAGGATGATGGAGAGATTTGGGCAATAATTCAGAATTTGGAGAAGCAGACAGAATTCCGAATGGACGCAGACGGTATCATTTGGCAGGGCACGAGACTTTGTGTTCCTGACAATCCAGAACTCCGGGAAGCATTGTTAGCTGAAGCTCACAGCTCCCCATTTTCTATACATCCTGGGTCGACGAAAATGTACCATGACATCAGACAGCACTTTTGGTGGAGTGGTATGAAACAGGATGTAGCCACGCATGTCTCCAAATGTCTTACCTGTCAGCAGGTTAAGATTGAACATCAGCGATCTGGCGGTCTCCTTCAACCGTTGGATATTCCAGAGTGGAAGTGGGACAAAATCACCATGGATTTTGTTACCGGTCTTCCGCCTACCAAGAAGAAGCACGATGCTATTTGGGTCATCGTTGATCGACTCACCAAATCAGCTCATTTCTTACCGATACGCAAGGAAGATCCGGTAAGTAAACTCGCAGATACTTACAGAAGGGAGATCATGAGACTCCACGGCACTCCCTCCAGCATCGTCTCAGACAGAGATCCTCGTTTCACGTCGCGATTCTGGAAAGGTCTGCAAAAAGCTTGGGGTACACAACTTAAGCTGAGCACGGCCTTTCATCCTCAAACGGACGGACAGTCAGAGCGAACAATTCAGACATTGGAAGATATGTTAAGGTCGTGTGCGTTGGAATGGACAGGTGATTGGGACGATTACATCTGTTTAGTCGAGTTTGCATACAACAACAGCTGGCACGCAAGTATCAAGTGTGCTCCTTTTGAAATGTTGTATGGCAGAAAGTGTCGCGCTCCAACTTGCTGGGATCAAGTGGGAGAGCGAACACTCGAAGGACCAGAGATTATAGAAATGACCAATGAGAAGATTGAGGTAGCTAAACAGAAGTTGCAAGAAGCACGGTCACGTCAGAAGAGTTACGCCGATAAGCATCGTAGGGACATACATTTTAATGTGGGAGATCACGTCTTCCTCAAGGTTTCGCCGGCACGTGGTGTTAAACGCTTCGGGATCAAAGGAAAACTCAGTCCTCGGTTCATCGGACCATTTGATATCGTTGAACGAATCGGTGAAGTATCTTACCGATTGGCGTTACCTCCTCAGCTTTCGCACGTGCATAACGTGTTTCATGTGTCCTTACTCAGAGGGTACAATTATCATCCCCTTCATATGGTTCAGTATCCACTGGAACAGATACGTGAAGATCTCACCTTTGTAGAAGAACCCGAACGAGTACTCGACAGGCAAGAACGAGTCATGAGAAGGAAGACGATTCCTTTCGTCAAAATCCTTTGGAGGGACCATACCGAGCGGGAAGCCACTTGGGAAACAGAGGAGTCTATCCGGGCTTCTTACCCTCACTTCATATTTTGAGTTCGGGTATGTCATTTCTTTTCAGCTTACTTTATCTATAATTCGGGGACGAATTATTCTTTTTAGGGGGGAAGAATTGTAAAACCCGCATGCTTTTACCATGAATAGTGCCCTTAAGATCGTACGTTCTAGATTAAAACTTACCTCATGTAGTATTGATCACATTCATGTGCTAATAATCAAGCAAGTGCATACGTGTATGACATGACAAGTATCGATTACGTACGAACTCATGATAAACAGTTAATAATATATCACGTGAACATAATTAAATCATGATCACCATTTAAAATACTAACTAAAATAATTACGTAAATACTTATAATATATTTACGAGCGTTAAGTTTACGATAAACGACACGTTAGATTAAACAGAAACACTTTAAACACGAGCACGTTTAACCACGAACGAACACGAAACATCGGGACACGAGAAAGGTACGGGTACCCCATATGGGGCCCCCATACCCACGGCTCATATACAAGAAATGGGCTTAGCCCATGGACTTTACAAGTAAAGGGGGGTAAAGAGTAAAACATGTTTTCACTTTTCATTTTCAAGAAATAAACACAAAAACCCTAAAAGAGTTTTTCTCCTCTCCTTTTTGCTCTCTTGGTGCCGCCACCTTTACACCACCATAAGGGGGTGATTTGTTTGATTTTGATCTTAAAAACTATTGTGTAATCAGTGTTTGTTCATCCTCTTTCCAAGCTACATAGTGGTATACCTTTCAAACCCTTCTTTTTAATTCTTTTTAATTCTTTTGATCTTTGATTATTTTCATGAACATGTTATTATTTTTCTTATTAAAACAAGATAATTAATCATTGATCTAACATGTTTTGGTATTAAATAAAATCAAGGAATGATTTAAAGGGGTGTTTGTTTCTAGCCGCCTAGCAAAACAAACCCGAGGGGGGTTTGGTTTGCTATTGCCGCCACCACCAAGACCACTTTTGGTCTTGGTTGGCTCATGTGGGACCCACGGCAGCAAGGGGACACGTGTGCCCCGGGTTTGGCCCGGGGTACGGTGTCGAATTCATACCCGATTCATGGTTCGTTGGTTAAATCATGATTCATGCTACATGTTAATTTTTATGAATTATGAACTTAGGATATAATTAATTAATAACATGAAATATTAATTAAATCATGACTTAGGTTATTTTAATTATTAGTTTATCATGACATTAATTTAACCTAAGTATTTTATGTTATAAGTTATAATTAATTAATTATTAAAAACATGCCTATAATTAATTAATTTAGACATGACTTAGGTTATATTATTATTAATAATAATACACATTTTAACCTAAGTATTTTTCATTTCATTTTAATTAAAACATGTTATACTTTAATTAAAATGCTTAACCTATAGTTTAATTAAAATACATGAAATAATAATTAAACTATACACTATATCACATGACTTAAGAAATAAGCTTATAACACTTAGACTTATATGTTAGCTTATGTAATCAGCTTAATTCTAATTATGGAAACTTCTATTTATAGAAACTTATTTAATTAAGGCAGCTGATCTATTTTTGGAAACTTTCTATTTTTAGAAACTAATCTATTTTAAGCAGTAAATTCTATTTTAGGAAACTTTCTATTTTTGGAAACTTTCTATTTTTGGAAACTTTCTATTTTTGGAAACTTTCTATTTTTGGAAACTTTCTATTTTGGAAACCTGCTATTTTTGGAAAGTTACTTATTATTACACAGTAAGTATAATAATACATGAAATACCAGTAATACTTAAACAGATTAATCAGAATACAAGATAAACACAGTTTAAGGCTTTAAACAGTGAACCATGACCTAAAACATACCAAATCAGCTTTAATGAGACACAAAACCCAGTACGTAATCAGCAAATCGATACTTATACACGTGTGTATTCATGTAGCGTTAGTGATCCAGAAGTAGGAGTCTTCCTTCCGTTCATTCACTGGACTTGAGGTACGGATTCCCGTCCTTTCAGTATGGACATTCTTTCCTTATTAGGATTTCCCCGTATGCAGCCAACTGTTTTCCCCAGTATTTATTTTATTGTTTGAACTGCTTATGTTTAATCAGCATAATCTATAGCCATATACAAGCATGACCAGTTTCACCTAGTTATGGAGGTACCATAACCATAGCATTGGAGGCACCGATGTTATGACTTCCCCACGGCGGAGTGATTGCTCGTGGCGTCCCTTTTCAGTTTTGGCCATATTATTATATCAGGTGGGGCGTATGGGTGCATCCTAGTTACATGTTTTATTCAGTTTATCATGGTGAATGTGGTGTGTGCCTTGCACCCTTCACAAGGAGCTGATCCCTCCTACCCAAACCAGTATATTGGTTAGAGGCATCCCCTCTAATCAGCATGATGAGGTCACCCCTCCAAGTATTCATGCACGTGACCTTTTCATGACCTATATGAGCTATGGTATATACATGTTAAAACAGTTTTCACAAGATAAACATAAGGCTTTTCAAACTATAAAACCAGTTTTCTTGATACTTAACCAGTTTACTCAGTACTTAGTCTTCCGCTGTTATATGTTACATGCTTATCCTATTTCATGCTATATTGTACATCCGTGCACTGAGCGTCTTGCTCAGCCGTTTCCCTTTTCATGTTCCCAAAACGGCAGGTACTCAGGGACGCTCGTAGATCTCTAACGTAGGTGCATATGGACTGGAAGCTTTACTGTCTTTCTTTACTTTATGCATTTCCTTTACTTTGATACAGTTGCTATGGACATTGTTTCGTCCTTTCCTTTTTACAGTATTTATGTTTGTGTGTGATGAGCTTTACTTTGGGGTACTGATGTTTGATTCCGGTATTTCCCTTTTATGGTTGAATAATGCTTAGACATTTATCCTTGTATGCTTTGATGACACGCCATGATTATGCGTAATATTCCATTTCCAAAATGGGGTGTTACACTAGAGCTGCGTTCCGAGACGAAATTATTCCGTTTGTAAAGAATGTTAAAGCTTGTCTTAGTAATCTTGATCAAGATTTGTATTTGGAAATAGAAGAAGTTAAACGTGTTTTCAATGAAAGGGATGATGCTTATGAAAACAGTTTACTTGAAATAGAACGAGTTTCACGCCAAAATGATCAGCTTCTGAAGCAAGTGATGTCTCATGATATAGTTTCCGTCTGTGTGAATAAATGTGTTGATTATGATTCTACTGTGCATAATGTTGAATCTGTGGATAATGTGGTAGATAGTACTTGTCACGAATCTGACGCTGAATTTTTAAAGCTTCAAGATTCATATTCTTCGCTTTCAAAACATTTTGATGAGATTCAAACACATTGTATTTCGCTTGAATGCAAGCAACAATTTATTCAATAAATCTTTGATACGTCATTCGAAGGTGTTAATATCGATGATGCAAATTTTGAAAAGAATTTTCGATTGAATTTACAATCAAAACAGCGTCAGCCAAGTGACAAAGTTGCTAACTCTTTGCCGATAGAAATAGAGAAATCTAAGGAGCTTAACTGTGTGAACGTACTTGAGGCCGCTGAGAATTTTAGACTTGATCTAGATAATCGAGTTTCCAAGATTTTGTCCAAAGTTGATAACTTAAAACAGAAAAATACACGAATCTTCGATTCAGTACAGCCCGCATGTGTTGATACCACTGCACAGAATCAATCATTGATTGAACAATTGAATCGAAAGTCGGTGGAAATATCTGATTTGAGGGAACAAATTTGTGATAAAAAATCTGGTCTTGGCTGAGTTAAAGGCAACACTTCGTACTCTAAAAGGTAAGAATGTTGTGGATAACGCAGCCACTATCTCAGCTTCGTCCTCTAGTGCAATCAAAAGGAACCTAATAGCCGTCACACCACTTAACAAGGGCCCTAGGACTAAACCTTCTCAAACATTGGTCACTAAAGATAAGGCGGAATCAAAACCAGCTTCTAATATTCCCGTGTTGCCTTCTACAGGAGTAAGCACCACTACTAAGGCTCAAAGATCTAAGCTTAAGAGAAACAAGAAGAATGATAGGATCTTGCCCCCATCTAGTAGTCAAGTGAAGAAGAAAGTAGAAGCCCATCCTAGGAATGTTATTTCTGTTTTGAATAAAAAGAATCATGTAGCTAAACCTAAAGGCTCTGCGGTTGTGCAGCGTTCTAAGCCTACTGTGAATTCAAATTTGAAATGTTGGAATTGCAATGAATGTATGTTTTCTAGTCGTCATGATTCTTGCCTTATTGACCATGTGAATGAGATGTATGCCCGAAAAAATGGATTAGAATGGAAACCGACTGGGAAAGTGTTAACCCAAGTTGGCTGGATGTGGCGTCCCACTGGTAGAACTTTCACTATAGTAGGAAATATGTGCCCTTTAACTAGGATTACTCCCACTGAAGTGAAGAAAGCGTGCCCTTTAACTAGGAGTACCAAGGCTACCAAAACACACGCGTGTCCTTTAATTAGGAACACTGACACTACTGTAGGAACCAAGTGCCCTTTAAATAGGTCTACTCCCACTGTAGTGCCCGCGAATAATCCAAAACCTAAGAAAGTTGGAACAGTAAAACCTGTTAGTGCTAAAACTCACATTAGAAAACGCAGGAAATCTAAAGGTCTCAAAAATGTTAGCAATTCTGATAATTCTATATCTGTATCTGCTAACACTCCGGAACCAATAGTTTCCAATGCATTGTCTACTGTTGTTATTGAAAACAGGTGGTCCAAATTGTTCTCTGGTATTTGGACTCTGGTTGCTCCAAGCATATGACCGGAGATCGCTCTCAGCTCAGAAATTTCGTCAGCAAGTTTCTTGGTACGGTTCGATTTGGTAATGATCATATTGCAAAGATAATGGGTTATGGTGAGTATCATATTGGGAATGTTATAATTTCAAGAGTGTATTACGTGGAAGGTCTTGGTCACAACTTATTTTCTGTGGGACAATTTTGTGATGCAAACCTAGAAGTTGCTTTTCGAGAGCATACCTGCTTCATTCGTAATTTGGAAGGGGTTGATTTATTGAAAGGTACTCGAGGGAATAATTTGTATACTTTGTCTCTACAAGACATGATGGCCGCTTCTCCCGTATGTCTTCTCTCCAAAGCATCGAAGACTAAGTCTTGGCTATGGCATCGACGGTTATCTCATCTTAACTTTGACGCTATTAATCACTTGGCGAAAAACGAACTTGTTCGTGGTCTTCCTAAACTTTCATTTCACAAGGATCATTTGTGTTCCGCGTGTACAATGGGGAAAAGCACTAAGAAATCTTACAAACCCAAGACGGAAGACACCAACCAAGAGAAACTTTATCTTTTGCATATGGATCTTTGTGGGCCAATGCGTGTTGAAAGTCTTAGTGGCAAAAAGTACATCCTCGTCATTGTCGATGATTACTCTCGGTTTACATGGGTGGAATTTCTTAAAGCAAAAAATGAGGCACCTAAATTCATCATCGGATTTCTCAAGATGATTCAAGTGCGTCTCAACACTACTGTCCGACGCATTCGTACAGATAATGGAACCGAATTTGTGAATCAAATTTTGCGTGATTATTATGAAGAAGTTGGCATTTCTCATGAAACATCCGTTGCACGCACTCCACAACAAAACGGTGTCGTTGAAAGGAGAAATCGCACACTTATGGAAGCTGCTCGAACGATGTTAATTTACGCAAAGGCTCCATTGTTTTTATGGGCAGAAGCATTATCTACAGCAGTGTACACCCAAAACCGGTCACTAATTCGTAAACGCCATGGTAAAACACCTTATGAGCTTCTCCATGGAAAAGTACCAGACTTATCATATCTTCATGTATTTGGTTCTCTTTGCTATCCAAATAATGATGGTGACAATTTGGGAAAACTTCAACCAAAGGTTGATATTGGTATTTTCATTGGTTACGCACCCGCAAAGAAGGCATACCGAATCTACAACCGTAACTCTCGCAAGATCCTTGATAGTTGTAAAATTAGCACTTGTTTAGGAAAACAAGGTAATTAGGGCAAGTATTGAATACACGTTTAGGAAACGTATATTAATGACCCAAAATAAGTTCGTTCTCGAGGAGGCAAGTGCGTTGTGTTAAGAGTTGATTTATGATGTTTGTGATTATGATAATTGAAAAAGAAATGAGAAAGGAAAGAATTGACGGTTACGAAAACTAATTAAACTACGACGAAAAAGGCGTAAACGTAAAATCGTAAAAACGACGAAAATTAAAATTTTACCCTAAAAATTCCTAAAAATTACTAAAAATCCCAAATAATATTCTAAGAGTTTACAAAAAAATCCAAACTTGCTAAAACCTTTTAATTAATTAAATAATGACTTTTTAATGCTAATTAAAGCCCTAAAAATCACTTTTAATTATTAAAAAGCCCTAAACAAGATTTTATAATTTGTAAACCTCAAAAATGACCTAATAAAACTAAAAACTATTTTTAAAAATTTTAAAACCAATTTAAACTATTTTTAATCTCCTAAAAACTATTAAAATGTATTAAATCTTAAATTATTTCTAAAAATTAATTGAAAAGCCTAAAAATTAAATGGAAAGTGACAAAAGTCCTAATTAATGATAAAGAACCTAGGAAAAATGAAAAAGAAATAAAAATAAAACTTTTTATTTTAATGAATAAAATAATATTAAAATATTCTAAAAAATTAAAAGTCCTCAAATAAATTCTAAAAAATTCTCAAAAATCCTAAATATTGTAACTAGAACAAAAATGCAAACCAAATTTTCTGAAACCTATTAATTAATTTTATATTAATTTTTAAAATTTAATTAAAAACCTAAAATAAAATAAAATTAAAAATTAAAGTTTTTGAAAATCTAACTAAATGTAAACCTCAAGTTAATAAATTAAAACTTAAAATTATTTTTCCTAGAAATTAAAAATCTTTTTTCTATTTTTTAATGATTTATTAAAAACCGGGTATTAAATAATTCCTAGAAAATAAATAAATATATGGAAAAATATAAAAACTATCTAGAAAAATCCCTAAACCTGTAACTTTCCTAAGAAAAATAAAAAGATCAAAAATTAACTTAAAAATAAGCTGGAATATGGGAATTAAGCTACGGCTTATAAATAAGTTAACAGTTGAAAAAGTGGTTAAGAGAATTAACCTTGCACCCTTGGTCAGTAAAAGACCCAAGGGCGCAACGGTTAAGTGTTATGTGTGTGAGCGTGGTGATGGGGGTTCGAGTCTTAGCAACCCCTTTTTGCCAGTTACTTTTTTTTTTGTTTTTACCCTTCTCACAACCAACTGTCAACCTTTTTACTTGTAAACCAATCCAAACTCTTTTTTTTTTTTTGCAAGATTAATCCAAGTCGAATCCAAAAATGTGACAGATTGAAATTTTTGAAGAACACAAGTTTGTTCTTCTTAGTTTTCTTTCACAGTTTGCAAAAGCCAAAGGAGTTGGCTTGTGGGCTTATTTGGAGTAGCTTATGGACAATGGGGGCACCCTTGAGCTTATTGAAGCTCAAGGAGTCAAAAATTAAGCAAAGAGAAGCACACTTAGCACACACCAAAGATCAAATAAAGCACACCCTAGCACTATGCAGTTTCTGTGATAAAATAGCTAGGACAGTGGACTATAAGCTGATTTCTAGCACCCTAGTGAGATTTAGTCTCCAATTTTAAGCACACAACAACACCAAATAGCACACAAACCAAAGCAATCCTTAAATAACCCTAACACTTCAACAGATTACAAAGATCAAGCATAAAAAATTAACAAAACAGGAAGATTAGTGGCATAAGCAGATTTTAGCTATGTATTCACTTTTAAGCACACAAACCTGTTTCTATCTTGCACCAAAATGAAACAAAGCTACTAACAAACCTATCCTAACCTATCTTAATCCTTCTAACACTTTTTTAATAACACAATCAAAAGATTTACCCTGCTAATACCTATAGCCAAACAGCCTGTTAAAAATCTTTTTCAACTTTTTCCAAACCAAATCTATTCTAACCACTACCAAATTGATCCTAACACCATCTAACATGCACAAAAGAACAAGAGAACACAAAATCAACAGCTTAAATCCCTTATAACACCAAAATCATGCAAGATCATATAAGTCACAACTTTTCTGAAATTTTCAAAGAAAAATGAGATTTACCTCAAGGTTTTACTTCCAAAACCTTGGTGGATGAAAATCCACTTCCAAACCAACACGGGTTGGTGCTGAAACACTGATCAACAAACTTCAAACCTGCCAAAAAGAAAAAACAAAAAAAAAGCACAAAGCAAATATATGTTTTTTTTTTTTTTTTTTTTTTTTCTTCCTTAAAAACTTTCACAATCCTTTTGAAACCTTCTAAATACGTTTTAGAAACACTATTCTACCAATTTAACTTACCCACTTAACAAGATTCTTGAAACAGATTTTACCCAAGAAAATCACAACTTTCAAACCTTTTGAAAAATTTTCAAACACTTCACGAATTCAAAACAGAACTTTAAACAAAACCACAACAAATAACTTAAAACTGGAATTTAAATGGTACTCAGTCTAGCAAAACACTTTTTCATTTAATAAAATAAATTACAAGGTTTTTTTTAAAAAAAACTGAGACAAAACAAAATGCAAAAACCCTAATGCCTTAAATAGGCTTACAAAGATATTTCTAGAAGATGGAAACCCTAGTTCTTAACTCCCCATTGTGCCCTTGGAGGATATTCGGATATCCTTTGAAGATGCCGATTTTTGAAAATCGTTCTTAGCTCGTTTTTGGTTCCCATGTGATGTGTAAGAGTACTTGTTTGATCTTGGCCGTTTGTCAAGACTTTGGGAGCACGAAATTGCTTAGGGGTGTTGATTTGGTCTTCTCTTCTGGCAATCTTTGGATTTTAGTAGCAGGGGAGGGTTGGGGGGAGGACCACAGGACACATGGCAACTTTTGGTTGAGTGGGTTTGGGTGAGAAAAACGTGAATTATCAATCTGCACTTTTTGAGCTAAAACCCCTCTTGTTTTGGTTTAAATGAAACTGGATAATAGCTAGGGTTTATGGGGAACAGTGGATGGGTTTAATCTAAATTTGGGGATTACTTTTTAAATAAAGTGTTAAGGGAGGGAAAAGGGGTTAAGTGGGGGATTTGACCAAGTTGACTTGGGTTTAATAATGAAACCGGGTTTAAGGGTTGGGCTAAGGGGCTTTGTTGGGCTTTAGTGGAGGTTTTGCATTACCCGTCCCATATCTAACGTAGTAATTCGTTAAATATTTGCAAGGTTAGTCCAAAACTGTTAAGTTCTTTCACCCACAGTCCAAAGTCATTTTCAAGGTTAGTCCTTTTGTTTCTTTTGACTAACTTAAGCACTTTTAACCATTTCCCAAGGGCTGATTTTGTCCAATCTTCAAACTTTAAGGTTCCCACTTGCACAATTAAATTTTGGAGGGTTAAATTTGACAAGTTCTTCAAAGATGAGGGGCCATTTTTGCCAATTGTTGAAAGTTGAGGGTCCATTTTGTAACTTTGTGATTTTCAAAGGACCAAACTTGTACTTTCTTGTATTTTGAAGGACTTCATGATGCATTTGACTTTGTGGATGAGATTGGTTGACAATTTAGCTTTGTTGAGGGGCTAAATTTGCCAAATCTTCAAAGTTAAGGGTCCTTTTTGCAATATTGACAAACTTTAGGGACCAAGCTTGTAATTATGAAGATACAAGGGTATAAAGTGTCAATTCTTCCATATTGGAGGACCCTTCTTCACAATTCTTCAAATCTTCAAGGGCTATCTTTGGAAATTTCTTCATTAGGGCTTGGTTCAATGTGCGGCTTCGTTTCCCGTGTTCGTTTTTGCGTGATTCTTGTGATCTTTTATCATTTTCTCAATATCCGTACCTAATTTACACAAGCAACAAACACAAGCATATATTTGGGTATTTTGATGATATTTAATGCATTTTAAGTCCAAAAAGAACGATGAGACCATGTATAAAAGCCGTCTCATCACTCCCCCATACTAAACCATTGCCGTGCCCTCACGCAATGCTAGAATAAAGTATCGTAGCATCTCCAAAGTTCATTTTTATTCCCTTTATTGGAATGATAAACTAGCTACACTACTACTATTGCTACTACTTGTGTTATAGACATAATGTATGATTTTCATCGCAAAATGGGACGTTTAGGTTCATAGAATAAGAACACGTGAATGCTTCGTTAGAAATAATTTCATCCTCCTCGATTTTCACTCTAATTCCATGCTAAGCGTGCAACGAGATCATTGTCATTATAAGTTAGTAATGCTAACACTACTCATATGCCCTAATCACGTACTTATTCTCCCATTATTCCTAAGTTGTATCTCTTATATTTTATGATGTCTTGAATGTTTCACGAGGATACATTGTTTGACTTATGCGATAATAGAGATTTAGGTCTAAAAATAGAGTCCTAACGGTGTAACTAAGACCATCAAATCAATAACCCCTCCTAATAGACGACGATGTTAAAAAATTAAGTTGACAAGAAGAATCGATAAACACGGTTTTATAACGGTTTTGAACATGAGACTTATTACCAAGACTTTTATATGCCCCCTAACGGAAGGGCCTTATTATCTTTGGTTTACCTCCATCTTTTATTCAACTTCGCCATGAAGCTTTTATTATGACTTCGGTCTTGCCTTGCCTTTTATTATCCGCCTCATCGGTGGTTTTATTAACCAAAGACGTATATCCTCACGCTAAGGCGAATTTTGGATCTTTAAAGCTTCGAAGATTAAGGCTTGATTCACTTTCAATTTTGCATAGATTTTAGGCCTTGTGGGGCTTCAAATTGTTTGCTTGATTTAGGTGAGCACTTGAAATCTTATTATTAGGTGAAGCTTTCGATTATTCGGGTGCCAATACTTCAAAACCGTGACGCTGGCGATACCTTAATGTCTTCCCAATTTAATTAAACGGAAGCTACTAGAAAAGACTAGAAACCCAACAATCCTAACTAAACCGCTAAGTCAATATTTATTAAGCAAAAAATATTTACATGCGAAGGGAGAATAAGCAAACAATGAGAACACATGAGTTTTTGAAAGAATACGAGTACTCTACGTTTAGCATAGTAACTTATAATTAACCCTATCATTTCTCGTCCTCATTTAAGAGACTTAGCCTAATGTGTAGTTAAGGAATCAAAGCTAAGTGCTCAACACGCACGGTCGAGTCAAAAATTACTCTTATTCTCGCAATCGGAAAATCTACATTCGTGTCTTCAAACACTTATAAAACATGAGAAAAATTTTAAAATTTGGCCATTTTTAGCCTTATTTTGCAACAAAACGATAAACAAAACGATAAACTTTGGAAAGCGTGAAGGTTTGGCAAGGCAAGTATCTATTCACCCCCCCATACTAAAGTTAAACATTGTCCTCAATGTTTCGAGTCTAGGGGTGCAAACACCCCCATACTAGAGACGTAGTCGAATGCCTAATCTAGCATGGAAAGGGTGTAACCATTAAATTAATAGCCGTTTATGAAGTGTGCTAAAAACCTAAGGTTAGAACAATAAAGGATATATCATGGATATTGAGAAATGTCTCCAAAGCAAATGATCGAGTGCTCCCATAAAACGAACACGAGAGGCTCCAATTGTGAAGATCATGATCTAAAAACCACAATGCACAAACAACCATAGAACAAAGGTTGGAAGGGCACGAATCCCCACACGTAAGCTACATTAGACTAAGAAAGCGATAATATGTACATAGGATAAGCATGGGACTCCCCCACGAGGCACCTCGTTTTTGATTACCGAGTCATGAGCTCGACTCGATCCCCTCAATACTAATTATCATTGGGGAAGGTGACTTGGTCGAGGTAGTTCAAGGATGGAACTTCCCCACCAAAGTAGTGCTTCAACCTATGTCCATTCACCTTGAAGTTAGGACCATCATCTTGAGCTAGCTCGATGGTCCCATACGGAAATACTTGAGTCACGGTGAATGGACCGGACCAACGGGATTTCAATTTACCGGAAAATATTTTCAATCTTGAATTAAAAAGTAAAACTTGATCCCCAATGTTAAAAACCCGGTTTTTAATTTTAGAATCATGCAACTTTTTAGTTTTCTCTTTATAAATCAATGAATTTTCATAAGCAATGTCCCTTAATTCATCTAATTCATTTAGTTGCATTTTCCGGTGTTTTCTCGCGGTCTCCATATCATCATTACAATGCTTTAGGGCCCAATAAGCCTTGTGTTCTAACTCGATAGGCAAATGACAATTCTTTCCATACACAAGCTTATAGGGAGTGCACCCAATGGGTGTCTTATGAGCGGTCCTAAAGGCCCATAAAGCATCGTCTAACTTATCCGACCAAGATTGTCGGTTTTCTCCCACGGATCTCTCCAAGATCCTCTTCAATGCTCGGTTTGAAACCTCGACTTGCCCACTCGTTTGTGGGTGGTAAGCCGTAGAAAGACGATGTGTAACCCCATATTTCCTTAGAACCCTTTCAAATTGGTCATTACAAAAATGGGTTCCACGATCGCTTATGATAGCACGAGGGGTTCCAAACCTAGCAAACAAACTTTTCAAGAACTTGACTACCACACGAGCATCATTAGTGGGCAAGGCCTTCGCCTCCACCCACTTAGATAGGTAGTCAACCGCAACAAGGATGTACTTATTACCACGAGATGATGGGAACGGCCCCATAAAGTCTATGCCCCAAACGTCAAAGATCTCACATACTTGAATGATATTTTGTGGCATTTCATCTTTTTGTGAGGCTTTTCCTTGTCGTTGGCATGAATCACAAGACTTCACAAGATTTTGTGCATCTCGGTAAATAGTAGGCCAAAAGAAGCCGGCATCAAACACCTTTTTAGCCGTGAGATTAGCACCGTGGTGACCACCCGTGGGTCCCTCATGGCAAGCTCTAAGGATGTTAGAAGCTTCGGTGCCAAATACACAACGGCGGATGATTTGATCCGCACACGTTCGAAACAAGTAAGGGTCGTTCCAAAAATAGAACTTGACATCACGAAAGAATTTTCGTTTTTCTTGAGTTGTCATACCCTTAATGATGAAGTTACCCGCATGGTAATTTTCAAAATCCGCAAACCATGGGGTAGAAGGATCAAGTTTGGAATTCACTACACCAAGTGTCTCGAGCGGAAATGTTTCGGTGATTTCCTTAGGCTCGTAAACACTTTGGTGAGGATCTTCTAAACGAGAGAGATGATCGGCCGCTAGATTCTCGGCTCCTTTTTTATCAACGATTTTGTGATCAAATTCTTGAAGGAGGAGAATCCAACGAAGTAATCTCGGCTTTGCATCTTGTTTAGCCATGAGATACTTGATAGCCGAATGGTCCGTATACACTATGCATTTTGTCAAGACGAGATAAGGTCGGAATTTCTCAAATGCATATACCACGGCAAGGAACTCCTTTTCCGTTGTAGTGTATTTAAGTTGAGCCTCGGTCATCGTCTTGCTAGCATAGTGTATAGGCAAGAAATGCTTATCATGACGTTGTCCCAAAACGGCCCCAATAGCGTAATCACTTGCATCACACATAAGTTCAAAGGGGAGGTTCCAATTGGGAGCAACAAGAATGGGAGCTTCGGTAAGTTTCCTCTTAAGGATCTCAAAGGCTCGTACACAATCTTCGTCAAAGACAAAACGTGCTTCTTTTTCAAGAAGATGTGTAATGGGTCGAGAAATCTTCGAGAAATCCTTGATGAATCATCGATAAAAGCCCGCGTGGCCTAGGAAACTCCTAACTCCCTTGACGGTTTTGGGATGAGGTAATTTGGCGATGACGTCTACCTTAGCTTGATCTACCTCAATCCCCGCTTTCGAGACCTTGTGCCCTAAGACGATTCCACTTCTAACCATAAAATGACACTTTTCCCAATTGAGCACAAGGTTGGTTTCCTCACAACGTTTTAACATTCTCTCAAGGTTCGACAAACACGAAGTAAAGGAATCACCAAACACGGAAAAGTCATCCATGAAGACTTCCATCGTCTTCTCGATCATATCATGAAAAATAGCCATCATGCATCGTTGAAAAGTTCCCGGTGCATTACAAAGTCCGAATGGCATTCTACGATAGGCAAACGTTCCATATGGACACGTAAACGTAGTTTTTTCTTGATCACGAGGATCGATGGGAATTTGGAAGTAACCGGAAAAACCATCTAAAAAGCAATAGAAATCGTTTCCCGCAAGACGCTCCAACATTTGGTCCATGAAGGGCAAGGGAAAATGGTCTTTTCGAGTGGCTTCATTCAACTTTCGATAGTCAATGCACACTCTCCATCCGGTCACGAGTCTAGTGGGAATCAACTCGTTGGCATCGTTTGGCACAACGGTCATTCCTCCCTTTTTAGGGACACAATGAATAGGACTCACCCAAGGGCTATCGGAAATAGGGTAAATCATTCCCGCGTCAAGGAGTTTAAGGACCTCCTTTTTGATGACGTCGTGAATTTTGGGGTTCACCCTTCTTTGACTTTGGATTGTTGGCTTGAAATCCTCCTCCATTAATATTTTGTGTGTACAAAATTTGGGATCGATTCCCTTAATGTCGGATAACTTCCACGCAATCGCCCCTTTGTGGTCCTTAAGAACATCGACAAGTGCGGTTTTTTCATCATTCGAAAGTTCCTTCGCAATAATAACCGGCAACTTGTCGTCCTCCTCCAAATAGACATACTCGAGGTGAGGAGGTAAATCTTTCAACTCGAGGATAGGTGGTTCCTCAAGTGAAGATTTGGGCTCGATACTCATGACCTCCTCGGGTGGAGGAAATGGGAAATCGTTGAGAAAATCCTTGATAATCGAGAAGTCCTCATAGTTGTCGAGGTCTTCGTCACAAGTACGTGGAACATCAAATTCTTCCAACGTAAAACCACCACCTTCGAAAGGAGTGAAGGTTGGTGTCGAATTATCAAGAATTGGATCTAACATAGTGGGATTGCCACTAGTTTCTTCATCACCAAACCCTAAAACTTCTTGTGAAAATTCCTCGCAAACCACGTCGATCATATCAACGAGGTTTATGGTTGCAACGGAATAAACATGAGAAAGTTGAGAATTTTGAGTTGCGTTTATAACAAGTTCCTCGTCGTTGAAACGTAAGGTGATCTTTCTAGCATGCACATCGATCAAAGCCATAGACGTATCTAAAAACGAACGACCTAAAATAAGAGGAACTTGAGGATCCGTGGGGATGTCAACAACAATAAAGTCTACGGGATAGTAGAACTTCCCCACTTTCACAAAAACGTCTTCCGCCAAACCACATGCAAGAATCGTGGAATGGTCGTCCAACTCAATAGACATTCGTGAAGGAGTAAGATTAGGAAGATTGAGCGACTTGTAGATTGCAAGTGGCATCAAGTTAATGCTAGCACCAAGATCGGCCAAGGCATAGCATTCTTCCATGTCTTGAATTGCACAAGGGATCAAAAATTTACCGGGATCACCGACTTTTTGAGGTATGCGATTAAGATAAACCGACGAACAACTAGACTTTTGGTGTAATTTTTCCTTGTTGTTCAACATACTCTTAAAGTTAGCGGCAAATCGAGGCATCATGACCAAGGCATCGGCGAAACTCACATTAAAGTGCAAATCACGAAACATTTTCAAAAAGAGCTCAAATTGGTAGTTGTCGCGCTCTTATCGTTTCTCCTTCCTAAGTCTCGATGGGTAAGGCAAGGGTGGTGTGGGTTGGGGCATAGGCATAGCCTTTGGAATCTCGGGTTCCAAAATGGGTGATGGGTCAACCGTAGGTGTGGCATGAGCGGTACTTTGTGGGATTGAAATATGCTCCTCTTCGGCCACCACCTCGGGTTCTTCCTCAATTTCCTCCACCGTTGGAGTAATTGGTTGAGGAGTCGGTTCTTTAAGTGCCTTACCACTACGTGTGGTAATCACTTTCATCTCTCCCTTCGGGTTTGAAACGGTGTTACTAGGCAAACCACCCGAAGTAGAGGCTTTGTTCACCATTACGCATTCTAAAATTGCATTAAGCTTAGCATCAAAATTATTAAACTTCACATCTTGGCTAGCGGCTTTTTGGTCAATTCTTTGTTCAAGCCTAGCATGACTTTGCTCTATCTTGTTGTTTTGACCTCGAATTTGGTTAGCAAAATCATTTTTCAATTCATTCCTCATGGCTAGATTTTCCTTAATGAAATTAGCTAACTCCTTTGCATTCTTAGCCGTCTCCTTAGCTTGATTAGCCATTTGCTCTTGAATGTTTTCCATAATCTTATCATTTGAAGTAGTGTAATTCAAAAATTCCAATGGAAGTTCTTTGTTATTTTGAAGAGCTTGACTTGCATTTTGAAAATTACGGTTTTGATTTTGATTTTGCAATTGGCTATTACTACTACTCCCTTGATTCCCATAGTTGTTATTACCCTTATAATTGTTCCTTTGATTGCTTTGGTAACCAACTTGATTGTTTCGATAATTGTTAGCATTTTGATTTGGTGAAAAACCCGGTGGAGTCAATTGATTAGTGCGAGGAACTTGACCGTTTTGGTTATAAGTTCCCGCGGCCGCGAAGGCACTCGAAGTGTTACCACCGTTGGTAATGCACTCGGAATAATCGTGAGCTCCACCACAATACATACACGAAACCTCAACCGCTTTAATCGTAGCGGGAGCGGGTTGTTCACCAACTTTAAACTCAACTAACAAGCCTTTCACTATATCAAAAATTTTGTTCTCCAAATTAGCCTCGACTTGGCAAGCATCAACGGTGTGTGACAAACTAGGTGAAGATGAAGACGAAGCCTTACGAACACTCGACGTGCTACGAGGACTATACACCTTAGACCTATTCTCAATAATTACCAATGCTTCCTCGACCGTCTTACACAAGAAATTACCACCCGCGGCGGCATTAAGATAATCACGCTCATGATCGTTCAAGCCATTGTAAAACGTGTCTATTTGATGCAAGTCGGAAAAACCATGATGAGGACATTCGTGCAACATTTCCTTAAACCTATTCCAAGCCGTTGAAAAACTCTCATTAAACTCTTGCGAAAACTTTGAAATCTCGTTTTTCAAGTGCGTAGTCTTAGAGGGCGGAAAAAATTGGTTCACGAATTTTGAAACGAGATCCTTCCACGTCAATATAGAATTGGGTGGCTCTTTCTCTAACCAAATTTTTGCGGGCCCCGCTAAGGAATACGGAAAAAGCATCATCTTAATCGAGTCGTTTGAAACATCCTTAAACTTGCACGTGGCGGTGAGACGATTAAATTGGCGAATGTGGTTATGCGGGTTGTCCTTTTCGTCCCCTCGAAACTTGTTGTTTTGAATCATGGACAACAAACCCGTCTTAACCTCAAAATTCTCCGCAAGGATAGCGGGAATCACAATCGCTTCTCCATAACCCTCGGTGGGTGCTTGAAGTAACTCCATCATAGTTCGATTAGCCATGGGTGCTTCTTTCACTACAACGGGTTCGTCAATAGGAGAGTCCTCACTAGTAGGAGTGAGTGATTTGTTTCTTCGTTTACGAGCACGTCTTGCTTTAGAGCGAGTTTGCATAAACGTCACGTACAACGAGAAGGCGAGCAAAGACGATTCTTTTTGGTATTTTTACTTTTTCAATTTTTTTTTGTGGTTTTTGATTGTTTTTAACTTTTTTGGATTTTTTGGAATGTATTAAGTAGACCAAAATCTACAAATCTCCTCACTAATCAAATCTCTTGATTAACGAAGCCTCTAGGAATGAAAACGAACACGTGAAGTGAACGCCTTCGATGACTTTAGAACGATGGTGGAACACCAAATCGTTCAAGAGGGTTTAATCAATTGAAACCAAGAAAATATATATGATACTTAGTAATACTTTGGGCGGCAAAACCCTCGATTCACTCTCAAAATCAAATACGCACAAGCAAGCGGGGAAACGAGGCGGCGCGAAGCACTTAAGAGCCTTTTTCCTTAGGATATATTTTATAATATCCGCCTTATACCCACCTTATAGTTTGTATTTTCAAAATCAAGCTTCACGAAAGTATTTATCTATTTTTGCCTTTTTCTTTGGTTTGAGATTCGAATACAATGATTGGGTAATGACCTCCCAAGTCAAGGTTGTGATTGCTCACGTATTTGGAGTACTTGTAAATTTATTGTTCTACGTATACAATATAGTAATAATATTCACACAAAAATCGAAAAACGATAATACGTATTAATAGAGTGCTATTAATACAAATACTATTATGGCTAATATAGAAAACAACAATGGTTCAACCAAAACACAACACGCCTCCCCGGCAGCGGCGCCAAAATGATAGTTGTAAAATTAGCACTTGTTTAGGAAAACAAGGTAATTAGGGCAAGTATTGAATACACGTTTAGGAAAACGTATATTAATGACCCAAAATAAGTTCGTTCTCGAGGAGGCAAGTGCGTTGTGTTAAGAGTTGATTTATGATGTTTGTGATTATGATAATTGAAAAAGAAATGAGAAAGGAAAGAATTGACGGTTACGAAAACTAATTAAACTACGACGAAAAAGGCGTAAACGTAAAACCGTAAAAACGACGAAAATTAAAATTTTACCCTAAAAATTCCTAAAAATTACTAAAAATCCCAAATAATATTCTAAGAGTTTACAAAAAAATCCAAACTTGCTAAAACCTTTTAATTAATTAAATAATGACTTTTTAATGCTAATTAAAGCCCTAAAAATCACTTTTAATTATTAAAAAGCCCTAAACAAGATTTTATAATTTGTAAACCTCAAAAATGACCTAATAAAACTAAAAACTATTTTTAAAAATTTTAAAACCAATTTAAACTATTTTTAATCTCCTAAAAACTATTAAAATGTATTAAATCTTAAATTAATTCTAAAAATTAATTGAAAAGCCTAAAAATTAAATGGAAAGTGACAAAAGTCCTAATTAATGATAAAGAACCTAGGAAAAATGAAAAAGAAATAAAAATAAAACTTTTTAGTTTAATGAATAAAATAATATTAAAATATTCTAAAAAATTAAAAGTCCTCAAATAAATTCTAAAAAATTCTCAAAAATCCTAAATATTGTAACTAGAACAAAAATGCAAACCAAATTTTCTGAAACCTATTAATTAATTTTATATTAATTTTTAAAGTTTAATTAAAAACCTAAAATAAAATAAAATTAAAAATTAAAGTTTTTGAAAATCTAACTAAATGTAAACCTCAAGTTAATAAATTAAAACTTAAAATTATTTTTCCTAGAAATTAAAAATCTTTTTTCTATTTTTTAATGATTTATTAAAAACCGGGTATTAAATAATTCCTAGAAAATAAATAAATATATGGAAAAATATAAAAACTATCTAGAAAAATCCCTAAACCTGTAACTTTCCTAAGAAAAATAAAAAGATCAAAAATTAACTTAAAAATAAGCTGGAATATGGGAATTAAGCTACGGCTTATAAATAAGTTAACAGTTGAAAAAGTGGTTAAGAGAATTAACCTTGCACCCTTGGTCAGTAAAAGACCCAAGGGCGCAACGGTTAAGTGTTATGTGTGTGAGCGTGGTGATGGGGGTTCGAGTCTTAGCAACCCCTTTTTGCCAGTTACTTTTTTTTTTGTTTTTACCCTTCTCACAACCAACTGTCAACCTTTTTACTTGTAAACCAATCCAAACTCTTTTTTTTTTTTGCAAGATTAATCCAAGTCGAATCCAAAAATGTGACAGATTGAAATTTTTGAAGAACACAAGTTTGTTCTTCTTAGGTTTCTTTCACAGTTTGCAAAAGCCAAAGGAGTTGGCTTGTGGGCTTATTTGGAGTAGCTTATGGACAATGGGGGCACCCTTGAGCTTATTGAAGCTCAAGGAGTCAAAAATTAAGCAAAGAGAAGCACACTTAGCACACACCAAAGATCAAATAAAGCACACCCTAGCACTATGCAGTTTCTGTGATAAAATAGCTAGGACAGTGGACTATAAGCTGATTTCTAGCACCCTAGTGAGATTTAGTCTCCAATTTTAAGCACACAACAACACCAAATAGCACACAAACCAAAGCAATCCTTAAATAACCCTAACACTTCAACAGATTACAAAGATCAAGCATAAAAAATTAACAAAACAGGAAGATTAGTGGCATAAGCAGATTTTTAGCTATGTATTCACTTTTAAGCACACAAACCTGTTTCTATCTTGCACCAAAATGAAACAAAGCTACTAACAAACCTATCCTAACCTATCTTAATCCTTCTAACACTTTTTTAATAACACAATCAAAAGATTTACCCTGCTAATACCTATAGCCAAACAGCCTGTTAAAAATCTTTTTCAACTTTTTCCAAACCAAATCTATTCTAACCACTACCAAATTGATCCTAACACCATCTAACATGCACAAAAGAACAAGAGAACACAAAATCAACAGCTTAAATCCCTTATAACACCAAAATCATGCAAGATCATATAAGTCACAACTTTTCTGAAATTTTCAAAGAAAAATGAGATTTACCTCAAGGTTTTACTTCCAAAACCTTGGTGGATGAAAATCCACTTCCAAACCAACACGGGTTGGTGCTGAAACACTGATCAACAAACTTCAAACCTGCCAAAAAGAAAAAACAAAAAAAAAGCACAAAGCAAATATATGTTGTTTTTTTTTTTTTTTTTTTTTCTTCCTTAAAAACTTTCACAATCCTTTTGAAACCTTCTAAATACGTTTTAGAAACACTATTCTACCAATTTAACTTACCCACTTAACAAGATTCTTGAAACAGATTTTACCCAAGAAAATCACAACTTTCAAACCTTTTGAAAAATTTTCAAACACTTCACGAATTCAAAACAGAACTTTAAACAAAACCACAACAAATAACTTAAAACTGGAATTTAAATGGTACTCAGTCTAGCAAAACACTTTTTCATTTAATAAAATAAATTACAAGGTTTTTTTTAAAAAAAACTGAGACAAAACAAAATGCAAAAACCCTAATGCCTTAAATAGGCTTACAAAGATATTTCTAGAAGATGGAAACCCTAGTTCTTAACTCCCCATTGTGCCCTTGGAGGATATTCGGATATCCTTTGAAGATGCCGATTTTTGAAAATCGTTCTTAGCTCGTTTTTGGTTCCCATGTGATGTGTAAGAGTACTTGTTTGATCTTGGCCGTTTGTCAAGACTTTGGGAGCACGAAATTTCTTAGGGGTGTTGATTTGGTCTTCTCTTCTGGCAATCTTTGGATTTTAGTAGCAGGGGAGGGTTGGGGGGAGGACCACAGGACACATGGCAACTTTTGGTTGAGTGGGTTTGGGTGAGAAAAACGTGAATTATCAATCTGCACTTTTTGAGCTAAAACCCCTCTTGTTTTGGTTTAATTGAAACTGGATAATAGCTAGGGTTTATGGGGAACAGTGGATGGGTTTAATCTAAATTTGGGGATTACTTTTTAAATAAAGTGTTAAGGGAGGGAAAAGGGGTTAAGTGGGGGATTTGACCAAGTTGACTTGGGTTTAATAATGAAACCGGGTTTAAGGGTTGGGCTAAGGGGCTTTGTTGGGCTTTAGTGGAGGTTTTGCATTACCCGTCCCATATCTAACGTAGTAATTCGTTAAATATTTGCAAGGTTAGTCCAAAACTGTTAAGTTCTTTCACCCACAGTCCAAAGTCATTTTCAAGGTTAGTCCTTTTGTTTCTTTTGACTAACTTAAGCACTTTTAACCATTTCCCAAGGGCTGATTTTGTCCAATCTTCAAACTTTAAGGTTCCCACTTGCACAATTAACTTTTGGAGGGTTAAATTTGACAAGTTCTTCAAAGATGAGGGGCCATTTTTGCCAATTGTTGAAAGTTGAGGGTCCATTTTGTAACTTTGTGATTTTCAAAGGACCAAACTTGTACTTTCTTGTATTTTGAAGGACTTCATGATGCATTTGACTTTGTGGATGAGATTGGTTGACAATTTAGCTTTGTTGAGGGGCTAAATTTGCCAAATCTTCAAAGTTAAGGGTCCTTTTTGCAATATTGACAAACTTTAGGGACCAAGCTTGTAATTATGAAGATACAAGGGTATAAAGTGTCAATTCTTCCATATTGGAGGACCCTTCTTCACAATTCTTCAAATCTTCAAGGGCTATCTTTGGAAATTTCTTCATTAGGGCTTGGTTCAATGTGCGGCTTCGTTTCCCGTGTTCGTTTTTGCGTGATTCTTGTGATCTTTTATCATTTTCTCAATATCCGTACCTAATTTACACAAGCAACAAACACAAGCATATATTTGGGTATTTTAATGATATTTAATGCATTTTAAGTCCAAAAAGAACGATGAGACCATGTATAAAAGCCGTCTCATCAATCCTAGAAACTATGAATGTTGATTTTGATGAGCTGACAGCAATGGCTTCTGAGCAAAGCAGCTCTGAACCCGCACTTCATGAAATGGGACCAAGTAATATTAGTTCTGGTCTTGTCCCAAACAACCCTACTTCATCATCATTTACACCACCTACTAGGAAGGAATGGGATACGTTGTTTCAACCGTTCTTTGATGAATTCTTTACTCCTCCAAGTATTGTTGCTCCAGAACCTGAAGTAATAGCTCCGGTAACCGAAGTTTTCGCTCCAGCAACCGTTGCACAATCAGATACATCTGCACCAACAATTGGTCAAGATATACCTTCAACAAGTAATTCTCAACCAACACATATTTCAACTACCCATGTCATGCCTATTGATGATGAAGAGGATGATGATGATCACGATTTGGAATTTGCTCAAATGCGTGAACTTCCATTCTTTGGTGTATCTATTCCCGACCCTAATCAAGCCGGGTCGTCCACCTCAGAGGAAGCTCCTTCTACAGTTTACTCTAATCCACGGATTCGTGAACATGACAGCAAGTGGACAAAGGATCATCCTATAGATTCTATTATTGGTGACCCTAATCGTCCGGTATCCACACGAAGTCAGTTACAAGAAAGTGCATTGTTTTGTCACTTTGATGCTTTTCTCACTGAAGTTGAACCTAAGACATGGCAACAAGCTTTTACTCAATCCTGTTGGATAGAAGCTATGCAAGAAGAACTTAATGAATTCATACGTCTTGATGTTTGGGAACTTGTCCTATGCCCGGATCAAGTGCAGTTACTCACTTTGAAATGGGTTTACAAGGTGAAACTCGATGAGTTAGGCGGAATATTGAAGAACAAAGCTCGTCTAGTAGCTCGTGGATACAAGCAATTATTGGGCATCGACTTTATGGAATCCTTTGCACCTATTGCCCGTTTGGAAGCTATTAGACTATTCCTCGCTTATGCAGCCCATATGAATATGGTCGTCTATCAGATGGATGTGAAGACGGCATTTCTTAATGGTAAACTCAAGGAAGAGGTCTATGCTCAACAGCCGGATGGTTATGTGAATCCTAAATATCCTAATCATGTGTACAAGCTTAAGAATGCTCTCTATGGGTTGAAGCAAGCTCCTCGCGCATGGTATGATCTTTTGTCACAATTCCTCATTACGCAAGGCTTCGCTAAAGGCAAGGTGGATCCCACGCTGTTCATTCAGAAACGAGGTAAAGATATGATTATGGTACAAATATATGTTGATGATATTATAATTGCAGCCTCGACCCAAACCTTATCGGATGAGTTTGGAACACTCATGTCTTCCAAGTTTAAGATGTCAATGATGGGCAAGGTATCATTCTTCTTAGGTCTTCAGATATCTCAATGTCCCAGAGGCATCTTTATCAATCAATCCAAGTATGCCCTTGAATCGCTAAGAAGTATAAGATGGAATCTTGCGACCCCGTGGATACTCCAATGGTGGAACGAACTAAGCTTGATGCAGATCCACATGGAGTTGCCGTTGATCCGACACTTTATCGTGGAATGATCGGTACTCTTCTGTATATCACAGCCAGTCGACCTGATCTTCAGTTTGCTATATGTATGTGTGCCAGGTATCAAACTAGGCCTACTGAGTTACACTTAGCTACTGTTAAAAGGATCTTTCGATATCTTAAAGGAACCATTAATCGGGGACTTTGGTATTCGAAGGACTCTTCTATTGCACTAATGGCATATGCAGATGCGGATCACGCGGGTTGTCAAGATACAAGGCGTAGCACGAGTGGAACCTTGCAACTACTAGGAGATCGATTAATCAGTTGGGCATCGAAAAGGCAGAAAAGCGCTGCAATTTCAAGTACGGAAGCCGAATACATAGCTATGTCCGGTTGCTGTGCTCAAATTCTTTGGATGAGATCGCAATTAACCGACTATGGTCTAGGTTTGAACAAGATTCCGATGTACTGTGACAACAAGAGTGCAATTGCCTTATGCTGCAACAACGTTCAGTTCTCCCGGTCGAAGCATATTGACATTCGCTACCACTTCATCAAGGAGCAAGTGGAAAATGGAGTAATCGAGCTTTACTTTGTCCGATCTGAGTATCAATTGGCGGATATTTTCACGAAGGCTTTAGATCGCGCTCGAATTGAATTTTTGGCCGACAAGCTGGGAATGAGAACCTTCTCGCCTGAGACTCTTAAGGAACTAGCAGATGAAGCGAAAGAATAGTGGTGGCTAAACTATTCTCCGTATCCTTGGTGATCATCTGTATATATTGTTTCTATTTTTATCCACAAAAGCAAAATACAAAAATATAAAACCATATAAAAACCATAAAAATTGAAAAATCTAGAAAAATCCAAAAATATTTTTACTTTTTTTCTAAGGCATGTCTTTTGGTACGATAATATTTACGGCCTTAGAAATGTTGATTAATATCGACACGACGCCATAAATAGAGTTCGTACAAAAGTTGTAAATATTTCATAAAACATGCCTAAATGGCTTGTAGTTATTTCTGACTGCAACCCGGTTTTCATATTAAAGTCAAGTATTTCTTATGAAAGCTTTGACTCACAACGGGAATTAATTTTCTCGGGCAAGGTTTACTTTAAAACCTTGTAAGGGATCAAGTTTACTTTATAACTTGGTCTAACACAAATCTATGTACGCATCAGTGCATTTATTTGTTAAAACAAGAGAAGTCTTGTTTGTATGGAGCTATCATCTCTATAACCATGCTATCTACAATTGGTATCTACATACTCGACGATGCGACTACTCAACCGACGACTACAGCTCTTTCAATAGAACACGGGTCAACAATTGAGGGGGAGCAACTGTCAAGCATTCAGAATCTTCGATGCTGAACGTGCCAAGTTCACAAGTTGGTGTCAAGACAACAATACCAATCGTACGTGTGGTGTCAAGAGATGACTTCAGACGTGACTAGGCGACCAACATATGCTGCCAAGAACCATTTGATCTTATCATATGATGTTCTCATCAATCAGGTCCAACCTTGTCAATTCTTTTTAATATGGTGAATATGTGATCATGCTACAAATCGATATCATATCTCATACATTTGGTATCATGAAGATAAAACGGACTTGCATTTTTCTTCCCAAAACCTTTGTTAAAACTTCATTAAATCAATTGATATTAAAAACATCGATTGGGTTAATATTTTTAATATGGGGGTGAAAATGTGATTTAATATGGGATATTATCACAAATGGTTTGACTTAATGTGCTGGCTCATCCCAACATGTGCGAAATGTTTTCGAATATCGTAGCATATGTTAAGGGGGAGCAAAATGGATTTGCTATATCAAAATGGATTTTCATGGTGACATATACTTACCTTAAACCCATTTATTTCACGACGATGAAGATTGTGGTGACATAAGGATGGTAGGATAGGTTAAGTCCAATGATTCTTCCAGAACCGGAGGAATCTTCCCAAGGACATTCCATAGCTAGAAATAGTAGTCCTTAGGAAAGTTGGAGAAAGATTGTGAACGTAGCTGAATGCCGACCAAGTACTTAAGTTAGCACTGGAACAATCACAACAAGGTGCTAGTTATGACGTATTAGTAAGCATTGAAGGGGTTGAAGAATGAAAAAGAATTGTAAAGATAAAGGGTGTAAAGAAAGAAGCCCTCCTTACAACTTTAGGCAGAAACCGGGTCAATACATATGCTATTGAGATCATTTTAATGATTCTCGATATTGAAGACAGACATCATGGACCCAGTGATGCAATGCACAACCCATCCCAGCTAACTCACATATCTGTTAAAAGATATTTGTTTTATTCACACGGAGACAACGCATTATCTATTGATTTATTCACTCCGAATAAATTGGTATTGAAAAGGTGGCACTCCTCTCCAGCCTCCGATCACTAAAATCCAAAATGCACGATTGAATCTAGAGCCATTTGAGATTATCAAATATCTCAGTAGGACACACTTTCATGTTTCCTTGCTTCTTCACACACTGTGAAAAGTAAGAAAGATTTTAAGAGTCCTACGCAAAATCTTCATGATCTTGCCTGAACATCCGAGTAATACGAAAGTATTTACAATGAAGATGGAAATCCTTCTTGAGCGAATATCAAAAAGCTCATGGTAGGTGACTTGTGCGATTCTTTATGAATCAAACTTGTGATAACTGGAAAGCAACAGCTGTTTAATTCTTAACTGAATTTAAACACGTTCCAGGCCTCTACGCAATATCTCAGTGATCTTGCCAGAACACTCAGAGTGATACCTTTGTGTTCACGGTGATGAGTGGAAATCCTTCTAGTGTTAACCTCAAACAGCACTTGGTAGGTAACTTGCAAGATTCTATACGAATCAAGCTCGTGACAACTGGAAAGCAACGATGGTGCGGTTCTTAATTGAATTTCACTTGTTCCAGGAACATGAATTGACGGCTTCAAATCATGCGGATAATTTTATCCAAATGATTCACTCTTTACGTTCGCAGTCAGCTTTGGACGGTCGAGTAAAGAGAACGGGTTTACCCGCGAAATCCTGTCAAGAAGTTACTTAATTGAAACTATCCGTCACGGGTACGATATCTAATATCGTCCAACGGTCTTCACCGACCGGAGGTAAAATGCTACCGAATTAGAATGAAATGTTCAAAGCCATTTCGTTCGTGTCTACTTATGTTGCGGCATTTGAAGACGGTGGCGTTGCGGGATCCAAGAAGAAGTCATCCCCGCATGCTTATACTTTACGCACTTAATATCTCATCTAATTCAAGAAAGCCTAAAAGTTAAGTCTTCCGCTGTTTCAAACTCTGAAGCTTTCAAGAATTACGAAGGTATAAGTATGTGGGACGTGAGGTCACGAAGAGGCGAAGATCACAAGTGATGGATGCACGACATCAAGGCAAGAGATTAATGCTCAAGACTGATATCAAAGATCACATCAACATGTTCACCAGAAAAGAAAAAGAAAAGAAAGACGAAGACTACGAGCTCAAGACAAGCATAGTATGCTAGGTTTATTTTATTATTGTAACTAGGGTAACACCCTTGTTTGGAGTGACCTCCCTTAGGGGGAGATTGTTAGAAATACGTTTTTTCGTATTTAGGAAGATTCGGTCACTCCGACAATATACTTAGTAGTAGCTCGTAGTCTAGACATCTTTATTAAACAAACAAAGCCAAGCCTAGCCTACAACATGTGTAGGCCGGCCCAACAATGTAAGCCCAAGCCCATCACAAGGCTTGGGTATATAAACCATCTCCTTTGATGGAGAGGGTGTGTGGTTAATCATTTTTCACATAGTTCTTCTTACTTTCTCTCTCTAGCTTTGTGTGAAATCCACCATCTCTCTATCTCTTTCTCTCTCTAAAAACATAAGCAAGATTTACAATCCTACAAGATGGAATGCTGGATCACCAATACTGATCTAGACCTTTGGAAGATTGTCTAGAATGGCAACAGCAAGAAAACTACTGGTAGAGACAATAATGGTAATATCACAATTCTCGATCCTAAAACTCATGAAAAAATCACTGCTGTTCAAAAGGAAATCAAACCAAAAACTATTTTGCTTCAGTCCCTTCCTGATGATCATATGGGTGACTTTTATCACTTGGATGATGCTAGGGAGATTTGGAATGGAATAAAGGCAAGATTTGAAGGGAATGAGGAATCCAAGAAGATGCGTAGATCAATGCTTAGAGATGAATTCACATATTTCAAGATTTCTGAAACAGAAGGTCTTCATCAAGGTTATGAGAGGTTCCAAATGAATCTTAGCGAATTGAATCAACTCAGGTCTAAACGTGACAATGAAGACATTAATGCCAGGTTTCTTAGAGCCCTACCTCACTCATGGAATCAGGTAGTCATCTCTCTAAAGGAAAAAGGAGGCCTTGACTTTCTTTCCTTTGATGATTTGTTTTATAAACTCAAAACCTTTGAGTCTCACGTGAGAGGATACTCAAGTGATTCCTTTCCTACTACTGCTAACTCTGCTTTTATAAGTTCCATTGGATCTAGTCCAATGTCTTATGCTAGTAGCCCAAGCTATACTTTGTCATCTCAACATACTTCTACTCCTGAACCAAAATCCAATACTGGTAGCATGGTAGAAGTTGTTCTTCACTCTTTTGTTGCTGATGTTGATCCACAACATCAGCTTTCTTTTGATGATTTCAAACAGGTTGATAAACTTGACTTGGATGAAATGGATCTAAAATGGCAGATGGCTATGCTCACTCTCCGGGTTCATAAGTTTGAAAAGAAAGCCGGTCGAAAATTCAACTACAACCCAAGAGAGCCAGCTAGGTTTGATAGAAGCAAGGTCAGATGCTATAACTGCCAGTAGCAAGGACATTTTGCTAGGGAATGCCCTAACAAAAATGATCAGGAGAAGAACAGGTATTCATCCTTCAAGGTTCAAGAGCTCAAGGATGAAAAGAAAGCTTTGGTGTCCGTTGACTCTATGGTTAACTGGAATGATCATCAGACTGCTACCTTGGAAACAACTGAAGCTTCTACTGATGTATTTGCTATGATTGCTGGGAACCTATTTGATGCCGAGGAAGCAGAAGAATTTGCTCTTATGGGAATCTCGCCTCAGGTACAAAATTTCCCTCTTGGTTGTCATAATAAATATTCAGAACTATTGACTCAATACAATGAACTAAATGAACAAAATGACAAATATTTTTTAGAAGTTCAAGCGTATAAGAATTCTCTAAAAACTTTGGAACAACAAAAGAAGTGGCTTCAAGATACTCAACGTGAATATGAGGATAAAATTAGAATTCTAAGCATTGATTTAGAGAACACCACTAACATGCTTACATATACTGAAAAACTAAACAATGACAGCATTAAGGCTAAGCAAGACATGCAAGAAAAATTAGATGCTACACTTTCAAGATCTGAAAAATGGCAAAAAGCACCAAAGAATCTATCAAAGTTAATAGATAGTAGCATGTCTGTTAGGACTAAGAGAGGGTTAGGCTTTGATAAATATATTGATCCAGAAGATGTATTTGATTTATCTTTTTCAAGTATCTTTGATCCTGACAAGGAGGAGGAGGGAAAACCTAGTTACAATAGGTTTAAACCAGCTGCAGCAATGCATGCTGTTCCTTCACCTCTTACAAGAACTTTTATGCCCATATCTAGGCATACTGACTTGGATGGATCACAGATGCATGAGTCTCCAAAAAGCTCTACTAATACTAATGACTTTGTCTCTTGTACTTTCAGTGACAAGGCCACAGACTATGCATCCTGTGGTTCAAGTGAAGAGTCAAGACCTTCAAGTCCCAAGACAAATGACCCTGCTACTACTAGTGCTAGGATGAGTGATGAGAGAGTTGCTTCTACTTCTACTTCCACTATTTCTAGTTCTAGTTTATTGAGTCCTAGGAATGTTGATTTTCCTATAATTATTTGTAATAGGTTTAGCAGTGTGAAACAATGTCATTTGAATAAAAGGTCTGTTAAAACATACTTTGTTTATGGTAGTAAATTTCATTTGATTAAGGATTGTGATTTTTATGATCAAACTCATTCTGTTTATCAAGCTTATCCTGCTTCTGGTTCACCAGGAGTTGCTCCTTTTTCTTCTAGAAGACTGAACCCATGTGCCTAATCTTATTCTTCTTCTAGAAGGACCTCTCCTTCAGCTTCTAATCTTTGGAGAAGCAATGTTTATACCTACAATAGACCAACCAACAACTATTTTTGGAACTTTAATCAGAATTATGCTTTTAATTCAGACCAAATATATTTTAGGTTGGGACATTTGGGTTCTGCTGTTAAGCCCTCAACAGGTTGTTCTTGGTCACAAAATAACAACCGTATGATAAACAGGAAACCTAAGAACAACAGTGGATCTCATCAATCTTCTTGGCTATCTACTAAAGATCCACAAGGCAGACTCAAGCCTGAAAAGGTCTGGGTCCCCTTAAGACACTAACTTTTGCATATGACTTTTCTGTTGTTGTAGATTACTCCATACCAAGACCATATCTTGGAATAGTTGATAGTGGATGCTCTAGGAGCATGACAGAAAATAAAGGACTTTTATCTAACTTTGTACCATTTCAAGGCGGAAAGGTGTACTTCAGAGGTGGTGAAGGAAGGATCTCTGGCAAAGGAACTATTTAGACACCTAACCTTAGTTTTGAGCAGGTCTACTATGTGGAAGCACTTCAACACTTCAAATTGATCTCTGTCTCTTAGATTTGTGACAAGAAGCAGTTTGTCCTCTTTACGGATATTGAAGCACTGGTGTTATCCAAAGACTTTAAGCTACCGGATGACTCCCAAGTCCTACTCAAAATCCCTAGAAGACACAACCTCTATAGTATCAAGCTGAATGAAGTTAATCCTACTGGTCAACTAGCTTGTTTGGTTGCCAAAGCATCAGAAGATGAAGCCACCAAATGGCATAGAAGGATGGGACATGTAAACTTCAAGACCATTCACAAACTGGTGAATATGAACTTGGTCTTTGGTTTACCCCCGAAAACTTTCAAAAATGACATCAATTGCCTTGCGTGCAACAAAGGAAAACAACACAAAGCATCCTTCAACGCCATTACTGCTCTCAGCCTCATAACTGAACCATTGCAGCTACTACATATGGATTTGTTTGGTCCTACCTCCATTAGGAGCCTTGACCATAAACAATACTGTCTAGTGGTAACTGATGGGTACAACAGGTTCACATGGGTTTTCTTTCTGGCTGCTAAAAGTGAGACCTACTCTATTCTCAAAGACTTCATTACACTCATTGAGAATCAACAGTCCAAGAAGGTAAAAGGTATCCGATGTGACAATGGAACAGAATTCAAAAATGTAGACCTCATAGCACATTGCAATTCTAAAGGTATCAAAAGAGATTATAGTGCTGCCAGGACTCCTCAACAGAATGGTGTTGTAGAAAGGAAGAACATGACTCTTATAGAAGCTGCAAGAACCATGCTTGCAGATTCCAAGCTTCCAACTATGTTTTGGATAGAAGTTTTCAACACTGTAAGTTATGTGTTGAATAGGGTTTCAATTACCAATCCTCATAAGAAGACTCCCTATGAGCTACTCATAACCAAAGTCCCAAGCATTGCTCATTTGAAGCCATTTGGCTGTCCTGTCACCATTCTGAATACTAGTGACTATTTGGGGAAATTTGATGGCAAGACAGATGAAGGTTACATTGTAGGATACTCAGCTCACTCTAGAGCTTATCGCGTCTATAATCTCCATGCCAAGCGTGTTATTGAAACTATAAATATCAGGTACTTTGAGGAGAAGACAAACATTCAAGGCAAAGGTCCTGAATGGTATTTTAATCTTGATTATCTTAGTGACTCATTAGGATATTTTTGTTTCAAAACTAACCAAGATGCAGGTCCAAAAGTGTTTGCAGCTTCTAGTGCAGGTGCTGCTTCTAGCTTTTCGGACTCCGATGAGGATGAAGACATTTTTGTTGTACCATCCTATTCCACCACAGTCGCTCCCAACACCAATTCTACTCCTAATGATGCTTCTTCATTAGACATTATGGATTCACAAGGAGCTCTTGACACATTGCTCAAGCAACAACAAGATGCTACTACAGTAGCCACTCAAGGAGGCTTTGAGTTTCCTTTGAGTACTCCTGTTGTACCAATTACTCCTAGTGATCCTATTGTTACTCCTAGTGCAAGTTTAACACCTATTGGTAGTCCGGTTAGTGATCCTACTTCCACAACTAGGTTCTTTGATCCTTCTGACTTGGGAAACTATCAAAAGAAGACTTCTACTAAGCTGGATGATATTCATAAGCAGCCAATAGATGGTATTTTCGACTCTGTTTCATATGATGATGACTTTGTTGTGAATCTTAATAACTTGGCACCAGAAGTAGATGTAGCTCCCATTCCTGTTCAGAAGATCAATAAAGACCATCCTACTACTCAAATCATTGGAGATCTTGGTTCTACTGTCAAGACTCGCCGCATGCATAAGAAAGCAACGTCTGATCATCATGCTCTTGTGAGATACATTGAAGACCAAAAGCGTAATAATCACACAGACTTTCTTCACTGTTTGTTTGCTTCTTTTCTTTCACAGGTGGAACCTAGGTCAGTCTCACATGCTCTTGAGGATCAAAGTTGGGTGGAGGCTATGCAGGAGGAGATGCAACAGTTCTTGTTTCAGAATGTTTGGATCCTAGTTGACTTACTAGATGGAAAGACAACAATTGGTACCAAATGGATTCTCAAATACAAGAAAGATGCAAGGGTTATTGTGGTGAGAAATAAGGCTAGGCTGGTTGCACAAGGTCACACACAACTAAAAGGAATTGACTATACTGAAGTCTTTACTCATGTTGCTAGGATTGAGGCCATTCGTCTGTTTTTGGCTTTTGCTTCTTATGTTGGCTTTACGGTTTTTTAGAAGGATGTCAAGAGTGTGTTTCTTTATGGCAAGATTGATGAGGAAGTTTATCTCACTCAACCTAAGGGCTTTGTGGATCCACTTCATCCCAAGAAAGCCTACAAGGTGGTCAAAGCTCTATATGGACTTCATCAGGCTCCTAGAGCTTGGTATGAGCGTCTGTCCACTTTCTTGTCGAAACACGGCTACAAAAGAGGCACTATTGACAAAACACTGTTCCTTAAAAGGAATTCCAAGGACATCATACTGGTTCAAGTATATGTGGATGATATTATCTTCGGTTCTACTAGGAAGGAATGGTATGATGAGTTTGAACAACTAATGAAAGGCGAATTTCAGATGAGTGCCATGGGAGAACTCACATTTTTCCTTGGTCTTCAAGTCAAGCAGCAGTCGGATGGTATCTTCATAAGTCAAGACAAGTATGTTCATGAGATCATTTAGAAGTTTGATGTGGAACCTCTTAGACCAGCAGCAACACCTTATGAAATCACTAAAGTCAAACTCAAGAATGAGCCAGATCCTCCGGTAAATGTTCACATGTACAAGTCAATGATTGGCTCACTCATGTATTTGACTGCATCACGTCCGGACATTATGTTTGTAGTAAGTGCTTGTTCTAGACATCAGGTGGCTCCAACCGTATCTAACTTGAATGTAGTCAAGAAAATATTCAAGTATATCAAGGCACAACCCAAGCTAGGCTTGTGGTATCCAAAGGAATCACCTTTTGTTCTTGAAGCCTATAGTGATAGTGACTATGCAGGTGCTAATAATGATAGGAAGTCTACTACTGGTGGTTGTCAGTTTTTGGGTCGAAGACTTATCTCATGGCAATGCAAGAAACAGAAAATAGTAGCTACCTCTTCAACAGAAGCTGAATACGTAGTTGCTGCTAGTTGTTGTGGACAAGTCTTGTGGATACAAAATCAGATGCTAGATTATGGGTTCAACTTCAAGAATAGCAAAATTTTCATCGACAATCAAAGCACTATCTGCATTGTGAAGAATCTTGTCTTTCATCAATGAACCAAGCATATCGAGATTAGGCACCATTTTATACGGGATGCCATTGAGAAGAAGCTGATACAGGTTCTTAAAGTACATACGGATGATAATGTTGCTGATTTATTGACTAAAGCATTTGATGGTCCGAGATTCAACCACTTGGTGGTTCACATTGGTATGGTCAATCCTTGAGGCCTAGGATTGAGGGGAGGCTAAGCCTAAGGGGAGGCTTATTGTACATATTTCCTTGTATACTCTTACATATGGTAGTTTCTAACAACAGTTTTTCATGGGTATTCGCGGTGTGTGCAACTTCTAGTGGACGATTTTGGTTACTCCTAGTGGTAGTCTTCTGCTCCTAGTGGGTACAAACCATTCTTCTTCACTTGTGGTTGGCTTCTAGTATCAATTTTTGGGCCACTGTTCACTTCATTGACTTTCGTTGACCACTTGCTGCTCTTAGTGTTGACCTTTACTCGTTTTGACTTTCAGTCAACGCGAGTTATTTCTGGTGCACATCTTTTTGTTTATCTTTGGTAACTGGGATTTGCATATAATGATTAAAAGGGCAAGTGGTTACTCAAGCATTAATGACTTAATTTTGAAAGGGAAACCCCCATAATTAGGGGTCAATGAACAGTTTTGTGACCATTATTTATGGTCAAATTACTCATTTGACTCAATTATCACAAACATACACACACACATACGCTCCTACCCTTCACCCTCTTCAATCAATCATCTTCCACTGCTTCAATCAACATCAATGGCATCACTACAGTACAATCCCGATCATAACAAGGTGGCCTATCTTGGCGAAGGTCCTAAAAGAGATGAGTTCACAGACATCCTGGAATACATTGAAGCTTCCAATCTAAGGTATGCTCTTACTGTTTGCCCTACTGTGTATGATACTGTTATACATCAGTTTTGGGCAACTACCAACCTCATTGCTGTTTTGGGTCGCCCATTAGAGCTCTGTGATACTATAGATGGTCGCTCCTATGTGTTGTATGAGGCATCCATTAGGTCTGCCCTTCATCTCCAAGATGAAGATGGCATTGTCTCTATTCCCAATTCAGAGGTGTTGGATGGTATGGCTGCTATTGGCTATAATCATGAGGGGAAGTTTAACTTACAAAAGAATAGATTTACCCCTCAATGAAAGCTGCTGGTTCACTTTTTGATTCATTGTTTGAGTCCAAAGTCTGGGAGTTGGGATGCGTTTCCCATCCCCCTTGCAACTGGTTTGATTTGTATTGCTCAGGGTCATACTTTTAACTTTTCTCGTTACTTGTTTGATGGAATGATTAGTAATCTTAGTGATACTGGCTCTAGGAAGAAGTTCTTGATGTACCTAGGGTTTTTGCAGCAGGTTCTTATGTGCCTACATAGGAATAGGAAGGAATATGTGCCCCCAAAGCTTACTCCAAAAGTGTATGCGAATATGGCACTTGGTTATAAGGGTCCCTTGAGGCCTCTTACTGATGCTATGTTGGGCCTTGCCCAAGGGGTTCCCAATGTGGTTCCTCCGACTGGTCAAGCCGAGGAGGAACCTCAATTGGAGGATGATCCTATGGAGGAGGAGAACCCTGATGCTGGTGTGCCTCATGTGGAGGTTGAGGAGCCAGTTATTGAGGTGGTGGTAGAAATGCCATCTACCTCAAAGGCTGCTCCCTCTTCTCGCCCACATGAGTCCCCATTTGCTGATTCTCCTCCTCCTAGCCCAGCTCCGCATTCTGCTGAGAAGCCTTCTAGCTCTCATGCTCATGTGGATGACCCATCTGTTGCTTCTGGTCCCAATGACGCATCCCCCAAGCCAAGTCCTCTTGGTGGGGAAGCTGAGAACCTGTTACTCTGACTTCTTTGCTAGCTCTTATGCACAGGTACTATGCCAAGATTGTTTCTTTGGAAGATGAGTTCAACCAGCACCGCAAGCTCACACGGTATTTCGTGCTCTCATTGGCGAACTGGGTTAAAGCATTGGAGACACAGCTGAAGCGCCAAAGGAAGAAAGTAGTGCTTTCTGATTCTGATGAAGATGTTGAGGAGGATGGGCAGACGATTTTGGCCAGGGCTGCCTTTGCTGATAAGCCGAGTGATGACTTGCCTGCTCCTCCTAGTCCTTCGTGCATTCCTAATGTTGCTGCTGGTCCCAAGCCAATGGATGACTCTGCTGGTCCTTCTACTGGTCCTTCTAATGATCCCAAGGGCAAAGCCCCTATGACTGATGCACCCTCTCCTCCCAAAAAGCGTACTCACAGACAATTAGAGAAAGAAAGATTGGGGGAAGAGGCTGCTCAGAGATTACAAGAAGAGCTTGACCAACAAGCCAAGGCTGAGGATGAAGCCCTGCAACAACAAAGACGTGAGTAGTTGAGGCACAACGCCATGCATTAGGATGACCATGACTGGATGAAGGTGCTTACCATCCTTACTTCTGACTACTCTCAGTTCATTTATTTGTTGGGTGCAGATGTTAATCAAGGCAATTGTGTTCAACGGGCAATGGCTTTGATGCATAAAAAACAATTAACTCTTGCTGCCCAGCTTCGTGAACAACGCCGTAATAGACCCCTGTCGCGTACTGTGGAGAGACGGTTGATGCAGCAATATGCTAAGAATCAATCAGCTGCTTATTATCAGACTAGATGGACATGGGAAAGGGTGAGGAGGCTTTCTTTTGATGAGCTCAAAGATCTTTGCATAAAGATGATCAAGCGTAGGGATACACCTGTCCCTGAATATGCCATTTATCGCCCACCTCCTCGTGTTGTCCTCACTTCTAAGCCTGCTGCTGCTCCCACCTCTTCGTCATATGTTCACAAGGGAACTTATGGGGTTCCATCTTCTAGTGCTCCTTCTACTAGTGTTCCTAACACCACCACTTCAAATGTTGATCCCACCCCCTCTCATATTGATACTACCACCACCAATGAAGCTACTACCACTCCTGCTACTAATCCCACTCCTGTTACTCCGGTTGTGGAGCCAACACCAACACCGGTGACTGAACCACTTCCTACTCCATCAGCTGGTGCAACCACTTTTGATCCTATGGTTGTTGAGGACTTTGTTCCTACTGCTGCTGTCAAGGTCAAAGAGGAATCTTCTTCTGGTATCCCCACACCTCGCCGTTCTATTAGGAAGAAGAAGGCTCGTCGTGGTAAGTCTGTCCCATTTGAGAAGAGAGATCCTGCCAATCTCATTGATGTTGCTTCTGATAGTGAGACTGAGTTGCCCCTTGGAAAGGGTGTGATTGTAGCTTGGGAGGTTCGGCCATCCCCCATTTCTCGTGGTACCTTTACTCATAAGATTACGACTAGTGATGGCTACACTCGATATGTCTCTGGATTGCAAAATATTTTGACATGGTTGGAGCGTCGAGATTTTATGTTGTTGTATTTTTTGGTGGATGCTGAGATTCCTAAGTCTCCGAGTGAGCTTCCTAACTGGCCTGGGTTGACCATTTGGGGTGATTTGAAGTTGATGTTGGATTCCCCTCCTGATTCTCCTCATGCTGGTGTATGGAAGGATCAACCTCGATAGGTGATAAGGAGGTGGAAGTTATATGCTGATTGTGGTGTTCATGTGTTAGAACTTGAGTCTGGTGTTGTTGTGTTTATGCTTACTGATGTGGAGTATCCATTGACCATTGCTACCATGGAAGCTATGCTGGAGTGTCATCTGCTGGTGTCTAATGCTCCTTCTGGTAACGAGTCTGTCATGGACACTATCTTAGTTGAAGGTATTCAAGCCCGGCTGCATGCAGACAAGGTTGCTGCTTCTGGTATGTGATTGGTTTGTTTCTTCTATCTTTTTGCTATACATACATTCTTTTCACCAATTTGTACAGTGATTGGTGTCTCACATTTTACTTTAGTTAGTTGTTTAAAAAAACAAAAGACAAAAACATACTTTTATATAATATCTGCTTATACTTTAAACATGTGATGGAATTTTGAAATTTGTAAATCATATAATATCTGCTAATACTTTTCCATCATGATGCTGTTTTCAACTTGAGATTTTCACACTTGGGTTGTCTTGAGAGGTACTTCTAGTGTTGGACCTAGTCCATACAACAAATGATGCTCAACTCACCATGTTTTGCAGACAAGAAAGAGTTGATTCACCATCAGGGTACGACTCTGGTGTGATTATCAAATCCGTTGATGGTTGCCAGTTTACCCAAAATTGGAGGGTTTTCACTTGCCTTGGTCCTAGACTGAAAAGTGGCTAGTCCAGGGGGTACGGCTCTTGGTAAAGATCTATATCAAATCCGTTGATAACTGTAATAGCTTGCTCAAAGCTATAGGGTTTTCAGCTCACTGATGCTTTATTGCTAGGAGTTGGCTAGTCCGGAAGGGTACGACTTCTGGTAAAGACTCATATCAAATCCGTTGACGGCTGTGATTATTTGCCCAAAATCATTAGGGTACCCCCACTCACCATTGATTTACGTTCTAAGAGTTGGGCTGGGTTCTGGTCTCCCAGGGTGATGCTTATTCCACCACAAAGACTAGCTAGCCCAAGAGCGAGCAACTACTTGGTAAAGGCTCATCAAATCTGCTCATGTTGCTGTAAAGATTCAACAAGGTGCAGATCTGTTTCAAGCTTTCAAGAAGCTTCTAGGTGTTATTTGTTGCAGCAGTCTTTGTATTTTCAATGCTGATGGTTATGTTGTTGCTGCTTATGCTGTTGTTTCAATCCCCAAGCTGTTTTGCAAGATCTACCAAGAAACTTGAACTCAACAAGTCAAATTCAAGTTTAGGGGAGGATTGTTAGGACCTCTGGAATAGATATTTGTAATAGATAAGCTAGGAGGTATGTAGTTCCTCCTGGTCCTAGTAGTAGTAGGAGCAATACGTGCTCCTGGTCTAGTTGAAAGTCAAATATTATTATTCTTAGTAGTTTGTTAGGATATGCATGAGATATGTTAGGAAAGGATATGCATATCAGAAGTTACACGTAAAAGGATATGCATATCAGAATTTACACGTTTTGGTTTAATGTAGTATTAGGGTTTCCTTCTAGTATAAAATGAACCATTGGCAGAAGGGTTAGACACACCTTCATCAAACATTATTCATTTCATATTAATAGCAGAAATCCTTAGTAAGGATCAAGTTATTTAGTTATTCTGTTTCTTCTTGTTCATAGTATTTGTATTCCGCACTTATACTGTGTGTTTTATCAAGAGTCTCTCTATGAATAGACTTGTGATTACAAAAGTCGTTCACCATCCTTAACAGGAAGCAAGATCCTTATCTAGTGGACCCAACAGTTTCTATTAACACAATTATAGAATCAAGAGATGCAACATTTGATGAGAATCGTTTCTCTTCAATACCTAGACCAAAGAATGTTATACCAAATTAGGATGTATTTCAAAGGGATCATCATTCAGATGATGTACCAAGTGAGATTTTTGAACCTCATAAGAGTGAACGAGCTAGATAATCTAAATCATATGGTTATGATTTTCAACTATATTTAGTTGAAGGATCAAAAGATGAAATTGGATGTCAATATTCTTACTGTTATAGTATAGAGTAGGATCCAAGAACTAATAATGAAGCTATGCAATCTCGAGATGTTGCTTTCTAGAAAGAAGCAACATATGATGAGATTGGTTCGATTATGGAAAATAATACACGGTTCTTGTCTGATTTACCTCTAGATTGCAAGCTTTTAGGTTTAAATGGATCTTAAAAAGGAAGATGAAAGTCAATGGATCAGTTGACAAGTTTAAGGCTCGATTGGTAATCCAAGGCTTTAGACAAAAAGAAGGGATCGGTTGTTTCGGTACATATGTAACAGTTGCTCATGTCACTACTATTAGATTGTTGTTAGCTTTGGTTGCTATTCACAATCTGGTGATCCAACAAATGGATGTCAAAACAACATTTTTTGTGTGATTTGGAAGAAGAAGTGCATATGAAGCAACCGAAAGGATTTGTTATGCCTGGTAAGAGCATACGATGTGAAATCCGGTTAAGTCATTGTATGGGCTGAAACAAGCACCTAAGCACTGACATCAAAAGTTTGATGAGGTTGTGTTGTTTAGTGGTTTCCTCCTAAACTAATTTGACAAATGTGTATATAGCAAATTTGATGGCTCCGGTAAAGGTGTTATATTTTGTTTATATATTGATGACATGTTGATATTTGGCACTGACCACAATCAAGTGGATAAAACTAAGAAGTTTTTGTCATCTAAGTTTTCCATGAAATATATGGGAGAAGCAGACGTTATTATTGGTATTAAGATTAAACGTGAAAATAAAGGGATTATAATTACACAATCTCATTATATTGAGAAAATAATCGATAAGTCAATCGTGAAGATCTCCAGCAAGTACTCCCATGGATACGGTTGAAAATTTTATGCCAAACATAGGTAAACTTGTGGATTAGCTCGAATACTCAAGAGCTATTGGCTCTTTGATATATGCTATAACGAGCACTAGAGCTGATATTACTTATGCAGTTGGTAGATTGAGTTGGTTTACTAGTAATCCTCGTAGATAATATTGGCATGCAATAACAAGAGTATTTAAGTACTTGAAAGGTACTAAGGATTATGGATTATCATGTGTTAGATATCCTTCAATGTTAGAAGGTTATTCAGATGCTAACTGGATAAGTCATGTTGAAGACTCATCTTCTACTAGTGGATGGGTGTTCTTGCTTGTAGCATTAGCTGTTGCTGGTAAAGAAGCAGATTGTCTATGAAACTTGATACATGAGATTCCAATATGGTCGAAACCAATTGCACCAATTTCTATTCATTGTGATAGTGTTTCCAATTTGGCTAAATCTTATAGTCAAATATACAATGGCAAGTCTAGACACTTGTGTGTTAGACATAGTATGATTAGGAAGCTAATCATGAATGGTGTAATATCAATTGAGTTTGTTCGGTCAAAACATAATCTAGCTGACCACTTAATGAAGGCGTTAGCTAGAGACTTAGTGATTAAGTCAGTAATTGGGATGGGTTTAAAGTTCATCTAGATCTACTACCTATGAGATACCTAATTCCATTCTAATACAATGTTAGAAGCTGAATTCAATGTGAAAAGCTCATAGTTAAGGATTGGAACACATGTGTTTATCTTACCAAGGTGTGTCTTTAGACCTGAAAGTGATGGTTAGGCTGAAGTATATCTTCTGAATGGTTCTTTTTAAAAATTGTAAGCCGTATCAAGACTAAAAAGACCACCTATGTGAGCATGAACGCTTCAAGAAGCTTGGCCTTGGCTCTCTATATGTTTATTAATGGATAGAGACACGTGGCTTGTAATAGTTGCAAGACTGAACCATAGAGTGTTGTAGAAACTCACGTGAATAGTATCTTTAGGTATTCACATTAGTCGACAGGTTCAATCGTTACGACACCCTAATTCTCGAATATTCGGAAATGTATTATACTAATATGAAAATCCAACCGAAATACATTTTCATTTATGCATTTGTTTGTTTTGTTATATTTATCTGTTATATTTGTATATATTCTTATATATGTATTAGTAAATCAAGGATTACACTAAAATGAGGGGGATTTGTTGGTGAATTTAGTGTCATCAACTATTTTAGTTCATCGGGATTTACTAGAGATCAGTGAGATTTCATAATTCGTCTTAGACACGAGTTAGGGGAAGTGCGGAGTGTACACTCTTTGAGCTAATATGTTTTCGAACATGACAAAGATGCAGGGCGCAAGGGGGGACGCCCCTCGCGGGATTGGGGCAGCGCCCCAAAACCTAAATAATTTTTACGAATCGGCATTAAGGATTAACCTTATTTTCCTACAAAAACCCAACCAACATGTGTGTTGGTGAACAGTTGTGACTGTTGATCCCAAACTTGGATCGATTAGCTTTGTGTTAACGAGGTTGAATCAAGTTTAACACGTAGAGAAACTTTGTTGTTATATGAATAATCCAAGTGTTATGCGGAATTAACACTTAGATTAAAGAACAAGTAAAACAAATAAACCAAACTTTCACTTTTGATTGATAATCGAACTTGGGTACAATGAAAGTTGAATACTGAATAATGTATATAAACTACAAACCCTACGACCTCCTTTTATAACATAAACAGTCGTGTACAATGGATAACCTACCGACTATTCTAGGTAAAGATAAATATGGAAGATACAATATTAAGTATATCTTTACTTCAAATAATAAACGTGTTGACTAAGTTTTCCTATCAGTGGTTGGACTTCTTCTTGTCAGTGCTTGGATATCTCTTGTCAATGCTTGATCTGTCAGCGCTTGATTTCTTCTTGTCAGCGTCCAATTTACTCTTGTTAGCGTCTGAGTGACTTAGCTCATTTTATTCCCAACAATCCTCCACTAAACTTGATATCTACTCTAGTAATCAAGTTTTGGAATAAAGACTAAGTACAAGGAGGATTCTTGCAAATACAAATTACTTTTTAATTAGATAATAAATGAATCTAATTAAGTCTTTGCCAACATCACTAGTATAATCCATTTCCAGCTGTGTAGACACCATCTTCTTCAAAACTTCCTTAGACATAGGATATTGAGCATCCACAAGAAGATACTCTGAAAACTTTATAGTTCTTAGATGATAAACACCAGTTGCTGAATGTAGACGCCATTGTAGCCCACTGATATCATCTAGATCGAACCATATTTGATCTGCTTCATCTGGTTGAATCATCCTTTTGAAGGATGTCCAAATCTCTATTCCATTGACTGAAGTAGGTGCTTCAGCCTCATACTTAGTCTTCATCAAGTTCCAAAGATCTACCAAGTCTTCTATATCCAGGCTTGCAAATAATAAGATCAAAGAAGTGAAAGTATGTACCTTCTTGCCATATCTGGTGATCATCCAGAACCCACTTGCATCTTTTTCATAGTGAACTATTGGGTTTCTGAAATCCAATGGTAATACTTCTGCAACATCTGAAGCTTCCAATGGTGAAAGCTTAATACTCTTTCTGATTATTGCTTCACTAGGATTCAATTGATCAAGGACTGGGAATTAAATGGGAACTCCTTTCTTCACTGGTCTTGGGGCAATTGAAGCCCTCTGGATCTGCAAATTCTCTTCAATCTCTTCTCTCCTTTCATCTGAGAGAAGCCTCATAGTATTCTCGTCATAAACTCTTACCCAAATTGGATAAGCATGATGTTCCAATTCTGCAAAAGAGAGTCTTCTCAATCTATCATAGGTCCATCCACCTTGATGACACCTAAGCAACATGTAGTACAACTCCCTTCTATCCCTCCTGAGTTCATAAAGCACCTTGCTAGTCTTGTGCTTTAATATCACCTTACAATCCTCCTGAACTCTCAACAATATCTCCAAACCCCAAATTTGCCTAGTTATAGACATATCTAGGTTCTCTTCAACCTCAGACTCCCATGCAAAATACATTTCCCTTACTTCTTGCATGTCAAGTCTACTTTCATCTTAAGCTCTCTTAGCCTCTCCTTAGTTAATTCATCCTCACCATACTCTAACCTTTCTGGATCCTCTATAATCATTACACTAGATCCAGAACTCTCATCATCATCACTACCATCCTTAACCTCTTCAATGGTAGTCTGCATCCTATCCTGCTCCTCTAATTGTGCAGCCAAAACAGAATCAAAGTATACCTGGGCTGCATTCTTTGGCACCTCAACTTCTACTAAAATTGCTTTACCCTTGTCTTTTGCTCCAATAGCTGGTAAAGTAGTTGTTGATACATGTGTTGTAAGCTCCCAAATGATAACTGGTGGTTGGGATACACCAATCATACCTGTAGGTTTGTCAGTGCCTGCTTTTTACCTCACTTAGCTTCTCATTGGGAAGAGCTTTAAATACAGCATATTCATGCAAGAGTTGCTTCTTCTTTTCTTTGGCAGTGTCATCATTACCACCATAGTTGATTTGAAGAGCTGCCCAAAGTTCTTTGACAGACTCAAAACTCCTATACTTGTGCTGATTGTTTGGACCCAATGAGAGTTTGAGAATGCTTAAGGTCTTCATATCATTCCTTCTTTTGGCTATATATGCGGTTGATACAGCTATCCCATCTTCTGGTCTTTCTCTACGTTCTTCAGTAGGAGAACCAGCAGTAGTCCTTGCTGAAATAGCAGTAGTAACCCTAGATGCTTTATCGAATTGATTTCCAAATTCAATATTTTCCCAGAGAGTATGATCATGAATTTGAAGGCATTATTTAAAATTGAACTTCCATTGATCAAATTTGTCAGGTTCGAGCATGGGGATTTTTAGGTTGTGGTTTGATGAGGAAGAAGATCCTGTAGCAGACATCTTTTCTGGTTTTAGGGTTTTGGTGTTTTTAGGGTTTACTGTTCTTCTAGATCAAAGTTCCTCAACAAGCTCTGATACCACTAGTTAATCCTAAACTTAGATCGATTAGCTTTGTGTTAACGAGATTGAATCAAGTTTAACACGTAGAGAAACTTTGTTGTTATATGAACAATCCAAGTGTTATGCGGAATTAACACTTAGATTAAAGAACAACTAAAACAAATAAACCAAACTTTCACTTTTGATTGATAATCGAACTTGGGTACAATGAAAGTTGAATACTGAATGATGTATATAAACTACAAACCCTACGACCTCCTTTTATAACATAAGGAGTCGTGTACAATGGATAGCATATCAACTATTCTAGGTAAAGATAAATATAGAAAATACAATATTGAGTATATATTTACTTAAAATAATAAACGTGTTGACTAAGTTTTCCTATCAGTGGTTGGACTTCTTCTTGTCAACGCTTGGATATCTCTTGTCAATGCTTGATCTGTCAGCGCTTGATTTCTTCTTGTCAGCGTCCAATTTACTCTTGTCAGTGTCTGAGTGACTTAGCTCATTTTATTCCCAACAGTGACCTTTTGGAATTAACTATATTCCAACAGTTATTAACCGCTTGTAACTGTCCTTCTTGTCTGTTTTATTAACAGATACTGGTCTCATTTTGAACATAACAAAAAAAAATTCCTCTATGGTCTTGCTTTGAACTCTTGTGCCTAGAATGAAAGTGTTTATGCTTGAGTTATCCCAATAAGGATTTCGTGTAACCCAGACACCAATAGGGTCGAAATACTTTATACGGGAAGTAAACTCAACATAATTTAAGTTAGAGATCTAGGAATCATCACACACACTAACCTATTTTCTTACAATTACATAGGTTTGTAACAAATAATCTTTGCATGCGTATATGAAAATGAAAGGCACATGAGTCGTAACATGGTCCTTCCTCAAGGGTGGGCGACCAGTCAAGGCCCTAATATCGTGACAAAATTCTATTTTTTGAATGTCATTTTAAGTCGAGTTTTCTAATAAGTCGGCATAACATACCAATAATGCACTCTTGGTTTAAAAATATGCGCATCATTGCGCAAATTGTACTCATCAATGCATTGCTTTTAAATTTTCGCATCAAGGTGCCTAATGCAATGTCATCCCAAAATGCGTTCGCATTAAACCGTAATTTACCGCATTTATGTATTGCTAGCAACGGTAGCAATTATCTTAATCAAGTACTTAGGTTATTCTATCAAATTTTAACCATATAAAATAAAGCTACATATTTTAATAGATTTTTAAAAATAGGACATGTTAAAAAACATCATAAACAAGCACAATAACAACAATATAGTATCTTGCATTTTGCTAAGCGTTTTTTTGATACGCTTTACTTTTGACTTATTTGTTTACAATGGATTATAGGGATAATTTCAATATTCTAGTAATTTATTTTGTAACTTTATTGTATTTACTTGATACTTGGTAGACTATACTATTTCTGATGACGTATAGTCCCCAACCGGGTCTTGGACCCGGCCCACGGGTACTACCCGTATCCGGCCCGTCATAAATGCGTTGGATCAATGTTACTTTGGACCTATGGGTTTTGGGTAACGATGGCCGCATGTTCTGTATGCGGACCACGTCCCGGTACGCCCGAAAAGGGTTAGAAAGAATCACAACCTAATTAGGATTGTGATTCACCCCAAAGTAAAAGATATCCACTAACCATAATTAGAAGATAAACAATCAACCAATTATGGTAATTATCTCTTACTTGGGGCCGAAGATTCGGTAAAGCCCAATAGGGACTTTACCGCCTATATAAGGAACCCCAAGGGTTCCACAAAGATACGATTAACTCAATACTCTCACAACTCACCGATTACTAACCATAAGACCGATTACTTACTCTCACGCCAGAGTCTAATCGTGGGATAAGTTACCACGGTAAGCCTAACAACGTGTTGTTTAATTTGCAGGATCTCAACCCTACATTCACTTGGTGCAAGAGCCGAAACCTCCCACACCCGAATTAAGCCTAATTCGGGTCAAGCAAGGTCCATCCAACTTTTGTATCAACAAGTTGGCGTCATCCATGGGACCCTACACTAAACTCTACCAATGACGAAGGGAAATCCTAATCAAGGATATCAGCGGAACGTGAACAAGAAGTCAGCGACGGACTCACCGGTCATCCAGCCGGCAACGGGCTCGGCAGGAGGGGGCGCTACTCGAAACATGTCAGATCCATCCCCATGTGGGACAGATGCACAATTCAATACCCCTACACCTACCATTCCCATGAATATCCCAAATCCAGGGTCTACGTCCGCGCCTCCCTATAAACACAAAAATCCCATATCACCAAGATAGGGGACGACATTGTCACACCTGTTAACGATGGAAGCATCAAAGAGTACGTGACACGAAATTTCGAATTAATTGTCCCCGCCATAACAACGAGACTAAACTTGGGGAGAAACTTGCAAGCTAGACTGAACTTTGACAGCGTTGCGAGTGACACACCCAAGCAGCCACAGAAAAGGAACATGAAACGCCGGACTGAGGCACTCCCCCGAAGGGATGAACATCCTCAACCGCATAATGCCTTCAAGGGCATATCGGGGATAGGATCCACAGAGTGCGCCTTCCCGGAGATACCGTAGGAAAACACTTGTCGCATCAGTGTCTTCGAGAGGACAGATCCTCCTACTGGAAGGGACGTTACCCCTCCACCACGAACGAGCAACTACCACAGTCGCTCTAGGCGCGGAAGGTGCTCACTGGTAATGCTTCGTCCGGATCTGACTCTGATGACCATCATCCCCGACGCTGCAAAGCAAGGTATCCTTCTTCTGAATCTTCAGAAAATAGCAGGGAACGCAAGAGACGATCACGACATCGCACTCAACAGGGTGATGAAGATCGTTCCCTCCCATGGTGTCGGGAGAAAGAAGATGCATTCACAAGTCGCATTCGGGACTACTCCGAGGATAAAAAGGGGTGTATGCCCACGTGCGTAAAAACTTATGATGGATCCGGTGACCCGAAAGACCACTTAAAAGTTTTTGAAACACAAGAAAAGATTGAGAGAAGGCATATGCCTCTGTGGTGCCAGATGTTCAATTCAACACTCATCGGGAACGCACGTGACTGGTTTGAAATACTCCCGCATCGAAGCATTGACGGCTTCAAAGAATTACGAAACACGTTCTGAATGAATTATACACAGAGGAAGAAGTATAATAAGGACCATGTCTCATTAGCCACGGTGAAACAGATACACGGGGAATGTACGGAAGACTTTACAGAGTGTTTCAAGGATGAATGCACGAAAATTAAGGCATGTCCTGAAGTGTTAAAAATATCCGACTACATGCACGGCATAATGGATAAGGAACTAATCATACGTCTGAATGACAAGCGTCCTGAAACTTTTGATGAGTTAATGAAAAGGGTTAGGTCCTTTGTGGAAGGGGAGACTGCGGTCTCAGCGACCTATTCTACAAAAGGAAACCAAAGCTATCGAAGTAATGACCAACCCAAAAAACAACCAAACCAGGCGAGCGAAAGGAGCCTTGACTACCAGGGCCAACAAAAAGCACGGGGTAATGACAAGTTCACTCCACTATGAATGTCTCCACGAGAGATATTGCTATCAGAGGGCGCGAACTTCCCAAGACCGCCCCCCATGACAACTCTAGTCGACCGTCGTCAAGCGAATTGATCCTGCGAATTCCATAACGACAAGGGCCACAACTCATACGAATGCATCCAACTCAAAAAATACATTGAGTCCCTGGTAAAGTCAGGACAACTCAAACATCTCGCCAAAGATTGGAAGGACGGGAAGGACAACAAAAAAGGGTGAAAGAAAAGATCACCCCAAGGATAACCCCCATACCATATTCATGGTTCAATCATGGCAGGGCAGGACTAAGCAGAAAACCAGTCAAAAATTCTCTTGTTCCAAGGAGATCTCCTTTCCTCCCATAACTTCAAGCAACGTGGCCCAAGGGCCCCTCACAATTAAAATAAACATGGGAGATCACAATGTCCGCCGCATGTACGTGGACGGAGGGTCATCAGCCGAGATACTCTATGAACGCTGCTTTATGCGACTACGACCAGAAGTAAAGAAGCAATTAATTCTGTCCACATCGCCGCTCATTGGCTTCAGTGGAGAAACCATCTGGCCACTTGGCCAATTACGGCTCTTAGTTACCATCAGAGACGACCAACACTTAACCACATCATGGATGAATTTCATGGTGATACGTTCACCATCGCCATATAATGGTATCATTAGAAGGCCGGGGATATTGGCTATCCGGGCCGTACCATCCACGACACAGGGCATGATGAAGTTTCCTGTGGAAGGAGGAATTGTCACCATCTTTAACACGGTGGTACCACCATAAGAGTGTCATGCGATAGCCTCACCAGCACAGCCAGCCCCCAAGGGGAAGGAACAACTACCACCAAATTGGAAGGTAGCAATCCACCCAGACTATCCGGATCACGAGACAGCAATAGGAGGAACTCTAACTGATAAAGGCAAGAACGCTATGTGCGACTTACTAAGGGCGAATCTTGACGTACTGGCTTGGGAACCAAAGGACATGACGGGCGTACCGCGTTCAATAGCAGAGCACAAGTTTCAAATCCGACCAGGGTATCCCCGGTAAAGCAAAACAAACGCGGACAAGCCCCAGAACGAAGCCAAGTAATACTACAAGAAGTCAAGAAGCTAGTGGACGCAGGCATTATGCGAGAAGTGTATTACCACGACTGGCTATCTAACCCGGTCATGGTAAAGAAACACGACGGAAGTTGGCGTATGTGTGTTGACTTTACGGACCTAAACAAAGCATGTCCGCAAGACTGCTACCCACTTCCAGAGATCGATTGGGAAATGGAGTCTTTGTGTGGGTATCCTTTCAAATGTTTTTTGGACGCATACAAGGGATATCACCAAATCAATATGGCGGAGGAGTATGAGGAAAAATTGGCGTTCCATATGAGCCAGGGTGTTTATTGTTACACCAAGATGTTGTTCGGCCTAAAAAATGCGGGGAAACCTATCAAAGGTTGGTCGATTAAGCGTTTGACAACCAAATTGGGCATAAACTGGAGGTATATGTTGACGACTTAGTCATCAAGATCTATACGGAGGACGGACTTATCAGGGATATTGAGGAGACCTTTACCATGTTGAGAAAGATCAATATGAAGCTGAACCAAAAGAAGTGCACATTTGGGGCTACTAGAGGAATGTTCTTGGGATACATGACTGATCCCAATGGAATTAGACCATGACTGGACAAGACAGAGGCCGTGATACAGCTACCATCCACAAGGACAATCAAAGAAGTACAGTCCCTTAATGGTAAGCTGGCAGGACTGAATAGGTTCTTATCCAAGTCTGCGGAAAAATCGCTACCTCTCTTCAAAACACTCAAGAGGTGTATGAAGAAGAGAGACTTTAATTGGAGGACGGAAGCAGATGAAGCCTTCAGTGAACTCAAGAAGCGCTTGACATCACTCCCGATGTTGGTCGGCCCAAGGAGGAGCTGATCATCTACTTGTCAGCCACTTATGGCGCAATCAGCGCAATCTTAATGACGGATAGAGACATGGTGCAGATGCCCATCTACTTGGTCAGCAGGGCATTGCAAGGACCGGATCTGAACTATACTCTGATGGAAAAGTTGGTCCTATCACTAGTATACGCCACGAAAGGGCTGCGCCGGTATTTCCAAGCGCACCGTATCGTGGTAATTACTGACCATCCAATCAAACAGGTCATATCAAAGCCGGACACGGCAAGACGTTTGCAAATGGAGTGTTCTGTTGGGAGAACACAATATATCATATAGACCTCGCACGGCGGTCAAAGGCCAGATCTTGGTTGACTTTGTAATTGAAAATCCGGAGGAGGAGAGCATGAAGGCTCCCAAAGAGGAGAAGCTCCAAGACCCATGAGTCTTATTCACTGACGGATCTTCATGCACAGATGGATCTGGCGCGGGCCTTATACTTACCAATCCGGAAGGTATGGAGTTCACTTATGCCTTACGATTCGAATTCACAACAACAAATAATGAAGATGAGTATGAAGCCTTGATTGTGGGCTTGAGAATAGCTGCTCGGATGGGTGTATGAAATTCGGAAACATATGTCGACTCACGCCTAGTCGCGAACCACATCCTCGGGGAATATAAGGCCAAAGAGGACAACATGATCCAATATATCGAAAAGGTAAAGTCCCTCATTAGAGGATTCACCAGATTCACCATTAAGCAAGTACCTAGAGGCGAGAAGAAGAAGGCGGGCGCTTTGAGAAAAATCGCCTCCACCAGCTTTGCTCACCTATCCATACAAGTATTGGTAGAAATACTCAAGGATAAATCGATTGCGGGAGAAGAAACTCTGTCAATAGTCGAGGAGGAGGGACCTACGTGGATGACCCCGCTCATCGAACACTTGACAAATGAAACAATCCCAGACGATGAAACTAAAGCACGCCGAATCCGGCGAAAGGCGCAAGGGTTCGAGGTCCGTGATGGGTTTCTATACAAGAGGCCATTGCTGCGCTGCGTCGGACCAAAGCAGGCGAGCTATGTGATTATTGAAATTCATGAAGGGTCTTACAGCATGCATGCAGGTCCTAGATCAGTCGTAGCAAGAATATTGTGGACGGGATAATACTAGCCAACCATGCATAAAGACGCAGGATACATAATACTTAGGTGTAATGATTGTCAAGTGCACCGGCCAGTACCACATCATCCACAACAAAAGTTAACACCAATCACATCCTCATGGCCATTCTACAAGTGGGGAATTGACATAGCCGGACTGTTTCCGGTGGCAGCTGGAGGTGTTAAATTCTTAATTGTAGCCATGGGCTATTTCACCCGATGGATCGAAGCCAAGGAAGTAGCCACAATCACGGGAAACAGGTAAAAAAATTGTATGGGAAAATATTGTATGTCGCTTTTGATTACCATGGGAAATAATCTATGACAACGGCAAGCAATTCGCAGAGAATGTTGGGAATAAAATGTAGCCAGTACACTTGAACGCTGACAAGAAGAAAACAAGCGTTGATAAGAAGAAAACAGGCGTTGACAGATCAAGCGTTGACAGGAAGAAGTCAAGCGTTGATAGGTTGAAGTGAAGCACTATTAGAAAGATATGGTCTACGTGTATTATGTTTCTAGTCAAGATAGGATCAACAATGTATTTTCTATAATTATCTTTACCTAGAATAGCTGATACGTAGACTCTTGTACAACGCTTCTTATGTCTTTAAGAAGACCTTTAGGTTTTGTTTCATATAAGTTTTCATACGTTTAACACTTTCATTGTATGCAAGTTTGTTATCATCAATCAAGTGAAAGTTTGTTTTACAATTGTTTGTGTGTTCTTGTTTAAGTATTAATTACGCATAATACTTAAATTGTTTTATACACAACAAAGTTTCTCTACGTGTTTAACTTGATTTAATCTCGTCTACACAAGCTAAATCGATCTAAGTTTAGGATCAACAAGTGGTATCAGAGCTTGTTGAGAAACTTTGATCTAAAGAACACAAGAACCCTAAATCACCAAAAAGCCTAATTTTCACACAACCCTAAAAACATCATGTCTACCCCAGAAGTAAACTCCTCCTCCTCCTCAAACCACAACATCAAGATTCCCATGCTAGACCCAGACAATTTTGAGCTGTGGAAGTTTAACTTTGAGCAATATCTAAAAATCCATGACTACACTTTGTGGGAAATTATTGAATATGAAAACACATTCGATAAGGCTGCAAAGATTGCAGCTGCCATTGCTGCAAGAACAGAAGTTCAAGGTTCTACTGAAGAGGAACGAAGAGAAAGACCTGATGATGGTAGAGCTATCTCAGTTGAGGACATAGAAAAAAGAAGAGTTGATATGAAAACCCTAAGCATTCTGAAACTCTCTTTGGGACAAGAAAATTAGCACAAATACAGAAGTTATGAGTCTGCAAAAGATCTTTGGGCAGCTCTTGAAGTTGCTTATGGTGGTAATGCTGATACTGTACAAGAGAAAAAGAAGCAACTCTGCATGAGTATGCTGTTTTTAAGGCTCAACCTAATGAGAAGCTAAGTAGTGTGAGAAGCAGACTGCTGGACATCACAAGCAAGCTATCCTTCATGGGAACAGTGCTTGGTGATGTTGATATTATCTCCACCTTTCTTAAAAGCCTGGGTGATGCATGTGATGACGTATAGTCCCCAACCGGGTCATGAGCCCGGCCCACGGGTACTACCCGTATCCGGTCCATCACAGATGGGTGGATAAATGTCATTCAGGCTTATGGGCTTGAATAAACAGTAACCGCACATGTGTGCGGCCCACGGCCCGGTGCGGCCGACATAGGATTAGACAGAATCATATTCTGTCTGGAATATCTTCATCCCAAATGGAGAGGATATTCACTACCAAAATTAGAAGATAACAATCATTCTAATTCTGATAGTTATCCTTTCCTTGGGGCTAAAGTATCAGTGGCAGCCCACTAGGGTTCCACTGCCTATAAAAGGAACCCCCAAGGGTTCCACAAAGGTATTACGACTTGTACTCTAAACTCACATAAACCTTAAATCGATTACTTACTCTCACGCTGGAGTCTAATCGTGGGAAACATTCCCACGGTAAGCCTAACGCGTGCTGTTTAGTGTGCAGGATCCCAACCAAACGATTCACTTGGTGCAGGAGCCGGAGCCCAGCCAACCCGAATTAAGCCTAATTCGGGTCTAGCAAGGATCAACCAACTTTTGCATCAACAAGTTGGCGCCATCCGTGGGACCCATAACACTAAGCTAGAACAAAACCTCATCTCGAATTTCCAATGACGAAGGGGCATCCGCAAGCTAACCCCAGGAACGTGAATCCCGGGAACCGGAAGCCCCAAGGGGAAGGGATTCTCATCCCCAACCAATCACCTAGCCGCCTCGCAGGCGGGCCGGGTAACCGTAGCGGTTTTCAGCGCGTGGGGGTGACGAGCACGATCTCGATGACACCCCCGCCTACTTCAACCCTGGACAACCCTGATCCGGGGAGTGCGCCAAACCCTCCTAACAAGGAACCGCGCAGACCCTCGACGGAGGAAGAAGTGGAAGTCCTACCACTCAGTGAGGAGGATCTTACTCGAGTTCTCACGCAGAACTTCGAAAGGATCGTCCCAGGGATCGCATCAAGGTTGAATCTGGGGAGAAACCTCCAAGCCAGACTCAACTTTGGTGACACCGGACCAACCACCTCCTCCCAAAATCAGAGGAAAAGGAGAGCTCGGCCTCAGGAGCAGGGTACCTTTGAGGAAACCCCTCAACCCCGGAATGTGTTTGAGCGCATAGGAGACCGCCTTATACATGAATTAACGTAGTCTCGAGAAGGAGAAAGGTCGGATGGCTCACCCGAGCGACCAGATCGAGAGCTGGCCAGAACCACACGTCGCCCGAGTGTGTGGGACAGGATGAACACTGGGAAAAAGGCTCCTGGTTCATCCCAAATAAGTGGTCCCTATGCAAAGGATGGGGCACCACCGCCATCCCCGGACCCGTCCGGAGAGGACTCAGATGACCATCCGCCTAAGCGTCGCCGACCTAGGCGCACCCCTCCACCACCACCAAACAATGATGGGTATTATGATGATCCTTACTATCGAGATGCAGAAGCGGAGGATCTTTCGCGTCCATGGTGTGAACCATGGGATGACCCTAGGCTTACCCGGCCATCGGCGGATCCCAGGGAAAACCCGTTCACCCTCCGCATAAGGAACTATTCTGAGGACACCAAGCGTCGCATGCCGGCGTGTATCAAGACTTATGATGGGTCCGGTGATCCGGTCGATCACCTTAAAATATTTGATACACAGGCTAAAATTGAGCGATGGCCCATGCCTATATGGTGCCAAATGTTCAATTCGACCTTGATCGGAAATGCCCGCGACTGGTTTGAGGCACTCCCTCCACGGAGCATTGACAGTTTCACGGAACTACGCACTGCCTTTGAGAATAATTATACTCAAAGGAAGAAGTATAATAGGGATCCAGTCTCATTGGCAACTGTCAAGCAACGGCCGGGGGAGTCCACAGAAGCCTTCACTGAACGCTTCAATGATGAGTGCACGCGCACGAGAACCATGCCAGAGCTCCTGAAGATCTCTGACTACATGCACGCCATAACAGACAGAGAATTGATCAGGCACCTCAATGCCAAGCGTCCAGAGAGATATGATGACCTCATGGAAAGGGTCAGAAACTTCATAGAAGGAGAAACAGCTGTTGCCGCGGCCTACCCATCACGAGGAAATGGGTACCGGTCAAATGATCAGTCCCGGAGGCAGTCGGGCGGTCAAGGTAATCAGAACAATAACAAGGGCTCAGACTATAAGAGCCAAAGCAAAGGAGGACGGTCGGACGATAAGTTCACCCCCCTAAAGATGTCCTACCGGGAGATCTTGCTGACAGAAGGGGCGAACTTTCCGAGGCCTCCCCCAATGACCACTTCCCTAGAACGTCGGCAAGGAAATCGCTTCTGCGAGTTCCATAATGACAAAGGCCACGCCACGGAGGAGTTATCCAGCTCAAGAAGCATATTGAGTCGCTGATCAAATCAGGCAAACTCAAGCACCTAGTTAAGGATTGGAAGGATGGAAAAGACAACAACAAGAAGTATGATAAGAAGGATCCCCAAAAGGACAAGCCTTCGACCATATACATGATCCAATCCAAACAGCGCCGCACGAGGCAGAAAGTTGGCCAAAAATTTTCACGCGGCAGGGAAATCTCATTCCCTCCCATCACAGCAAGCGATGTGATTGATGCGCCTCTCACTATTGAGATAAGCATTGGAACACACAACGTTCGTCGCATGTATGTGGATGGAGGATCGTCAGCAGAGGTACTGTATGAACACTGTTTTGTGCAGTTATGCCCAGAAATAAGAAGCCAATTAGTACCGGCCACGTCGCCACTTACTGGCTTTAGTGGAGTCACTATCTGGCCGATAGGGCAATTGCGTTTGCTTGTAACCATTGGGAATGAGGAACATTCCACTACGACGTGGATGAACTTCATGGTGATACGCTCACACTCTCCGTATAATGGGATCATAGGCAGACCAGGCATTTTGGCTATCCGGGCAGTACCCTCTACGGCACACGGAATGATCAAATTCCCCGTTGAGGGGAGAATCGTTACTATTTACAACACAGTCGTACCAACATCCGAGTGTCATACCGTGACAACACCGGCTCCACCTGTCCCACCTAAGGATGGATCACCACCTCCCAACTGGAAGGTAGCAATTCACCCCGACTATCCGGAACAGGAGGTATCCATAGGAGGGGCGCTCTCGGATAGCAGCAAAAGGGCCATGTGCTCTCTCTTGAGTGCAAACCTAGATATATTCGCATGGGAGCCAAAGCATATGACAGGCGTGCCACGTGCGATAGCAGAGCATAAGCTCCAGATCCGCCAAGGGTACCAACCCGTTAAGCAAAAGAAGCGCGGCCAGGCGCCCGAGCGCAGCCAAGTGATACTGGAGGAAGTACGGAAACTAGTGGATGCAGGCATCATGCGCGAGGTATACTACCACGAGTGGTTATCCAATCCGGTCATGGTCAAGAAACATGACGGAAGTTGGCGCATGTGTGTGGATTTCACGGATCTAAACAAGGCCTGCCCACAGGACTGTTACCCGTTACCAGAAATCGACTGGAAGGTGGAGTCCTTGTGTGGATATCCTTTCAAATGCTTCTTGGATGCATATAAAGGGTATCACCAAATCCAGATGGCGGAGGAGGATGCAGAAAAAACGGCGTTCCATACGAGCCAGGGCGTATATTGCTATACGAAAATGCCGTTTGGACTGAAGAACGCCGGCGCTACATATCAGCGGTTGGTGGACAAAGCTTTTGAATCACAAATAGGACGCAACCTGGAAGTCTATGTTGATGACTTGGTGATAAAAAGTCACACGGAGGAGGCACTTCTCCGGGATGTCCAAGAGACATTCGACACGCTGAGAAGGATTAACATGAAGTTAAATCCAAAGAAATGTACGTTTGGAGCAACTGAGGGAATGTTCCTTGGATATTTTATTGATCCAAATGGCATCAAACCTTGCCCAGAGAAGACGGACGCAGTGATACAACTGCCGTCCCCTCAGACACGGAAGGAGGTGCAGTCCCTGAATGGGAAGTTAGCCGGGCTGAATAGATTCCTATCTAAATCCGCAGAGAAGTCATTACCCATATTTAAGACACTCAAGAAGTGTATTAGAAAGGGAGACTTCCGCTGGACGAAGGAAGCCGAGGAAGCTTTCGGCTAACTAAAGCAGCATCTTGCATCTCTCCCTACGCTAGTAGCTCCCCGGCCAAAGGAGGAACTCATTATGTATCTCTCAGCTACTCATGGCGCAATAAGCGCGGTACTTATGACGGATAGAGATACAGTACAAACTCCGGTCTACTTTATAAGTAGAACACTACAAGGGCCGGAGTTGAATTAATCCTCCATGGAAAAATTGGTGTTAGCACTAGTGTTTGCTACAAAGCGGTTGCGCCGGTACTTTCAGGCGCACCCAATTGTGGTCATTACGGATCAACCAATCAAGCAGGTTATTTCTAGACCGGACGTGGCAAGGAGGCTACAGAAATGGAGCATCCTATTGGGGGAGCACAATATATCTTACAGACCAAGGACGGCTGTTAAAGGCCAGATCTTGGCAGATTTCCTGATCGAGAAGCCGGATGAGGAAGGACCAATCATTAAGCAAGACGAGATCCCAACGGAACCTTGGGTGTTATTCACGGATGGATCCTCGTGTACGGACGGGTCCGGAGCAGGTCTCATCCTCACAAACCCAGAAGGAATGGAATTCACGTACGCCCTCCGTTTTGAGTTCACGGCCACTAACAACGAAGCGGAATATGCAGCATTAATCGCGGGTTTAAAAATCGCCACTAGAATGGGAGTCCGCAACCTCGAGGCCTACGTGGACTCACGGCTTGTCGCGAACCACATTCTAGGTGGGTATGTGGCTAAGGAGGACAACATGGTCAGGTACTTGGAAAAGTCAAGTCGCTAATCGCGATTTTCAGTAAGTTTTCCATCAAGCAGGTGCCAAGGGGCGAGAACAAGAAAGCGGACGCTCTTAGCAAGATCGCATCCACAAGCTTCGCTCACTTGTCTAAACAAGTTTTGGTGGAAATACTCAAGGAGAAATCTATAACGGAAGGGGAGGTTGCCGCTATAGTTGAGGAGGAGGGACCTACATGGATGACCCCAATCATCAACTATTTGACTAATGAGACCCTTCCAGACGAGGAAAAAGCAGCAAGGCGCATTAAAAGGAAGTCGCAGCATTTCGAACTTCGAGAAGGCATCCTTTACAAGCGCTCTTTCTTGCAGCCGTGGCTGCGGTGTGTTGGACCACGCCAGGCAGCTTACGTAATCAGTGACATACACGAAGGGTTGTGCGGCATGCATGCAGGCCCACGATCCGTGGTATCTAGAGCCTTACGAACATGATATTATTGGCCTACCATGTACAGAGACGCGCGTGACATGATCCGCAAGTGTAGTGATTGCCAAGTGCATAGGCCAGTACCGCGGCACCCGCAGCAGGAGCTTACACCTATCACGTCCCCACGGCCATTTTATAAGTGGGGAATTGACATCGCAGGACCATTTCCTGTAGCTGCGGGGGGGGGGGGGGGGTTAAATTCTTGATTGTTGCAATGGACTACTTCACACGATGGATAGAAGCCAAGGCAGTCAAGTCTATCACAGGCAAGCAGGTCAAGAAGTTTGTGTGGGAACACATTGTGTGTCGTTTTGGTCTACCAGGAGAAATCATCTCGGACAATGGCAAGCAGTTCACGGACAACCCATTCAAAGATTGGTGTGCATCATTAAACATCAAACGACGCTTCACATCTGTTAAGCATCCACAAACAAACGGCCTTGTCGAACAAGCAAATAGAAGCTTGGGGAATGGCATCAAGGCGCGTCTGGATGAACGAAGTGGCAAATGGGTCGATGAGTTATCACATGTGCTATGGGCGCATAAAACTATGATCAAAACAGCCAACGGGGATACTCCATTTGCATTGGCCTACAGAACTGAAGCTGTTATTCCAGCAGAAATAGGAATGCCTACCATCCGCACAGCGGAGGTTAATGTCGTCACGAACGATGAACAATTGCGAATCAACCTGGATTTGTTGGAAGAAAAAAGGGAAATAGCAGCCATCAATGAGGCTAAGTCCAAGGCTAAGATGAAGGCTTATTATGACGCCAAGGTCAAGGGTGTTTCTTTTCGACCGGGAGACTACGTCTATCGTGCTAACGAAGCAAGTCGAGCAGAGAACACAGGAAAGCTGGGCCCTAAGTGGGAAGGACCGTATGAAGTCATTGAAGCCTTAGGACGAGGCGCGTACAGGTTACGTGATATGGATGGACGCGACCTAGAGCGCACATGGAATATTTCCAATCTCAAAAGGTGCTATCTTTGAAAGCTACGGCTTCCGCATGGGTACTTCGCTATGTGCGGTCTCAAAAGTGCTATCTTTGAAGAACCATGCGGTTTCATCTGTTTTGTTTTGTCTTATGTTTGTTTAGATTCCTTTCTTGTTTCTTAGGACTTGTCATTATTGTTCAGACAAAGTGTAAACGTTCTAAATAAAATGCCGTGGTGCCTAGCTAGCTCCACGGCCTGTTTCGTGCAAATCATTTTTTAGATTTTTTGCTAGTCGTATGAATTTTTTACTTGTGTTATAATATGCCATGTTTTATTCATATGCATTCTTTCAAATTACTGTACATGTACTATACGCCTCCAGGTGGGGTAAGAGGATTAAGTGAACCTACTAATTCAACTTGCCGTGTAAGAGGGATGCAACCCCAGCCGCACGGATCATGTATCCTTACTAGACGCCTTACTCACAAGACGTTGTGATAAGTTTTTTGTGCACCGTATCCACACGGTACTCTGCATAGTAAAGACGCACGTCGCATGTCTAGTAAATTATAGACTCGTATGTATTTTCCCTTTTCATGTGTAAGACATGATACATCATGCGGCATTGAAATACAATGAAATACACAAGTTTCAAAATTAACAATAAACAAAATGGCCGTGGTCGTCACGGACTTCTAAATAAAAAGACAAGTTACTACAAATATGTCTTAGCCGTGTACATACACGGACGAATATAATCACAAATGTTTATAACAGATAAGTTACAAGGGGGGTAGGAATTCCCCTAAATCCTTCTTCCCTTCCTCAATTAAAGCACGAAGGGCCTCCCCACGAGCATCCTTCCCGTCACGGGCTTTGACTGTGATAGCATCTAGAGCTTCTCCAAGCGGCTTCTAGCCTTTCATGGCTTTGGATGCGGAATCGTAAGTGGCCAACGTCAAGGGAATAGGATCAGCACTCAGCCGGGACATTATTGTCTCGTTTGGAGCATCTTTCATTGCCTCAAGCTCGTCTAGGAGGGGGTGTTGGAGTTCTGCCAAGGCATCCATGGACGCAGTCATCTTACTCGCTGCGGAGGGGTTGTGATATGGATGATGTGTGATATCTTCATTTTTTGCGATCATCTCCGCAGCTTTGACCAGGCCTTCATGCCTACCACGGTCGATCCCATCGGATACGACCCCAGCAAACGCCTACAGTAGGTGTGGAGCGTTCAGAGCCCCACTTACAGCAAGTCGCAGTCCTTGCCCGATAATCCACCTACGACCGGCTGTAGCGGTTAGTAGAGGGGGGCATACTCTCTCCGCGCAGCTTACAACCACCTTGCTTAACTCTTCATCAGCTGAGGCAACTTGATTTTCAAGATTGGTTTGGGTCTGCGTCAATTCTTCCTTCAGTGTGTCACGCTCCTGGGCAATGCTGAATGATTGCACGGTCACCGCCTTAGTAGCAGCCTCAGCCGCAGACACCTGCGTATGAAATTTGGAGTTATTACAAGGACATATACTTTTTAGGCTACATGCATACAAAAAGTAGGAGTGTATGTACAACATTTCTGAAAGTTTACCTTCTCATTTGATGCGGCTACGAGGGCCTCCAACTCAGCAATACGCTTCTCTCTGGCATCGGCGTGATGCGCCTGCTCCTTCACAGTTGCCTCGGCTGTCAATAATGCCGCCTGCAATGATGCGATGGTCTTCTCGTTCTTCACGACCATCGCCTCACGGCGGGCTATTCTCTTGTCTGCGCGACTCACATTAGTGAGGGCCTGGATTAGACGGCGTCTTAACGCAGCACCCACCGTCACCTGGTGTGCGGACGACACGTCAAACTGCTCGATAAGGGCCTCGTGATCTAATTCATCCAGGTCTTGGGCGAGGACAGGCGGGGTGATGTGCTCGATAAATTCTGAACACTCGGATTCGGCCTCCAGCCGTGTCAAACTGGATAAGTTCCATGCTAAGCGCAGGCTTTCTTCGGGCCCCTCGGGGCGTGGCTCCTTGGCATGTGTGGTGGCAGGTGATGGGGGCTTGTTGGTTGGTGCGGGGGATGGATTTCTCCCCACTTCTTCTCCTTGCGCTGCGGCTGCCGGATTCACCCTGTTGTTTAAATATTAGTCTATATATATCATACAAAGATATGAATCATACTCACGAGGGGTACTTACGAGGTGCCAATGACAGGGTCTGGGCCGGTAGGAGCTATGGCGCTCACAGGGGCGACTCGCAGAACTGGCCCTTCCATGGTCGGGGTGGGATCGGCTTGGGCAGTCGTGGTGCTGCTTCCTTCTTGGTATTGTGGGTGGTCTTTCCGCAGCTTCTTGGGGGGAGCATTTGCAACTCCGGCCTCCTCCCCAATTTTCTTCGCCACCCGCCTGGTTGTCTTTCTCTTTCTGGAGGTAAGTGGGGTGGATCCGGAAGCTTGCGTGGTGTCTTCATTGGGATCATGCTCTTCCTCCTGATTGGTGGTGCCTCCCTCTAGCAATGTGTCGTCGCCGTCTTCATTATGGAAATCCAATGGGGATTTCTCGATAACGGGCTCTCCTTCGTCCGACTTGGGCTCGGTTGTCTCTTCAAGCGGCATCGTGCGGTCGGCTAAAGCTTCTAGCAAGGGGAGCTCATTCGGCTTTAACGGCCGGAATCCCTCCGCCACCTTCATGGGGTCGCCCTGGCGGATTAGTCCGTGAAGGTTCATCTCTGCAAAGAATTTTAGAAGTATATGGGTTAGTAAAATTCTACACATGTGTGATAAATCAAATTTACAACATATATATATTGGACCTACCCTCGCCCTGTTCCGTTAAGAAGCACGGGTATAAGTCATCCCTCCCAAAGTAACGGCGGCTTATCCCTACTAAGCACAGAAAGTGTTCCGGCAACCCTCTATGGAATTCTGTGCGATGGGTATCTAGTATTTTCAGGTCCCGGCTACTATAATCTTTGGATTTGGGCGGATAGTCTTTTGGGGCTTTGGTTTTAAGTACGAAGGGGGTAGGGAATACTTTCTCATCTACAAAGAAGTAATGGTCGTACCAATTCTTAAGGGAGTCAAGAGGTTTCCTATATGTCATCGGGGCATTCCCGGGTCGTTTCTTGAACGACAACCACCCGTTCACTAACTGGGGAAAGTAGAAAGCCCTAAAAAGGTTCACGGTGGGGGTTACTCCGCAGGTATGACATGTAATCTCAAACTGGTTGATTTTACACGCCCCTATGCAGTGGAGCTGGGTGATATGAAAGTCATAATACAAAAGAAGGTCTACCAAGTACTTGGATAACGGGATACGGTAGTTGGCTGAGTCAAACAGGCGTGTATATATGCCTACTTTCCCCGCCGGTGCATCCGTAGTCGCTTCACCATCACCCGGATAGGTGGGGTGTACGCTTTCGGGTACATAATACTTCGACAGAAAGTCGAGGTATTTTTCCGTAGACATCACGTTCAGGACATCCGTGATAAGGGGATTATCCTTTACCATGTTTAATAAAAAGGTCTTTAAGGGCGTGATGATCTAACCTGCGGCGACGAAAATCCGTGGAAAAGAAGGCAAAAATTTTGGGAGAAAAAAGCTTGAGATTAACAATGGCGGAAGAAGGAGTGGGTTGTGTGTGTAACAAACACGCATACCCACTCTTATATAGGGTTGCCTCGGTTTCCGAGATACCTTGGATCTTCGACACGTGTCAGTCACCTTGCCTATCCAACGGATAGGGTTTCTGACATTTCTGCAACGCCAGAGGGGGACCCACGGGTCACTTCTTAAACAGTTTTGCGTGGCTCAAGGGTGGGCATTAATGATGCACTTTTGCAGGCATGCGACTGGATTGTTGACTATCATTAATGTTTTTTATTCTTGTCAGGTTATGCGGCTCTTACGTAAGACCGTATTTAATGTCACATTTAAGTTGTCTCGGCCGTTGTGTGCGGACTGAGGTAGTATTCATTAAATATTCCCACGAAGGGTCGCCACGTGTGGCCAGGATAACAAAAATTTCAATGTCTCATTTCCTGTCTTTCCTTGGTATGTCCGAAGGGCACCTTGATAGTCTAGAGGTTACGTCTACGACTGTAACAACTAGACTGGGGGGACATGATGACGTATAGTCCCCAACCGGGTCATGAGCCCGGCCCACGGGTACTACCCGTATCCGGTCCATCACAGATGGGTGGATAAATGTCATTCAGGCTTATGGGCTTGAATAAACAGTAACCGCACATGTGTGCGGCCCACGGCCCGGTGCGGCCGACATAGGATTAGACAGAATCATATTCTGTCTGGAATATCTTCATCCCAAATGGAGAGGATATTCACTACCAAAATTAGAAGATAACAATCGTTCTAATTCTGATAGTTATCTTTTCCTTGGGGCTAAAGTATCAGTGGCAGCCCACTAGGGTTCCACTACCTATAAAAGAGCCCCCAAGGGTTCCATAAAGGTATTACGACTTGTACTCTAAACTCACATAAACCTTAAATCGATTACTTACTCTCACGCCGGAGTCTAATCGTGGGAAACATTCCCATGGTAAGCCTAACGCGTGCTGTTTAGTGTGCAGGATCCCAACCAAACGATTCACTTGGTGCAGGAGCCGGAGCCCAGCCAACCTGAATTAAGCCTAATTCGGGTCTAGCAAGGATCAACCAACTTTTGCATCAACAGCATGGAAGATTGAAGCAATGTCTATAATTACTAATAACACTCACAAAAGTTCTACTTTTGATGATGTGTATAATAAACTGAGGCTGATAGAGAATGAAACTCTTTTGGATCATGGAAGCAAGTATACCAATGGTAACATGGCCTTCTTCTCACATAGTGAAGGTCAATTTGATCACAAGGAGTCATACATGCATCCAGTTACTGGATCAACCTGTGTCAACGCTGGATCATATCCTGTCAACGCCTCACATTCAGACGTTGACACATACAAAATTGACTCACCGAGAGTTAAGCCTGCTGGTATTGATCTGGATACTGTGTGTGCATACATTGCTTCATTGCCCAATGGTTCAGTGCTTACATATGAGGACCTTGAGCAAATTAGTGATGAGCATTTGGAGGAGATGGACATAAAGTGGAATATGGCTCTTGCAAGTATAAGAGCAAACAGATGGAATAGAAGATTTAAGAAGAAGATGACTTTTAATGCTAATGACACTGCTGGATTTGATAAATCCAAGGTTGAGTGTTATAATTGTCATCGTATGAGACACTTTATGAGAGAATGCAGATCTCCAAGAAGATTTGATGCTGGAAAACCATCACGCCAAATTGTTAAGGCTCAGGATCCCAAGGCCATGGTTGCAATGCAAGAAATTGATGGTGTTGGATGGGATTGGAGCTATTTGGCTAAGGATGAGGAAGAGAATAAAGCTTTGGTTGCTGAGATGGAAGAAGAAGAGCATGTTCACTATGCTCTCATGGCACATTCCTCATCTTCATCAGACAATGAGGTATATGATGATGCTTTTTGTAGAAAGGGTTGTCCTTTAAATACTGAAAGACTTAACAAAGAGGTTTTAAGATTGTCAACAGATGTGAGTAATGAGAGATGCAAGTTGTCTAACTATCTACTTGCTCTTACTCAAACTGAAAAGACTGTAGCTGAGTATAAGAAAATGGAGCTTGACCTAAAAGATAAAATCAATATCTTAAAACATGATTTAAATGCTAGTATTGATATTAGAAACATCATGGAGAGGGTCAATGCTGAATTACAGGATAAGTTAGATGAGGCTATCAAGAATAAGAATAATGTAGATCTTAAATTCAGAGATTTGATAAAGCCTCACAAACCCTAGGAGAATGTGTTAGTAAACAAAGGGATTCTAGGGATATGACTGGGATTGGGATAAAAGAGTATGCTGGTGTTCCACCTTCCAGTTGGGTACTTCTATGGTGTCCAAAGAAAGGACTTATCTTGGACTGGTTTACCAGAACTCCAAGAAGAGGAATTTATTCCTCCACCAAGAGTCCTTACCCCAGTAGAAGAATATAGGCAGAAGTTGACTGATTTGGACCAATGGAAGAAAGCCAACCCTACTTTGTTTGTCAAGGGTGGCATGCTTTGTGATAGCCCAAATGAGTCTACCCCTATCAAAGTAACAAACCCAATCACTGGCAAGACTGTTGACCTTGGCTCAAACGTTGTTAGAAAACCTAGCATTAAATATGCAGAAATGTATAGAAATACTAGGTCACCAAAAAGCCAAATTAGTGATAATGGAACAGGTTTCTTTTCTTCTAGACCTAGAGTTATTTCTAGAAAAGCCTGTTATACTTGTGGTAGCTTTTCACATTTGGCCTATAAGTGTGTCAATGCTTCCAAGGTCAACGCTGACAAAAAGTTAAACACTATCACACCCAAAACTTTTGTTCAGCAAAGTCCACAAGTTGTTAGACCAGCCCCATTCTTTTCAAAAGGGTCTAACACTCATGGACAAAAACCTTTTCAGAAGACCAATACATGGTCTAATAGGCAATGGGTTCCTGTAGCAAACCCTAGGTTCAACGCTGATAAGGGTAATTTCAGCGTTGATAAGACCAAATCAAACGCTGACAGAAACGTTGCCAGACCAAATAATGGTAAATATTTGCAACCAAAGGGAAAGGGGTCTAAAGCTTCTTCTAGCTTGACATAGAGACCTAAGCAAGATCAAACCCCTAATTCTATGGGATTTCTATGATTTGTAACATATTTAATTACATTTCAAAGGTCATCACAAAACCAATTGGGGTTAACTGGGTGTTTAATCCAAAAAGGGATGAACAAGGGGTTGTTATGAGAACTAAGTCTGTTCTTGTTGAACAACCAAATGAATCCAAGTCTGCTCAGGCTTGGGTTCCCAAAGAAAACTAATTTGTTTTCTTTATGTGCAGGACATTCAAAAGCAGGTAAATGATTATGGCTATTGGGATAGTGAATGCTCTAGGCACATGACTGGGAAGGAAGATTATCTCACAAACTTCACTCCCATTAAGGATGGTGACAAAGTTTACTTTGGAGGCGGATATGGAACTATCACAGGCAAAGGAACTCTTCTCACCAACAATTTGCGTTTTGAAAACGTGTTTCTGGTAACTTCAAATGTTGTGGAAGAACCAGTTGTTGATGTTTCAGGTACACAGGTTAATGAAGAGGTTGGATCACATGCAGACAAATCATCACCTATTCTTGAGTATGTCACTATTCCCATATGGACAGATGCTTTTGCTGCTGGAAAGGCAAATGGTGGTCCCCAAGTATCACCAGTTAACAACATGCATGGTCTTTCAGGCGCTAACAAAGGAAAATCCGGCGCTGACAAGACAAATTCAGGCATTGATGGTTCAAACGTTGACAAATCTATTTCAGGCGTTGATGGCTCTAACGCTGACAACCTTGGTTCAGGCGTTGACAACTCTTTTGACCATATTTTCTCTTCCAATTTTGAACAAGGTGAACCTTCAAGCAAAAATGGAGGGGTTCATACAGATATTGTTGGAAGAGAGTCTGAAGAAGATATAATATGGAAGATGAGATTGAAGACAACAGACTTTTTGAGGGAGGAGTTTTTACTTCTACAATGAAGGATCATCCCTCTTCTCTAATTATTGGTGATGTGATGTCTCCTGTTCAAACTAGAAGATCTCATCAGAATCTTGGAGGATTTATTGCCAATATACACAAGAAGGTTGATACCCCTCTTGTTCAAGCATGTTTGTTTGCCTGTTTTCTGTCACAACAGGAACCCAAGAAGATTTTTTATGCTCTCAAAGAACCAAGTTGGGTGGAAGCAATGCATGATGAGCTTCACCAATTTTCTATTCAGGATGTTTGGGAGTTAGTTGATTGTCCCAGATATGTCAGACCTATTGGGACAAGATGGGTTCTTGGAAACAAGAAAGATGAAAGAGGCATTGTGGTCAGAAACAAGGCACGTTTAGTGGCTCAAGGATATACACAAGATGAAGGGATAGACTATGAGGAGGTCTTTGCACCAGTTGCAAGGATTGAGGCTATAAGGATATTTCTAGCCTATGCTTCCTGCATGGGCTTTACTGTCTATCAAATGGATGTGAAGAGTGCTTTTCTTTATGGCACAATTGTTGAGGAGGTTTATGTCATGCAGCCTTCTGGTTTTGAAGATCCAGAGCATCCAGACAAGGTGTATAGAGTCAAGAAAGCTATGTATGGACTTCATCAAGCCCCAAGAGCATGGTATGGCACATTTTCCACCTATCTGGTGGAAAATGGATTCAAAAGGGGCACCATAGACCAGACCTTATTGACAAAGAAGACTGGTAAGGATGTCTTACTTGTTCAGGTTTATGTGGATTATATCATCTTTGGATCATCAAACCCAAAGATGAGTGAAGACTTTTCCAAGCTTATGATAGATAAGTTCAAGATGAGTGCAATGGGGGAGATGAACTTCTTTCTAGGGTTACAAGTTCAGCCTAAAGAAGATGGTATCTTCATCTCTCAAGATAAATATGTAGCAGGAATCTTGAAGAAGTTTGTCTTTTCTCCACATGAGAAAAGGGCTAGTACTCCTATGGATAGAGAACACCCTTGGGGAAAAGTTGGAGATAGAAAAGATGTGGATGTCAGGCACTATAGATCAATGATTGGTTCATTGATGTATCTCACAGCCTCAAGACCTGACATTATGTTTGTTGTGTGTGCATGTGCACGCCATCAAGTGACTCCCAAAGAGTGTCACCTTCATGCTTTCAAGAGAATCTTTAGGTACCTTAGATGTTATCCAGACTTAGGGTTATGGTATCTAAAAGATTCACCATTGGAGCTTATTGCATATTCAGACAGTGACTATGGTGGTGATAAATTTGATAGAAAATCCACAACTGGTGGATGTTAGTTTCTTGGGAGTAGGTTGATATCTTGGCAATGCAAGAAACAAACAGTGGTGGCCAATTCGACAACTGAAGCAGAATATGTTGCAGCAGCTGCTTGTTGTGGACAAGTCTTATAGATTCAGAACCAGCTGTTGGATTATGGGTATAATTTCATGCATACCAAGATTTTTGTAGACAATAACAGTACTTTATGCATTATTAAAAATCCTGTACATCATTCTAAAACAAAACACATAGAAATTAGACATCATTTTATAAGAGATTGTTTTGAAAAGGGTTTAATACAACCAGATAGGGTTGACACATAAGAAAATGTGTCTGATTTATTAACTAAACCTTTTGATACTAGAAGGTTTCAATACTTGGTAACAAGTATTTGAATGATCAATCTCACCTAATATGTGTTTTAGGGTCTTTTGGAAAAGTATGTACAGGATATTCATTGTTATTGGTCTTTTTGAGAAGTTAGATTTTCCACTATGTTTGCCTAACGCTGACAAAGGTTATCTTAACGCTGATAAGTGTTATCGTCACGTTGTCAGCAACATGTTAGTTTTGTGTGGTTTTTGATCTAAGTATGCAGGTGTTGTTAGCATTGTACCATTGGATACAGAGTTGCTTATGGATCCTTGGAGAATCATTGGAGCATGTTTCAATTTATGGATGATGGTTGGAATATTTATATTCCTATCTTGACATAAATTTTTATATACATGCATATTATTGGGCAACGTATGTATCACAGTTTAAGGGGAGGTTTTAGGAACCTTTAGGACTTTTGGGTATTCTTATAATACTCTTATCACAATTCTAGATTGTGTCCACTGGTGAGTATGAGTTAGTTTACTAAATCATGAGGCACTATAGCATGCAAAGTTGACATACTATGCATGCTGCCAAGACCTTTTTGGCCTAGAATTGGATGTGGTCTGTTGGGAGACATGGGAATGCTTTATAATGGGTTTACCTGGGAGTTACAAGGGATTTTATGAGATAACTTAATTGTTAAGAATTTTGGTTAGCAAGGGACACTAGAGGACTGTATGTCTATCTTGCATAAGCAAGTGTGCATAACTGGACAGTGCTTGCCGCCCTATAATAATTTTCAATTTATAGGTTATCTTCACTAGGATAAATTACTTTGTTAAGGTCCTTTTTCATTTTTATTACTTTTATTTTTGGACGCTGACAAATATTTTTCCAAGCGTTGTTGTGACCAATTTAGACGCTGACATGGTTTTTGCAAACGTTGACAAGAATATAGCCGTTGGGCGTTGATGGTTTATTTTTGGCCGTTGACACTCATTGGGACCTACCCAGTTGTTATTTTGACGAATTTTGGGGCCGTAATTTTGGGAGTAGATAACTTTTATTTAATGCACAAGATAACTTATTTTCTTTTCAATATTTTCATCATTATATTTTGAAAATACTTGCCTTATTTTTACCAATCACATGTGCCTATCTCTCCTATATATTTGGCTCCTATTTTTAAACAGGGTACTATCATATTCTTGTCTAACACTTTTTCTCCTATAATTCATCTTTCATCAATCTTTCACAAACAGCTTTCTTCAACAATGGCACCAAAGTTTAAACCAATTGACTTGGTATTGGGATTCAGGAGTCAGCACAATATGATTGCTTATTTGGCGGTTGATGACACTTTGTTTCCACAATACACTCAGATGGTGGCGTATTTGAATGCATCTCCTCTTAGGTATGCTCTTTCTCATGCTCCTCTCATCCATGTCACTCATGTTAAACAGTTTTGGAACACTGTTAGTTCCTCAACAATTAATAATGTGACTACATTAACAGCTATTGTTCATGGGCGCACTTGGGTGGTTACTGAAGCCTTGGTTCGCCATGCTTTGCATCTTAATGATGCAGATGGTATAACCACTCTCCCCATTAATGAAATAGAACAAGGACTTCGGGCTTTGGGGTATCCTTTCCCTGATGAGGGTACTTTAAATAAATATCATAAACAAGAATTTCCCCCAGCCTAGAAGTACCTCATACATGTCATCCTTCAATGTTTGAGTCCCAAATGTACTGCACATAATGAAATTAACAGATCTATTGCTAGTGCAATTGTGTGAATTACAAATGGGCAAAAGTATAATTTTTCAAAACTAATTTTGGATGGCATGTGTAAAAACAAGGGGAGTAAGATGACTTTGGCTTATCCCAGATTTTTGCAAATGGTTTTTGATGTGTAAAATTACTGCACAAGGGATCATGATGATTTTTATGAGATCCCTGTGCAAAAGAAAGCTATTTTTAGTAAGATGAACTCACGCCCTCACCGTGAATTACCCCTCACCCAAGCTATGCTTGCTATTATTGCAGCAGCACAACCCCAACCAGACCCACCACCACAACTTGACCCAATATCAGAACCTTTGCCTTCACCTCAACACATGGAAATTGACCAAGAATCCTTCAACGCTGACACATTAAATGTTGGCGTTGACACCAGTAATCCAAACGTTGACACCTTTCCTTCACAGACCCAAACACCCCTTAACCTTCAAACTACCACCCAATCCACATCATCTTCTACCCCACCTGAATATAGGTTACAAAAACGCCCAAGGACTACTGGAGTGTTCTCCTCTAGTGGTCCTAGCCATGTTGCAGAGAGAACCACCACCACAAGTGTGGTTGGTGCTATGGATGAGGCTGGGACTATTGGTCCTCGCTTAGATGCAGGCCAAGACAGGCCTAACATCTTTAAGACCTCATCCATGCCCCATGACTCTACTTTGGGAGGTCAAATACCCATTCTAGAGGAGGGCAGATTGGAACCATACACATTGATGGAATTAACGGCTGTCTGCATTAGCTTGCAAAAGCAAAATGCAGATCTGGTACAAACAGGCAGTACACAAGGCCTTGAACTCAAGCAATTGAGGGAGAGGATTGTTATTTTGGAGGATGCTAACACTAGGCGTGGAATGGAGGAATCTTCCAAAGGGGAGGATGAGTAGATTCATGTGAGTGACAAAGGCTCACATGATGGAGAATCTTTGGGTGTTGCTGAAGCCCTCACTGAATTGAAGAAGCAACCAGGTTTTGATACATCTTTGGTTACTCCTACAAATTTGAACTTGTCTTTTACATCAATGATGGAGCAGTTCACAAGAGGCGCTGAGACAAGTAAGGTGAGCGTTGACAAGCAAACTATGAACGCTGACACACCAAGCGTTGACAAGAGTAAGTTGGGCGCTGACACACAGAATTTGAGCGTTGACAGACCTGCATATATGGTTGATGTATTCCAGTCATCATCAAAGAAGTGTCTTCACAGGTACCATTATCATCTTTACCCACCATTGATCCATTAGATAAGGGTAAAGGAATTATGGTAGAAGTAGAAGTTCCTAAGGATGCAGCACAAGTAGAGTTTGATTCAAGGTTGGATGCACAACTTGTGGAACAAGAAATGAAGAAGGTTGGTGAATCACCATTTGTTGTTACTTCAGAGGAACAAGAAGGAAGTGTTGAAGGGAGTTCAGATTCAAGTGTGATGATAATTGAACAACCAGAAAGACTTGAATATGGTGATGACTTGGCAAGAGAGAAGCTTAGAGAGTTAAAATTACAAGTAGACTTTGATATGTCAGAAGTTGTTCAGATGTACCATGCTTGGGAGAATAGGATTATGGAGAATCCAGATTTGACAATTTCAGACCAAATCTGGGGATTGGAGATTCTTCTAAGAGTTCAAAGAGACTACAAGGTAATTCTGAAACATAAGGCTAGCAATGTTTTCTCACTGCTGAAGAGGGATAGAAGGGAGCTTTACTACATGTTACTCAGATGTCATGGAACTGGATGGACCTTCAAGAAATTACAGGGATTATCCTTTGAAGAATTGGAGTACAAGGCTTATCCCATTTGGGCAAGAGTACAGGAAATGAATACTCTTAGACTTCTTTCAGATGAAAGGAAAGAAGAACTTGCAGAAGAGATGTAGATTCAAAAGGCAATGATTGTTCCAAGGCCTTTGAAGAAGGGAGTTCCACTTGAGTTTCATAAAGATTTAAATAAAGTGGTTCCCAGTGAAGCTGTTCTTAGAAGGAGCATTAAGCTCTCACCCATGGAAGCTTCAGATATGGTACAAGTGTTACCTCTTGATGCCAGAAACCCTATCATTAGCTATAAAGAAGATGCAAGTGGGTTTTGGAAGATTGGCAGATATCGGAAAGAGGTACACACATTTACTACTATTATGTCTCTCTTTGCAAGTATAGATAGGGAAGACTTGTCAGACCTTTGGAGGTTGTTGCTGGCCAAGTATCAGAATGAAGCACCTACTTCAGTCAATGGAATAAAGCTTTGGTCAACATTCAAGAGAATGTGTGCACCAGACGAAGAAGATCCTGTTTGGAAGGATCTTGAGGATGATATCAGTGGACTTCAATGGCGTTTGTATTTAGCTGCTGGTGTGTATTATTTGAGCTCTATAAAGTTTGTTGAGTATCTTCTTGTAGATGCTGAGTATCCCATGTCCAAAGAAGTTTTGGACAAGATGAAGACAACACAGCTAGAGATTGACTATTCAAGTGACGTGGCCAAAGATTTGATTAGGCATGTTTATTACCAATATGATAAGATTTGTAAGATTCCTCCTAGTTCTTAATTTTTATTCAGAAACTTGATTACTAGAGTAGATATCAAGTTTAGGGGAGGATTGTTGGGAATAAAATGTAGCCAGTACACTTGAACGCTGACAAGAAGAAAACAAGCGCTGATAACAAGAAATCAAGCGTTGACAGATCAAGCGTTGACAGGAAGAAGTCAAGCGTTGATAGGTTGAAGTCAAGCACTGCTAGAAAGATATGGTCTACGCGTATTATGTTTCTAGTTTGTTTCTAGTCAAGATAGGATTAACAATGTATTTTCTATAATTATCTTTACCTAGAATAGCTGATATGTAAACTCTTGTACAAGGCTTCTTATGTCTATAAAAGAAGACCTTTAGGTTTTGTTTTATATAAGTTTTCATACGTTTAACACTTTCATTGTATGCAAGTTTGTTATCATCAATCAAGTGAAAGTTTGTTTTACAATTGTTTGTGTGTTCTTGTTTAAGTATTAATTCCGCATAATACTTAAATTGTTTTATACACAACAAAGTTTCTCTACGTGTTTAACTTGATTTAATCTCATTTACACAAGCTAAATCGATATAAGTTTGGGATCAACAGAGAATCAATTCAGAGATTGGTGCGAGGCGTTGAATATCACGCAGCATTTGACATCCGTTAAGCACCTACAGACCAATGGTCTAGTGGAACGTGCCAATCGGAGTCTGGGAGAAGGAATTAAGGCACGCCTAGATGGCAAAGGTGCCAAATGGGTCGATGAGATACCACATGTGTTGTAGTCACATCGAACAATTAGAAAAATTGCTAATGGGGACACTTCATTTGCACTAGCATACGGCACTAAAGCAGTAATACCAGCGGAAATTGGAATGCCAACAATCTTCACTTCGGAAGTAAATGTTACCACGAACGATAAGGAACTAAGGGTTAACTTAGACCTATTAGAGGAAAAACGAGAGTTGGCAGCAATCAATGAGGCGAAAGCTAAAGCGGATATGTAAAGGTATTATGATGCTAAGGTAAAGGGCGTATCCTTCAAGCCATGAGACTTTGTTTATCAGGCAAATGCAGCAAGCCGTGCCGAAAACACAGGGAAGCTTGGCCCAAAGTAGGAAGGACCGTACGAAGTGACAGGCGCTCTGGGAACGGCGCGTACATGTTGTGCGGCATGGACGACCGAGACCTAGGTCGCACGTGGAACATCAACAATCTCAAAAAATGCTATCTTTAAGGCTACGGCCTACCGCATGAACACCTAGCTGCAATCAGCGCCAATAAGGTCCATGTAATTTTTATGTTTGGCTAGGAATCATTTGTCTTAGGATTTATTTATTCTGTCACAAAAAAATCGTAAACATAATAATAAAACATCGTGGCGCCTAGCTAGCTCCACGGCTTGTTTTTGTTCAAATTTTATTTTGTTTTTATACTTGGCATTCTTTATTTTTGTTTATATGCATTCATCAGTCTTACATGTACTATTCATTTCTATAAGAAGCAAGAGGATTGAGTGAACCTAATAATTCAACTTGCCGTATAAGAGGGATGCAACCTCAGCGGCCACAGATCATGAATCCTTACTAGACACCTTATTTACAAGACGTTGTAATAAGCCGCATCAACAAGGTAGCGGACTTGCCAAAGACACACAGTGCACATCTAGTAACTTGTAATACTTAAGTCTTTTCTACAAGTCGTGTTAAAACTACGCATAACAAAGATATATAACTATCTAGACATACGATTCATAAAAAGGACAAGTATATACACAAACAAAATACCGTGGACATCCACGGCTAAATATTACAAATAAACATAAGGTTTGAGAAAATAAAAGCAAATTGTATAAATCATTTGGGAGGAATGGATTCCCCAAGTTCCTTCCTTTGCTGAGTGATGGAGGATAAATTCGACCCACTGGGCGCCACACCACCTTCCAGCAGTAGTGTTAAGCCGGGTCTGGTTGGGGCTGTGACGAGCACGCCATCTGACCTAGGCCAGTGGGCAGACCCCGCAGTGGGAGTACGGTATAAGACACGGCTCCCCCTCTTCCCCTGGCATGGTCCATGTTTGCCTTGATCGCCTCTCCCAAACTCTTCTCTCTTTTGAAGCCCATGGTTAATTGGGGGGAGGAGTATCAGCGTACAAGGGAATGGCGAGTTGGGCATCCAAGTCAGTTCCAAGACACAACCACTCCATGATCATTTCAATGGGAGCATGTGCCTCCAAGTCCTTCAACAGAGGATACTCAATATCCTTAAGTTCCGTTATGGAGGCGGTCATATTCTTCTCTGAGTCCGTTTTATAGAAGGCATTATCCTTGGCGGCTCGTCCTCCTTCAGCCCATTCCATTCCGGCTAGGAGACCCTCATGTCTGCCGTGGTCTATGCCGTCATAGATGACATTAGCAAAGGGCTGGACCATTTGGGGTGACTCAACAATCCTTGTCACCACCAGCCTTAGACCGCTCCCAATCATTCACCTACGGCCAGCGATGGACGTAAGCATGTAGGGGAATAGCTCCTCGTCAAAGTCAATAGCCATACCGTCCAACTTTGTGTCCATCTCCTCAAGGCGTTCCTCTACAATCTTCTCCTGTCCCTCCCTATAGTTGACAAACTCTTCGGCTATCTGTTCCTCGCCCTTTACTAGCATGCGCAGGTTGTCATGGTCACAAGAGAGTGTGGAAACATCATTGGCCAAGAACTGGGTAGTGGATTCGGCAGCGGTCACTTGCGGATACCAGTTTATGTGTTATTCATATTTAAGAGGTACTTATCTTACAAAAACAAATAGAAGAAAGAAACCATTAGCAAATATAGTGGATGCGCACCTTGCCGTGTAAGGTTTGGACTTCAGCCTCCAACTCTGTGATACGGGACTCACGCGTAGCTGCGTGGGTTGCCTGCTCCTTGATGACGGCCTCGGCGGTAACAAGCTGGGCTTGGAGAGTGGAAATGGTTTGTTCATGTTCTTCGACCAAGTTTTCCCTGCGACTTATTTTCCTGTTAGCGCTCTGGAAATGGTTCAACGCTCCCTCAAAGCGATGACGCATTGCCGCACCGATAGCCATTTGATGAGCGGTTGCTACATTGAAATGTTCTATCAGATCGTCATGTGTCAGCTCATTAAGGTCCTGGATGAAGCCGGGGTGGTGTTTATGTGGTCCATGAAGTCCTTGCATGACTCTGCCGTCTCCAACCTGCTCATCACGGATAAACGCCAATCATGGCAAAAGGTTGGGAGATCCTTCTGGGAGTGGTTCCTCTTTGGATGTTGGAGGAGGTGATGGTGGCGCGTCCTTTTTGTAATGGTCTTGGGTGTTTCATCCCGACCAGTATCTTCTTTGTTTGTCGCGACGTTGGATGGATCTTCCCTATAAATTAGCAACTAATCAATATGACGAATAAATGAAAAGGCGCAATTTAAGAATTGTATGTTTCTTACATAGGATGTTTCACAAGTTCTAAGTTCGTGAGTACCATGACGCTCACTGGCTTGGCTTTCCACACGGGCGGATTTGGTTGGGTTCCAATTCCAGTAGGTGGGGCCATCACATCATCTTTTGTTGTACATGTGCTACTTTCCTCTTGCTACCTTGGATGGTCTTCTCGTAGCCTCTTGGGTGGCGCATTGAAGAGTCCCACGTCCTCATTGACCTCCTTCCTTGTCTTCCTATTGGACTTACGCCTCCTCGGAGCGGGTTTGTCTTGCGCATCGATACCTGTATCCTCAGCCGCCTCTTCTTCCTCAAACCCAAAGAGTCTGTCGATATCCTTGTCAAGCTGATTTAAATTGCCACCTTGTTCCCCTTCAAAGACTGTTGTGTTTTTTTAGCTGTGGTGGATGGGTCGGTAGCATCTTCTATTAACGGCTATTCCCCATCCTCATTGTCGAAATCCAACGGCGACTTCTCGATCTAAGACTCGCCCATATCGAAATGGGGATCTGGGACCACGTATAAAGGAATGGTAATATTCCTGGTAGCTTCAAGCAATGGTGGTTCATCTTGGTCCAGGGCTCGTGTACCCTCGGGGATCTGGGAAGGGTCTCCTAGGGTTAGCAATCCGAATAGATTCATAGTTGCGGACACACAAAATCAAACAAAATATATTAGTTATCAACATCAAGTATGCTATGGCGTCATTCAAAGTTAGTTATACCCACCCTCTCTACGACTGTTCAGGAATATAGGGCATCGATCTGACCTGCCGTAGTAATTGCGGCTGATACCTATCAAACACAAGAATTTTTCGGCAACCCCTTGTGGAAATGTGTGCGGTGTGTATCTAGGGTTCTAACATCCCTATCAATATATGTGTTACTAGGAGGGGGATAATCCATGCGGACCGACTGTTTTAACACAAAGAGGACGGGAAATACAATCTCATCTACAAAGAAATACCGGTCATACCAGTTTTTCAGCGATAACACATGGGATAATTTCCTGGACTTTTCTTAAATGACAGCCAGTCGTTGACCATTTGGGGGACGTAAAAAACCCTAAATAAACTAACGGATGGAGCTACATTACAAGTATGGCATGTTATTTCGAATCGGTTTATTTGACACGCCCCTATATAGTGTAATTAGGTAATGTGGAAGTCATAGTATGTGAGAATATCTACAAGGAATCTATAGAATGGGATTCGGTAATTAGCCGAGTCAAATAGACGTGTGTATAGACCTATTTTCCCGGCTAGGCAATCTGTGATCGCTTCATTCTCAACAGGATAGGTGGGATGAACTCTCTTAGGAATGAATTAGTCTGAGCAGAATTCAACGAATTTTTCATATGGGAATACATTAAGCACGGACGTGATCGTAGGATTGTCCCTAACCATGTTTTATGTAAATACGAATAAGGGCACGGTGATCTAACCTGGAAACAAGGATGTCCATGCAAGAATGAGTGTAGAAGGTATGAAGGGTTACAACAATGGTGGTCGAAGGTGTTTTAACTGTGTGTGCACTATCACACACTTGGCTTTATATAGTGTTGCCTCGGTTTACGAGGGTTGTTAGATGAAGGCCACGTGTATTCCACTATGTTAGTCCAACAGATGGGTTTTTGGAGCACAGTTGAAATGTTAGAAGGACCCACGGGTCACCTCATTATCAGATTTTTACGTGGCTCAAGAGTAGGGCCTATGGGGTGCACTTTTTCAGGCTGCATCTAAACAGACGATGACATAGCCAATTTTTGACTATTATTAAATCCTTCATTAATGTTGTCCCGGTCAACAGTATGTGTTAAGGGGGCTCTTTTTAAATACAGCTGAGGGGAAATTTTTAGTCTAGAGATCATGCCTATGGCTGTAACAACTAGACTGGGGGGACATGATGACGTATGGTCCCCAGTCGGGTATTAGACACAGCCCACGGGTACTACTCGTATCCGGCCTATCACAAATGGGTTGGATCAATGTTACTTTGGACCTATGGGTTATGGGTAAAGATGGCCGCATGTGTTGTATGCGGCCCACGGCCCGGTACGCCCGACAAGGGTTAGACAGAATCACGACCTAATTAGGATTGTGATTCACCCCAAATTAAAAGATATCCACAACCATAATTAGAAGATAACAATCAACCAATTATGGTAGTTATCTCTTACTTGGGGCCAAAGATTCGGTAAAGCCCAATAGGGACTTTACCACCTATATAAGGAACCCCCAAGGGTTCCACAAAGGTACGATTAACTCAATACTATCACAACTCACCGATTACTAACCCTAAAACTGATTACTTACTCTCACGCTGGAGTCTAATCGTGGGATACATTCCCACGGTAAGACTAACAGCATGTCGTTTAGTGTGTAGGATCTCAACCATACATTCACTTGGTGCAAGAGCCAGAACCTCCCACACCTGAATTAAGCCTAATTCAGGTCAAGCAAGGTCCATCCAACTTTTGTATCAACAATTTCTAAATATTTTATGTACTTTTTAATACTAAATGCATCGCGTTCAAATTGCGCTCGCAATCGCATCCTGTATCACGCAATGGCTTTTGGTGCCTTTAGCGCAATGGGTCACAAAACGCATTTTTAAACCAAGAATTCACTTTAAAGATTATGTAAAGAACCGCATGAAGTACGTTTGACCATTTGTAAATATTCATCAAAGGTGTCAAGTGATAAGTTCTATGCCAATTAGTATTTATCGTTGTGCCTTTTATTGTAACATTAAAACTCATGCAACTGTAGCATCGGATGAGACTGTAAATAATGTAAAATGCATAAAAAAGATCGAAATTTTGAATATAACTTTATATGTCTGTAACTATATCTTTATATGCTCAATACTATTTCTATAGGAGGGGGTCGACTTAGGTGTTGTTTCTTTTTCACTTATTCTACTATCCGCTAACAGATTTAGATGGGCCCACTCATCTTTTGTTATTTCTTTTTCTTTCTTTTCTGTCTAAACTTCTAATGGGAGAGAGAGACAAAAATTATGTCCCTTCAAATCAAACACTCATATCCATCATCATAATATAATCTATCACCCTTTACTAAATTGCCCTCTACCTTTTTTCTCTCTCTATCTTCACCACAACTTTTTTCCTTACCAAGATTTTAGATCAATAATCTCATCAGATCTACAATCATTTCTTTCGCTTATTGAGTACAAATCTGGTCAAACAGTGGCTGAAATGATATTGGGTTTCTTTAGTTGTATTTTTCATCTATATTTCTCAATAATAGGTTATATGATAGTGGGTTTCTTTTTTTCATTTACTACAAATCTGGGTAAAGAGTGATTAAAGTGATGTTGTAGATTGGTTGTGTTATCAAGTATTCAATTGACTACTCAATATGATAGGTTTTTATATTTACATATATACATATAATTTTTGGTGACATTCGTAGGATCTTGTTTGATCCTTAATTCTTTTAAAAAAACAAGATATACTTGCCTCAAACTATCTATGATTATATAAATTTCATGTTTGTTATTTTGTAAACTTGTTTCTTAGTTCTAGAAAATTGTTTAAAATTGGTAGATCTGAGTGTTTTCAAGGTTTAGGGTGTAAGTTTATGGACTAATATTTAATAGTCTTGTGATAGGATCGAACACGAGATTACGGGATTGCACACAATACGTAAAGAGTTAATTTATTTAATAAATATATTTATTGTATTTATTAATTTATTTAATAAATATATATTTATGTATTTATTAAATTAAACCGAGACATAACTTTAACGATCGTTAAATAATTATAAGTTAAGTATTAACGAGCGTTGTGGAATAAATAGAAAGAGGAATTAATAGAAAGAAGAATGGAAGGTTCCGGAACACCACTTAGGGGTGTTTGGGCCGTCGACTACACCAAAGGGGAAGGAGTT